>CM064872.1:36193907-36664098 GCA_032719365.1 Prinsepia uniflora
CTTAAGTGTGCACGGCTACACATTGTGCACGTTCAAACCGTGCACCCGTTTGAACACTCAGGAAACAGAGAGGAAAATTGGAGAGACTTCAATCGATTTCGTGCAAGGGTGAGGGAGTTGATGACTGGTGAAAGTGAAAGAGAGACGAGGGTGAGCTATTGACCACGATTTGGAGCTGCAACCGTGCACGGAGGCTAAACGGTGGACGACTGGATTTTTGAGAAAACAGAGAGAGACGGTGGACTGTGGCGGTGGTTGTGCCCTGTGGTGGATCGATTCAAGCCAATAGGAGGCCCAGGAGGTTACAGGCAACCCAACAAGCACCGTGGTACGCGGCGGTGCTCACGGCGGAGACGTAAGTTTCCTTCCTCTGTTTTTTCGTGAATTTCAATTCAAAAGTCGTCGAGTTAGGCGTAGAGTCGAGAGGTTTGGTGGTCATGGTGAGACTCATGGAGGTCCCAGGCGTCGTTTGGTTGTGGTGCCGTGCCGGGGGAGGACTTGGGCGGCCGGCGGCCAAAACAAGGGCCACAGGCTCAGTTTTTCGAGGGAGAGTCGTGAGGTTTTGGGCCGTGATTCCTCGATCTTAGGACATGGTTAGCTTGCTTAGGATGGGACGAAGTTCCTGGGATTTGATTGGACTGAAACGGTGGAGGAATCACAGAGAACCGGTTACGCCGGTTAACTGTGTTGAACCGGGTGACTCGAGGAAGAAGGAGCACTGTAGCAGGCACGTGAGGCCCACGCGCAGGCACTATGGACGGCGCGTGGAGGCGCGTGGGTAGGATTCCGGCCAAGCTTCCAACATGGTTTTGGTTCTAAATGTTCTAAGGAATCCAATGGTGTGATTTCCGGGTGAATCGGACGATGTTAGGAGACTGTTCGGGAATCCGGACGGTTTAGGGTCTAGGATTAAAATATTAATAAATTCCCGAAAAATTGGGGAAAATAGGGTTAGTATCCTTAATGTGTTTGTGACCCTATTTGGTGCATATTGACAGGATGGGAGGCACCTGAGACGGTCGAGGAGCGCACGGAGCGCGATTGACGCGTCCTGATTTGTGAGTGGACTCTTTCTTTAAACTCGAGCATGCCTAACTGTTTTATGGATGTTTTATGATATTAAATATGTTTTTCTGCTTTTTAATGATGATTATATGTGGTTGATATGTTTGCACGTTTTTCGAGATATTTCCAGGATTTTACACGTTTTTCGAGGAAAAGTTGGTTTTCAGACTTTGATGCCATATTTGAGGATTTCAACCTATAAATGTTTTCTGATGATGATGAATGGATTGTGAAACATATTTTGTGATTAAATGTGGGTTTTGAATTAAAAAGTGGACTTGGGTTCGGAATGACGGTTCTGAACGCCGGAAAGGCTTCGGACCGGGGATTTCGAATTCGAGTTTGGCTATGGATCTAGAAATGGTTTTACAATGAATTAGGATTGGATTTGCTGGATCTGGATATTGGGTTTAAAGACCCGGATTCTGATTATCGGGGGACGGGCCCGGATTGAGTTTAAAGACTCGGGAGTTTAAAGACTCGGACATTATCATATTACCCCCGTAGGCCTATTGAGTTTAAAGACTCGGGAGTTTAAAGACTCGGAATTTGATTTGAGGCCTGGTTGAGTTTAAAGACTCGGATAGGTCCAGCAGGTTTGATCGGATGTTCATGGTTTATGCTATGGTTTTCTGATATACATACCATGATTTCTATATCTGTTCTATAGTGTTTCTGTTTCTTATGATGTTTCATGTTATGATTTTCTAATACTTAGTTGGGCATGCCTGTTTTTAAAACGGAGGGAACAAATGTTCTTATTGTTTTTCCTTAACTTTGATATGATGATCCACTGTTTTTGAATCTTTCATTTATTCTAGTCCACTCACACTTTTGATTTTAAATTTTCCCTCCAGGTCATGGTGATAGCGTTGGGGTGAACGTTGAGGCAGATATCGAGGCATTGAGCTTTTGACGTTCTTCCGTTGCAAGACTAGCATTGTAGGATTTTTGTGCCCATTTTGTAGAACTATGCACTGACTTACAGTTGTATATATTTACTCCTTCGTCTGATGGTTATGCTTATTGTGGTGTTAAGGTTATCTTGGTACTTTAAGTGTGATTGTCAGACGGGAGCAGGGTTCGTCCCGGGTATCGAGGTGATATTTGGGACGGGTCCTGACAATTCGTATCAGAGCATAGGTTTGTCAGTTTGTGTCGTATCTAGGTTGTTTTACTGACTCTATGCCTCTTTCACCGTACGTTCGACCATGCCTCCGAGACGTGAACCCCCTCCACGACCTGAAGATGAAACGGCGAGAGGGACTGAGAGCGATTCGATTGAGAGAGCCCAGCGGCTTGGGGCTACTACGTTCAGCGGTGGGGCAGACCCAGAGGAAGCTCACCGATGGATCACCCGGCTTGAGCGTATTTTTGGGGTGATGCATTGTCCTCCAGAGGACTGGGTTTTGTTGGCTACGTTTCTGTTGGATGGAGCAGCGTATGAGTGGTGGTATACGCTGGAGTTGTCCGGCTGGGACGCACATACGGTGACGTGGGAGACTTTCCGGGAGCGGTTTCTAGACCAGTACTATCCCCGCTCTTTCCGGGATGCTAAAGAAGCAGAATTTCTTCAGTTGAAGCAAGGAAACATGATAGTCGCCGAGTATGAGCAGAGATTCCAGATGCTATCCCGATTCGCTCCTGCATTTGTGGCAACCGAGGTTGAGAAGTGCCGTCGGTTTGAGTTGGGTCTTTAAGGAGAGATTAGAGCCATTGTGACAGCTGGCTCTTTTGCTACATTTCGGGAGTTGTCTGATGCTGCTGTCAGGGTGGAGGCTAGTTTACCTGCGAGGCCACAGTACTCGGGCAGTGTGCGGCACCGAGAGCATTCATTTCCTGGAGCATCGAGTCAGAGGACCCCGAAGCGGGGTAATTTTGGTGGTTCGTCATCGGCTGGTGGAGCCCGGTTTGGCAGACCAGGTAGTTTTCAGGGCTCTGGATTTCGGGGAGCTAGGGCACAGCCGACTCCTCAGGCGAGTGCTACTTCTGTTGCTTCTACTGGGAGGCAGACCGGTGGACCCAGTAGGGATGCTTGCTACTATTGTGGAGAGCGAGGACACTTTAGGAGGGAGTGCCCATTGTTAGCGCAGGAGGGTGGAGTAGGCCGAGGTGCAGTAGAACCTGGGCGGAGTACTACTTCAGTGTCAGGGGCAGCAGGCCCTAAGGGTGGCGGTGGTGCCATGAGTAGTTCTAGAGGGCGCGGTAGGTCATCAGGACCTCAGGCGCGAGTTTTTGCTATGACCCAGCAGGAGGCTAGATCAGCACCGGGAGTGGTGACAGGTACACTCACCATCCTTGGATACACAGTTTTTGCTTTGATAGATCCCGGGGAGACCCATTCATTTATAGCTCGGAGTTGTAGTTTGGTGACGGAGAGGGAGGTATCTACCTTGGAGTGTGCTTTAGGGGTGAGTACACCTACTGGGGAGGTGTTGGTAGTGACTCAGGTGTTGAGAGAGTGTCCGGTGATGGTAGGTGAGGTTGAGTTAATGGCGGATTTGTTACTATTGGATCTACAGGACATTGATATTATCTTGGGTATGGACTGGTTGACGGGACTTTGATATTATCTTCGATAGGAGAGTGACTTTTCGGAGTCCAGGATTACCAGAGACTACGTTTCAGGGGGATCAGCGCGCACTTCCTACTGGAGTTATTTCGGCACTTGAGGCTAGCAAGCTGTTGCGTAAGGGGTGCCAGGGTTACATAGCCCATGTGGTGGATACACGTGCTACGCTAGTGAGGGCGGAGGATATACCAGTGGTACGGGAGTTTCCCGATGTTTTTCCCGAGGAGTTGCCAGGATTACCACCTCATCGAGAGATCGAGTTCATGATTGATCTTTTACCAGGTACACAGCCTATTTCACATACTCCTTACCGTATGGCACCTGCAGAATTGAAGGAACTTAAGGCCCAGTTGCAAGAGTTGGTCAATATAGGATTTATTCGACCGAGCATGTCACCGTGGGGAGCGCCGGTACTGTTTGTGAAGAAAAAATATGGAGGTTTGATATTGTGTGTTGATTATAGACAGTTGAATAAGGTAACTATTCGGAATAAGTATCCTTTACCCCGGATTAATGATTTGTTTGACCAGTTAAAGGGAGCACAGTATTTTTCGAAGATTGATCTTCGCTCCGGCTACCATCAGTTAAGGGTTAAAGAGGATGATGTACCGAAGACAGCCTTTCGGACCATGTACGGTCATAACGAGTTTGTTGTGATGCCTTTCGGATTGACTAATGCCCCAGCAGCTTTTATGGATCTTATGAACCGAGTGTTCCGGTCGTATTTGGATCGTTTTGTGATTGTCTTCATTGACGATATTTTGGTGTATTCGAGGAGTGCAAAGGCGCACGAGAAACATTTGAGAACAGTGCTTAAGACTTTGAGAGAGCATCAGTTGTATGCGAAGTTGAGTAAGTGCCAGTTTTGGTTTACCAGTGTTGGATTTTTAGGCCATGTGATTTCGGCCGAGGGCATCAGAGTGGATCCTCAGAAGGTTGAGGCGGTAGCAAATTGGGAACAGCCCAAGACGGTGACAGAGATCAGGAGTTTTCTGGGTTTAGCAAGTTATTATCGGCGTTTTATTGAGGGTTTTTCTATTTTTGCTGCTCCGTTGACAAGGTTGACTCGGAAGGGAGTTCGATTTGAGTGGAATGAGGAATGTGAACAGAGTTTCCAGGAGCTTAAAAGGCGGTTGACATCTGCTCCTGTGTTAGCCCTTCCAGACGATAGTGGGGAGTTCGAGGTGTACAGTGACGCTTCTTTACAAGGTTTGGGTTGTGTCTTGATGCAGCACGGGGAAGTGATTGCTTTTGCTTCCCGGCAGTTGAAACCCCATGAGATGAACTATTCTACACATGACTTGGAATTGGCGGTGGTGGTTCATGCACTGAAGATTTGGCGACATTATTTGTACTGCGAGAGGTGCAGGATTTTCACTGATCACAAGAGTTTGAAGTATTTGTTCACTCAGAAGGAATTGAATCTGAGACAGCACCGATGGTTGGAGTTGCTTAAGGACCACGACTGCACTATCGAGTATCATCCAAGGAAGGCTAATGTAGTAGCCGATGCTTTGAGCAGGAAGTCAGCTAGTTCTTTGTCGTATCTGAGGACGGTACGATTACCTTTGTTGGTTGAGCTCCGCAGGCTGGGAGTAGAGTTGATTATGGAGGATCAGGGAGCACTTTTAGCACGTTTTCATGTGCGGCTTGTTTTGATTGATCAGGTTATTGATGCTCAGTTTGAGGACCCAATTTTGGGCATCATACGTATTGAGGTCGAGGCTGGAGAGAGACAAGACTTTGAGATTCGCGAGGATGGAGCCTTGGTTAAGGATGGGCGATTGTGTGTACCCGAGGATGAGATGTTAAAGAAGGTGATACTGGACGAGGCTCATTGTTCAGCTTATGCAATGCATCCTAGTGGGACCAAGATGTATCGTACACTTCAAGAGCGTTACTGGTGGTCGGGGATGAAACGTGAGATTGCAGAATATGTCAGTAGATGCTTGATTTGTCAGCAGGTGAAAGCTGAGCGGCAGAGACCCTATGGAGCAATGCAACCTTTACCGATCCCCGAGTGGAAATGGGATCACCTGACGATGGATTTTGTATTCAAGCTTCCCAGAACACCGAAGGCACACGATGGCGTGTGGGTGATCGTAGATAGACTTACGAAGTCTGCTCATTTCTCGCCAGTACGGGAGAACTTCAGGTTGGCGCAGTTTGCACAGTTGTTCATCGACGAGATTATTCGGCTGCATGGGACTCCAGAGTCGATAGTATCTGATAGAGATCCGAGATTTACTTCCCGATTTTGGCAGAGTTTACAGGAAGCTTTTGGGACAAAGTTGCATTTTAGTACTGCATTTCATCCTCAGACCGATGGGCAGTCTGAGCGGACTATTCAGATTCTCGAGGACATGATGCGAGCTTGTGTTTTGCAGTTTTAGGGTACTTGGGAATCACATTTGCCTTTGATGGAGTTCGCCTACAATAATAGTTATCAGGAGAGCATTGGGATCGCTCCTTATGAGGCGTTATATGGGCGACAGTGTCGGACTCCATTGTGCTGGACTGAGGTTGGTGAGAGGAGATTTACTACTTCTGAACTAATAGATCTTACACAGGAAAAAGTGGCACTGATCAGGGATCGATTGAAGGCAGCTCAGGACCGACAGAAGAGCTACGCCGACCGTAGGATCAGAGATTTGGATTTTGCAGTAGGAGACTGGGTTTTCTTGAAGTTATCTCCTTGGAAGGGAATCGTACGTTTTGGCAGACGAGGGAAGCTGAGTCCTCGTTACATTGGACCTTATGAGATTTTGGAGCTGATTGGTCCTGTTGCTTATCGGTTGGCTTTACCAGCAGACCTGGAAAAGGTACATAATGTCTTCCATGTTTCTATACTGCGGAAGTATATACGGGATGGTTCACATGTTCTGGAAGCACAACCTGTGGAACTGAGGGAAGACTTGAGCTTCGAAGAACAGCCAGTAGCAATTTTGGATCGGAAGGATAAGGTCTTACGACGGAAGACGGTTCCCTTAGTTAAAGTGTTATGGAGAAACCATCAGGTGGAAGAAGCTACTTGGGAACCCGAGGCCTTAATGCGTGAACAGTACCCTTATTTGTTTCACTGAATTTCGGGGACGAAATTCTTTTTAGGGGGGTAGATTGTAACAACCCGTACGTTCGGGAAGGGTATAAATGTAATTTTTGTAAATATTTGTATGAAATGACGATTTTGCCCTTGTGAATAGTGCGTCAAAAGTTGACTTTATGATTTACCAGTTGGATGAGTGTTAACCCTTGACCGTGACGTAGTTTAGGACGTCACGAGTCCGTAGACAGGTGGCAGGCTCGATTCGGACAATCGGAGGAAAAGTTATGACGTTCGGAAGATTGAGGGCGTTACCGTAATTTTGACTAATTGAGGAAAATATTGACTTTTTGGTGGACTTGTGATTTTCACGTATACCGAGGACCGTTAGATAGGTCTCGACGTCCTGAGTACAACGACAGGCGGCACGCTGTCATCGGACGTCGGACGAAGTAGCTATGGGTTTAGGAAGTGTGAGGGCAAAATAGTAATTTGTACATTCAGCCCAATCAGATCAAGACAAGTGGGAAAAGTGGGCTGGGATATTTTTTGCTGAGCCAATGGATGATGGACATGTGGGAAGAAGCTAGAGGGTTCTAGGGAGAGCTTAAGTGTGCACGGCTACACATTGTGCATGTTCAAACCGTGCACCCGTTTGAACACTCAGGAAACAGAGAGGAAAATTGGAGAGACTTCGATCGATTTCGTGCAAGGGTGAGGGAGTTGATGACTGGTGAAAGTGAAAGAGAGACGAGGGTGAGCTATTGACCACGATTTGGAGCTGCAACCGTGCACGGAGGCTAAACGGTGGACGGCTGGATTTTTGAGAAAACAGAGAGAGACGGTGGACTGTTGCGGTGGTTGTGCCGTGTGGTGGATCGATTCAAGCCAATAGGAGGCTCAGGAGGTTACAGGGAACCCAACAAGCACCGTGGTACGCGGCGGTGCTCACGGCGGAGACGTAAGTTTCCTTCCTCTGTTTTTCGGTGAATTTCAATTCAAAAGTCGTCGAGTTAGGCGTAGAGTCGAGAGGTTTGGTGGTCATGGTGAGACTCCTGGAGGTCCTAGGCGTCGTTTGGTTGTGGTGCCGTGCCGGGGGAGGACCTGGGCGGCCGGCGGCCAAAATAGGGGCCACGGCCTCAGTTTTTCGAGGGAGAGTCGTGAGGTTTTGGGCCGTGATTCTTCGATCTTAGGACAGGGTTAGCTTTCTTAGGATGGTACGAAGCTCCTGGGATTTGTTTGGACTGAAACGGTGGAGGAATCACAGAGAACCGGTCATGCCGGTTCAACTGTGTTGAACCGGGTGACTCGAGGAAGAAGGAGCACTGTAGCAGGCGCGTGAGGCCCACGCGCATCCACTTTGGGCGGCGCGTGGAGGCGCGTGGGTAGAATTCCGGCCAAGCTTCCAACATGGTTTTGGTTCTAAATGTTCTAAGGAATCCAATGGTGTGATTTCCGGGTGAATCGGACGATGTTAGGAGACTATTCGGGAATCCGGACGGTTTAGGGTCTAGGATTAAAATATTAATAAATTCCCGAAAAATTGGGGAAAATAGGGTTAGTATCCTTAATGTGTTTGTGACCCTATTTGGTGCATATTGACAGGACGGGAGGCACCTGAGACGGTCGAGGAGAGCACGGATGTTTTATGATATTAAATATGTTTTTATGCTTTTTAATGATGATTATATGTGGTTGATATGTTTGCACGTTTTTCGAGACATTTCCGGGATTTTACACGTTTTTCGAGGAAAAGTTGGCTTTCAGACATTGATGCCATATTTGAGGATTTCAACCTATAAATGTTTTCTGATGATGATGAATGGATTGTTAAACATAATTTGTGATTAAATGTGGGTTTTGAATTAAAAAGTGGACTTGGGTTCGGAATGACGGTTCTGAACGCCGGAAGGGCTTCGGACCGGGGATTTCGAATTCGAGTTTGGCTATGGATCTAGAAGGGTTTTACAATGAATTAGGATTGGATTTGCTGGATCTGGATAAAGACTCGAGAGTTTAAATACTCAGACTTTATGATATTACCCCTGTAGGCCTATTGAGTTTATAGACTCGGGAGTTTAAAGACTCGGAATTTGATTTGAGGCCTTGTTGAGTTTAAAGACTCGGATAGGTCCAGCAGGTTTGATCGGATGTTCATGGTTTATGCTATGGTTTTCTGATATACATACCATGATTTATATATCTGTTCTATAGTGTTTCTGTTTCTTATGATGTTTCATGTTATGATTTTCTAATACTTAGTTGGGCATGCCTGTTTTTAAAACGGAGGGAACAAATGTTCTTATTGTTTTTCCTTAACTTTGATATGATGATCCACTGTTTTTGAATCTTTCATTTATTCTAGTCCACTCACACTTTTGATTTTAAATTTTCCCTCCAGGTCGTGGTGATAGCGTTGGGGTGAACGTTGAGGCAGATATCGAGGCATAGAGCTTTTGACGTTCTTCCGTTGCGAGACTAGCATTGTAGGATTTTTGTGCCCATTTTGTAGAACTATGCTCTGACTTACAGTTGTATATATTTACTCCTTCGTCTGATGGTTATGCTTATTGTGGTGTTAAGGTTATCTTGGTACTTTAAGTGTGATTGTCAGACGGAAGCAGGGTTCGTCCCGGGTATCGAGGTGATATTTGGGACGGATCCTGACAGTTGGTGCAACTAAGGTCATGGGCAACCTGGTAGACGACATTGGTTGAGTTGAGTTACAACTGGTTAGTGATTAGTTGGACAAGTTATCAGGGTTGGTACTTGTGGATGGAATCCCGGAGCGGGGATACAAAGTAGTTGGTACGATCGATTGATTCTGTTGGACTCGAATCTCGATTGTGATGTCTTGTAGTTGGGTCTGCATGAGTCTGTGGCAGGCACTACTACCGAGGATGGTTGTAGTTACGGTTGTTGGGGATCGGTGACGTTCAGGTGACGTTTCCTTTTCCCGTATGAGTTGTCAGGGTGACTGTACCAAAAGTTGGGCACGATGGAGGCAGAGTTTCTCCTATTCGAGCAGAGGTACGAGGTCGTCTCTAAGTATGAGCGGAGATCCAGGGTTGTCAGTTTTGTACATGGTGTGCCGATACTGATGTTGGTTGCGTGTACTGATAGTATTGTGGTACTAGTGCTGGTGCTGGTGCTGGTGATTGTGATGATGATGTGTTACAGATCGGGATGTGACTTCGTCGAGATGGGCATATGTTCGGTATCTGTGCTCCCATAGTGGATCTCAAATAGAGTTAAATTGGTTAGGGGACACGTGGTTGATGTCCGAGTGTGTTGGTTCCGATATGGTTGGAACTTCGAAATCGCAAGAGGTTGCGATTGAGGTGACGAGTGGAATGCGGGTTTTTCGCATTGGTAACGAGTATTTCGAAGTCATTTTGGGGTGACTTCTCAGGTTCTACCATGATTGGTAGATAATGTTGATGATGTAGATGTTGTTGGTTGCCACTAGTACACTGGTCGTGTATTGGTTGGTGGAACCGGATTTTTTCTTGGGTCATCAAGTGGAGTTGAGTATATCGAAGTTAGGTGGCTGAGATTTCTCATTCTCTACTTGGTGGCAGACGTCGTCAGATTACATGGCGTGGTGAGTACAACGAGTTTGGTTGTATTCACGTAGGATGGACCTGGTTGGTGTCGTCGTGTTGGGTCATTCTTGATTTTTCCTCGGTGGAATGACAAGGATCGATACGAGGTAATCAGTGAGAATCCACAGTCTTGGAGTGTCTCGTCGTTGACTGATCTGGTTAGATGTGGGATTTGGTTGAGGACTTTGAACGGCGTGACGATTCTCGATCGTGACGTCTATCGTCGGTTGACATAGTGATGGATCTGGATTGTGATCTTGATAATCCAGATAGGTGGAGAGTTTATCACTCTTACCTGGATGTTTGAGTTGAGGATGTTGGGACTGAACTTCTTTTCGAGGTGAATCCCGTATGGTATATTACTCAAGTGAGTAGTTTTCCGACGTGGTCGGATATGGTCAGCCTTAGAGATGTGTGGTTGTTGTGATTAGCTTACCTACGAAGTCAATCGAAGGGATTGAGCAATTAACCGATAGGTTCGGTTTTGGTGCGTCTGGGTAGACATGAACGATATTTCGAGTTTTGGAATCAGATAGCTGGATGACGATTCAGGATTTGATTTTGGAACTTGAAAGAGGATTTCTGGATTTGGGTTTTGGAATTGGATTCTGGGTGATGATTCAGGATTTGATTCTGGAGCTCGACAGTGGATTTTCTTTTATGGATTTGGGTTCGAAATGGTCATTCCTGATACTAGTCTACGGAATGATGATTTCGGATTCGGATTTGGACGTGATTATGGATATGATTTATGGGTTTGGATTCGGGATTTCTTACGAAATTACGGATTCTGATTCGGATTTGGAAATTGATAATGGGTCGGAGTTTTGATCTGTCTAGTACTGGATTGGATAGATGGACTCCATTATTGAAACGTGATTGACTATGCCCTAGACGGTTGTAGGCTGATTGAGGAGTAGATGTACGTAGTTCGAGGTACGATACCGGGCGGACTTGTGGTGCCTGGTGATGGTATATGGGTTATACCAGTGGTACGTTGGTGAGCGTATTGGTAGTCGGCTTAGTTCCGATACCATTGGATTAGTTGAGATCGTGAACTGGACATTGGATACTGTGCATTGGGTCATGGTATTTCTGATGGGTCTAGTTACACATAAGTCGGGTGAATTGTTAGTAAACGTGTACTCAGATTGAGTGAGTTGGGGGTCGGTGTAACCACATGTAAGTATAGTTTCAGTTTTCGATTCACGACTGTCAAGTAGTGACGGTTTGTCGGAGGTGTCAGCGTGGATCGTTGTGTGAGGTCTGATGACTCCCAGTGGGAGCAGACGTCAGGATAGTTAGTGATTGAGTAAAGAATCGTCTAGTTGTTTTGTCAACGACATGGTAGATTTGACAAGTGGTGTCAATTTGGAGCGTATAGCTACTGTCATTCGACGTGGTCGAGGGTAGTCGATGTAACGAGAGTGTTAGTGGTACGTCTGGTTGCAGAAGAGTAAGTATTGTTTGGTTAGTTGGTGTACGAGTGTACACGTGTTGTGAGGTAGATTCTACTTTCCACGGGGTGGATGTGGAATCAAAATAGTTGGAGTTTCGAGAATGAAACTAAATTAAGGAGGGAAGAACAGTTGGATTTAGGTCGGTTGGAATTTCGAGGACGAAATTAATTAAGGAGGGAAGGTTGTAACGACCCGTCCCAAATTCCAAGATTAAATTAGTGACTAATCACGATTAGTGAGGCTAATCGGTGATTATTAGGGCGAAATCGGACGAACGATGCAAAATGACCATTTTGCCCCTAGTCTTGGAAAAACGTTGACTTTTCATTCCGGCTGTCAAATGGGCTTTGACCAATGACCGTGACGTAGTTTGTGACGTCACGTTCATAAACAGGTGGCACGTTCAATTCCGACGTCCGAGGAGGAAGTTATGACGTTCGGAAGCTTAGGGGCATTTTGGTAATTTTGGTTAAAAAGGGGCAAATGTTGACTTTTTGACCGGGAGGTCCGATGGCCGAGGGCCGAGGACCATTACATAGATAAAGACGATACGAATCCATAGACAGGCAGCACGTCGAATTCGGACGTTCGACCGCGAAGTTACAGTTCACGGAAGTTCAAGTGCACTATTACATGAATTACGAAACGAGTTAACTTTTGGAATTTAGTGGGGCCCAGATATTTAATGGAGGCCCAATGGATGAGTGACAAGTGTCACCCATCCATAGGCCACCCAAATTGATTCATGCATCGACCAACCTTTTCATTTCTCCATTTTCAAACATTTTCCCGATCTCACACCCACCATTTTCTCTCATTTGTGCAACCCAAACCCATCCAACCTTCAACCCATGATCATTTGAGGAACCAGGAGAGTGAGGGAAGAACTGAGGATGATGGTGGCCGGCCAGGAGGGAGCCACCATGCACGGCGGAAACCCGAAACCAAGGTAATGCTCCCAATGAGATGTCAAGTCCAACCACTGGACTGTCCACGTCCATACCTCACTTGGACCACCACGTGTCCAAAATCAATTCATTACTCGGACCTCACGTCCGCCAATAATCATGTATGCACACACCCCGATTCCGAACGGAAATTTCCTCAACTCTGCCTGGATGTGCATACCATACTGCCTTTGTCTCACATCTCGACCTTAACAGGTTCAATCCTCAAGTTCCAAGTGATTCACAATCACAAAATCCAACATCAATACCACGAATGGTTTCCCCGACTTTTCCAATTTCAATAATTTCCTTGTACTTCCTGGGGATATTAGAGGTAAACAATCTTACCAATCTCGGAGCTGACAACAACTCCACAAATCCACTGATTTTCATGACGTAGGGAACATCATCCCTAGATTCCTCAAGTTTCAATCATACCTTCATATCCATTCATCACTTGTCATCATATATCTGTCGGAACTCTTCCCAACACGACACAACCTCCACTGGATCCCATCCAGTCCAAGACTCGACCACCATTGAGTCGCAGATACCAATCATCTGTTCATCATGACAGAGTCACACCCCAACTGGTGGCTCATCGTCATCACAATTACTGTCACCAGCACCAGCGCTAGTACCAGCACCAACGCACCAACGCACCATCATCAACACTAGCACACGAACATCCATGCTAGCACACTGTGTGCAAAGTTGTTACCCTGGATCTCCGTTCATTCCGAACGACGATCCCGTAACACCACTCGTACCCCACGACTATGGGTACCTCCAATTAACCACTGGCACATCAGGATAATGGACGTTCCCTGAACATCCCCTAATCCCCAAGTGTCAAAACCACACCAAATACCCTCGATAGCCAGTTATCTCGACACAACTGTCGACCAACAGTCATCGTTGTCAAGATCCGTATCCACACATCACACTACTATTCGATCCAACACGGGATTCCATATTTCCTCATAACCGCATCCGTGGATCGAAACCCATAAGACTCACTAGAGTCATCCACATGGTCATCCACGACCTCAGCCGCTCGTCGCAGCACCAGTTCTCAATTAAAGTTCACTTTTCCAGTCCATCGATTATAAATTAGGGTTCCAAAATCATACCCTAGGGTTCCACCGAACCCAACTGCCTTCTGCAGTAAAATCCACAACCTGACCGACCCCGCGGTCCTGACATCGTAGAGACGTCCAATCCAATCTAATCATCAACTCAACGTGGGTTCCATCGTGGGTTCCACCACGAAGGTCATCGGCTAACTCCGATGCACCAACACCCCGCACACTAGCCAATACTACCGGGGTCCAAAACATAGACCAATACTCAACTGAGTTTCGTTTTTCCATAATATTATTCCAATGGGGTTCCCTGAACCCAGCTGTGCCCAGTGGCACAACAATCCATAATCACATGACCGAACCGACGGTCCCACATTACCAGTTAATCGTATACAACCCCACTTGGGTTGAGTCGCATCAATGCACGGCGTATCGGGCCAAATAAACCCAATCCACTACTCAAATCCAAAACTATCTATCAGGTTGACAACGGAACTGCAGCCCAAAGAGACATCACACCCTCGACCTTCGCGCACAAAAGAGCAAAACCTGCTCTGATACCACTTGACACGACCCATCCCAATCCCCCCGGGATTACCACGGAATGTGTCATGCTCCCGTCTGACAAGAGATGTCAGACAAGGGATAACCTGTTGCCATTGCCCAACCGGGCTTCCAGAGTGTGTAAGGATCGATGGAGGAGGTGTATGATGTCCCAGTCTCTGCTCCAGTCGCATCCGGAATCAACCTGAAGGGCATTAAAAACAAAAGCTGTGAGTGGACGAAAATAAACAAGTCTGTTAAAAACATTTATAAGACATTTATGTCCCTCAGTAAAATCATATGCATGCACCAAAAACCAATGATCCCATATTTATTTAGAAATAACCATTAGGGCCTTAGCCCGGAAACCAAAGCATAGTTTCAAATTCCAAAAGTCAATCCAAGAGTTATTTCATCAATCCAGTAATATTCATTTATTATTTTTCCATTTCCGGCATCCCCGATGCCTAGCGTCCTAGACGCTTGACGTTCCAGACGTCATATCTCACGGTATTAAGCAACGCGTGCTGCCCGGGGTCTCACCGGGTCCATATCTCTGACATCCCCGATGTCTGACGTCTAGCAATCCTGCTCCTGGATCACTATACGATCCGGTAGCTCCGTATAATGAGCCCTCGCAGGCAATGCACCGTGACTTCTCCAGTGTCCCCGACACTTGGAGGAGACCAGGATATAAATATCCTCATATCGAGATGGTTTTATGGAACACATTCAATTATTCATTTCCAAAATATCACAAGGGCCCTGCCCCGAATTTCCATAAAACCGTCATAAGTCCAAATAGTTGAATCAAATCCGAAATAGTTTATTCAATTCCATTTTAGGGTCCCCGACCCGAAATCACATATACAAGTCAACTGGGCTCCTGGCCCGATTCATAAGTTAACTGGGCCCCTGGCCCGATTTCATAAGTCAACTGGGCCCCTGGCCCGATTCATAAGTTAACTGGGCCCCTGGCCCGATTTCATAATTCAATTGGGCCCCTGGCCCGATTAACAAATTAACTGGGCCCCTGGCCCGATTCATTTTAACAAATCCGTAACCGTTTCATGAAATCATATCCATCCATATTTATGGAAATCAGTGCAAATCCAGAAAACCTCGATTCACGTGCAAACACGTAAATCGCCTCGAAATGCGTGAAAACATATAAATTCACTGATATCCAAAATAAATCATATAATCACAATTATAACAATCATGAAACAGTTATGCATGCATCGAATTTATAAAACCAATGTCCACTCACAGACCGTTTAACCGAGTGCCTCGATACGCGTGCCATAGGCCTTCCCGGGCCACACCACTAACACCGGGACTCCCAATCCTGTGCAAATCACATTAGAGGATTACTAACCTCATCATTAACATTCTATTCAAGTCCCGTAATTTTCCCGAATTTTTACGTATTTTTAAACTCGATTTAAAACCTTCGGACATCCCGAATAATAACGAAACGGGATCCGATCGACACGAAACCAAGGCTAAAATGTTCATTACATTGTATAGGATAAAAGTCATGTTGACCTCACCTCGAGATTCGTGTCCACGCGCCGTCACGCGCCGCCGTGAGTGGCTGCGCGTGAAAGCCACGCGCCTGCTACAGTGACTGCTACAGTCACCATCTTCACCCGTTTGTCTGGTAAACGGGTCTGATTACCCGCGATAGGATCCGGTTCAATCATACCCAATTCGACATCAATTCAATCCGTTCTTGATCCTAAAACAATCATTAGCATATGAATTTCAGTTCTGTGACATCGATCAACATCAACTATTCCCTAATCAAGCCATCAACCCGTGATCACCCAAAACGGGTCAATCACCAAAACTCCATCAATCCTCAACCATTGTCAAATTAACTTCATATGAAGCATATAAGGACTAACACGAACCAATTAGCATGATTAATTGAACACGACATTACCTCAATCACCACAACTCAAGCTTGAGTTTTCCAGCCGTCCACCTCGTCCGTCCACGACCCTAGGAGCCCCAAAGCTTGCCCCATTTGATCTGGTTCGACACGTTGAAGTTCCAGAAAGCTCAATCCATCATCAATTAGGCTTGGGCTGGC
Organism: Prinsepia uniflora; assembly: GCA_032719365.1. NCBI lineage: Eukaryota > Viridiplantae > Streptophyta > Magnoliopsida > Rosales > Rosaceae > Prinsepia > Prinsepia uniflora. The sequence continues at coordinate 36,210,326 of CM064872.1, forward strand.
CTAAAACTGGAAGTTCGAATTTGAATTTCCCAGAACCCAGTTTCGGGTTTTTCAGAGAATTCCAGCATCAATTACACTCATTCCTTTCATTCTCAATCACAGAGTGACCCTCTCGACTCACTCTCAATTCTAACAATCCAACTCAGTCCTTAAAAGCACCCAAAACCGTCCTCAATCCACTTTGTACAGATCCCCTGCACTGACCCGAAAACACAATAAAATGGTGCCCACGTTCTTGTGATCGATTGCCAGCACCATCACATGTGCAATTCCACCTCAAACTGACCCAATTAACTCAATTAATTGATAAACAAATCGTGGGATCGATCGCACAAAGCATCCACCTTCACGGCTGTTCAATGAAACAGTACCCCCCGTGTGAAATTACAATTCTGCCCTTGTGCAGAAAATTACCAAAATGCCCCTCACGCATCCTGACCCGTAACTCGGTCGTACGGACCCCGATTGATGCGTGCCGCCTATCTACAAACTCAGGGCATCGAGACCTTCCTAACGGTCCTCGGTCCTCGGCCATCGGACCCCCCGATCAAAAAGTCAACATTTCCCCCTATAGCGTCCAAATTACGAAAATGCCCTTGCACTTCCGTACATCATAACTTTCACCACGCACGTCGGAATCAAACGTGCCACCTGTCTATGAACTCGTGACGTCCCGAACTACGTCACGGTCATCGGTCAAAGTCCATTTGACCATCCGAGTTAAAAGTCAACGTTTTGCCCACGCCCAGGGGCAAAACGATCATTTTGCACAATTCGTCCGAAATAGCCCAACTAATCCCAGATTAGTAAGTCACAATTAAATATTATTAAATCCCGATATTCGGGACAGGTCGTTACAGGAACAGTGCTGCTACAGTGAACCGGTTCAGCACAGTGCTGCCGGAGGTTGAAGACGATGAATAGTGTTCTGAGCCTTCTTGTGGCGCGTGAGGGCGTGTGAACAGTAATTTCGGAAATTGTTCAACACGGGAAATCTTCTATTCGATGTAACAAAGATTTTGGGACTGGTCTCGCGTCAATCAGACATCGTTTCGATAGTTTTCGGGGTGTCGGAAAGTTTAGAGTCGGTTTAAAAATAGTTAAAAGTTTGGGAAAATTACGGGGCTTTAATGGGAGGTTAATTATGTAGTTAGTAACCTTATATTAAAATTTGGACAGGTTTGGGAGTCCCGGTGATGGTGATCGGCTCGGGAGAGCCTATGGCACCCAAATCGAGGCGGCAGCTCGGACGGTCTGTGAGTGGACCTTGTTTTCTAAATTGGTGCATGCATAAATGTTTATTATATGTTTTAAATACTTGTTTGTGATGCCAAGAGTGTATTTGGATGTGTGGTTACGTATAGGCACGTATTTCGAGGTTTCGGCCCTATACGGTGCCTATACGGGGCTATATGTCTTTATTGGTCTAGATAAAATGGTTTTGGCTTTCCAAATGGATTATGAATATGATTTTATGATGTTGATTTTGATGCTTTTCATTTATATGGTTTCACGTATTTCGAGGAAATTTACGTGCTTGGACGTAAATCGAGGTTTTTCCGTTTTACTCCGATTTTCCATTCTTATGGTTTTGGAAATAGTTTAATGAAATGGTTTTGGATTTGAAAAGGTAAACTCGGGTTCGAGACCCATTTGATTTACGGAATCGGGCCGGAGGACTAGTTGGTTTACGATTCGGACTGGAGGTCCAGTTTCTATGTGGATTCGGGCCTAGCGCCCAGCTATGTGTTAAAAATGGATTTACGGGTCGTGACGGTTTATGGGAACCGGCATGTACCCATAAAAGGATTTTATGGTTCAAGAAGGCTTATGGGGGCCGGGCATGAATCCTGGAAAGGTTTAAAGAATGATTTCAAAAGGTTTTTCATATTCCATCCTTTATATATGATTGTCTCCTCCGGGGAGGGTGGTTGGCCTGGGTGGACCCCGGAGTAGTCACGGAGCACTGACTGAGTGGAGTCGCCCCCCATTTTGGTTCCTTACTCTCAGGATGGGCATGGTTCGTTTCCTCCAGGGAAGGTCATAGATCTACGGACTTTGACCTGGGTGGACCCTGGAGAGACTTGGGTTTGAGACCCCGGTTAACACGCGCATAGCTTTATTTTACCGTGACAGGTTCTTGATATGAATATAATGGATAAACATGATTTCAATTGTTTTGGGAAATTGTGTTTATGATGATAAATGGTTTTGGGCTGAGATCCCACATATGGTTATTATGTTATGGTTTTCAGTAAATGGTTTTGGGCGGAGCCCGTGTGACTTGTATTTACGGAATTTGGGGCTATGACCCTAAATTTGGTTGTTTAAACATATATGGTTTGATAAATGATTGTACTATGCATGCATGCTTTTTAGTGGAGGGTACAAAGGTCTTCTTATGAAATGTTTTTATAAACTCTTTATTTTTGTCCACTCACAGTCTTTCTATTTTGAATACCCTTCAGGTTGAGAGCGGATGTGGACTGTAGCAGAGATCGAGATATCACATACCTCCTCCGGATCCTGGCGTACTCTGATAGCCCAGGATGGCAAAGGTCGGAATTATCCCTTGTCTGACACTTCGTGTCAGACGGGAGCAGGGTCATCCCGCGTTAATCCCAGGGGGATTAGGATGGGTCCTGTCAATTTTAGAGGAAGTTGTCAACAAGACTTTTTATCATATTGATGTAACGAACATTTTGGGACTGGTTTCGAATTGATAAGAGATCGTTTTGATAGGTTTCGGGATGTCTGAAGGTTTAAAGGCTAGGTTAAAAATAGTAAAAATTCAAAAAAATTAGGGGGATTTACTAGAAGCATTATGAAGTATTTAGTGACCTTAGAATGTGATTTAAACAGGTTCGGGATGTCCGGTGATAGTGGATTAGCCGGGAAAACGTAATTGCACGCGTTTCGAGGCGCTAACACGAATGGTCTGTGATTTTAATGGTTTATGAATGGATTTGAAAAGTGATTACGATAAACGTGATTTCTGGATTTGGATTCGGAATGATGATTTCGGATTTGGATTGGGATTCAGAATAATGATTTTGGATTCGGATTTGGAAATGTATTTATGGATTTGGATTTGATAAAATGGTTTTCGATTAGATTTGTTGGATCTGGTATTGGGTTTAACGACCCGGATATGATATGTGACGGGGGCGGGCTCGGATATGTGATTGATTTTAAAGACCCGGATTGAGTTTAAAGACTTGGGAGTTTAAAGACTCGGATATTGTGATTTTCCCCTGTAGGCCTATTGAGTTTAAAGACGCGGATTGATATTGAAGCCTGTTGAGTTTAAAGACTAGGACATATAGTGAGTTGAAAGACTTGGATAGATCCAGTAGGCTTGATGGATTAAAATGTGTTTTAAAATGGTTATTGGGATATATGTGATATCATGTTGTTTGAAATGGTTTTCAGATGTTTTGATATATGACCCGGATGATACAGATTTGATGGTTTTGGGCTGTGACCCGGATGATACAGATTTGATGGTTTTGGGCTGAGGCCCGGGATTTGAGAAAAGGAAAGGTTTCGGTTTTCATAAATGGTTTTTCTTATCTTTGAAATGAAATGAAATGGTCTTCTTATGCTGAAAATGAAATGGTTTTCGAATGTATGCATTGGTTTTACGTGGAGGGTATAAGTATCTTTTCTTGAAATGTTTTATGAACTTATCATTTATTTTTTTCCACACACAGTTTTTTTGTTTTTCGATACCCTCCAAGGTGATATGGTGTGGGCTGTTGTTAGGAGACGGAGACATCACAATCGCGATCCACGGTGATGTTGCGAACTCTGGTTAACTCAAGTTAGTTTTTGGTACGTTGACCTGGGTGTCCTTTGTTTGGCTTACGTGTCCCACGGGGGTTAGACAGGTGTTTAGCCTTCGCGGCACACGTGGGTTAGAGGGGAGCATGCCTTACCCCTTAATCAAGGGGGGATTGGGATGCGTCATGTCAATTGGTATCCAAGACAGGTTTGTATGCTCTACATGACCACTAGTGAGTTATATGTGAGAGATACAATCGATGTTTGGCCCATTAGCCTATTGGGCCTAGTGGCGATCGGACGACGATGGTATGGACTTATGACCACTTGGTCAGATTGTTCGAGATTGGACTTGTGCGGCTACGAGTAGCTGGATGCCTCAAGTTGCAAGGATAAGGGAACCTGCTTTTAGAAGTTGAGGGATTCCCCCATGGCGATGGTTACTAGTTGACATTTGTGTGTAGCTATTACGTTAAGGGATGTTCTTAGCCGAGTGTGACGACACGAGTAGTGAGGTCTGATGGGTGCAAGTGGATGTTTCTTGGGGTAGTAGGGTCTGAGGACCCTAGTGATGAGGATGAGTTACGGAACCCGGCTGTGATGGCTGTTCTAGTAATGTGAGTACCTTAGTGAGAAACCCTAGTATGGGTGCTTAGTTTGGAAAACGTGAGGGATTTATGGTTAGTTAGTTGTTGTTGCTTGGGCCGACTGACGACTAGATTGGAGATGGTGCTGTTGGGTGCAGCCGAGGTATTGGATGGCTTGGTGGATGACTCTGGTCGAGTCTAGTGAGATTGAGGGTTTTGGCTCGGTATGAGTGGAAATTCAGGAATAGTGTGTTGTGAACCCTAGATCGGAGTTGATGTGCCATGAGATGGGATGCTTGTGAATGGTAGGATGGGCACATTGTGAGTTGAGGTTGTGGCCAGTCGTGAGGTGCCGGTGTCTGGTAGGAACCGCTAACCGAGCTGGGATATTCGATGACCATTGGCAAATCATGTTTCGGAACGAACGGTCAGGATGCCGTTAGTATGATCAGAGTGGCGCAACGGAAGCACAGTGGACCTAGGTTTCGGTTTGGAGCGGGGTAGGTTGGTATGGTCGGGTTTACCATGTGTGAGTTTGGTTTTCATGGATACCGCTGGATACGACGAATAAGGCAATATATGTGGACGTTTCGGCATATGCCGAGGATAGTAAGTGGTGCTACTACGGATAGTCATGAGTGATGTCGAGGCCAGTACTTGGTGAATGATGACTTTGAGGATAGTGACTTAGGAGTCTGAGGTTAGTGATAGTTGATTGTGATTCCTAGAGTTGGTGACTCGTACCTTAGTAATGCTCGGAGTTTAACCTCGAAAATTTTGAGACACGATAAACCAAATAAGGGATGATTGGTATTCTTTTGGATGTACATAAACGTTGTTAACCGACAGGTGAGTTGGATTGTTTAGGGATGAGAAGGTTGTTCGAGTGAGTTGTGGATTTTCCTAAGTCCCGTAGAGTAGTTAACGTTTGGATGGTTGGTCCGGTGAGGGTATACTTGTTGGGGACAAAGTCCCATGGTTGGAAAAAGGGATATACTTACAACATGGTTGGAATCTCAGAATCAGGAGATGTTGTGGTTTAGACGATGAGATGTTGTGTTGATTTCGAGTAGGTGTTACATATTGAGTGATGGATACTCTGAAGTCGATTTGGGTGACTCATTGAAGGAACTTCAGGAGTTGTGACCCCCCTTAATCGTGGACACGTGTGGATGTGTTCAGGAGGAGAGAGTACTTCGTGACGCCATGTTTGGCATGTGTGGCGAGTGTAATGGGATTGTGTTAAAGTGGATTAAGGTAGGATGACTTGTGATGACATGGTTGGGGACCATTGTGAGTACTGTTGTCAGGGCCCGTCCTAATCCCCCCAGGATTAACGAGGGATGCCCCTGATCCCGTCTGACACAGAGTTTCAGACCAGGGAACATTTGAACCTTTAGCCCGAAGGCTTCCAGAGTACACCACGATCCGGAGGAGGTATGTGATGTCTCGGTCTCTGCTACAGTCCGCACCGTATTCAACCTGAAGGGCATTGAAAACAGAAAGACTATGAGTGGACAAAAATAAAAGAGTTTATAAAATGTATTTCATAAAAGACCTTTATGCCCTTCACTAAAAAGCATGCATGCATAGGAAAACCATTTATCAAACCACATATGTTTCAATAACCAAATCCATACGGGCCCCTCCCCCAAAACCATTTACAGAAAGCCATAACATAGTAAACATATGTGGGATCTCAGTTCAAATCCATTTATTAATCATAAAGCACAATTTCGCAAATCCAGGAAATCATGTTTATCCATATATTTCATATAACCAATCATGTCACGGTATCTAGAGCTACGCGCGTTCTACCCGGGGTCTCAAAGTCCAAGTCTCCCCAGGGTCCACCCAAGTCAATGTCCGTAGATCAATGACCCTCCCTGAGGGTTATAATCCATAGCCTTTCTGAGAGTAAGGAACCCAACAAGGGCGACTCTACTCAGTTAGTGCTCCGTGACTACTTCGGGGTCCACCCAGGCCAACGACCCTCCTTGGAGGAGACAATTCATATATATAGGGTGGTATACAAAAAACCTTTTGAAAACATTCTTAAAACCTTTAAATGGTTCATGCCCGGTCCCCATAAACCGTCATGAGCCATAAAAACCTTTCAAGGGTTCATGCCCCGGTCCCCATAAACCATCATGAGGCATAAAAACCTTTCAAGGGTTCTTGCCGGTCTCCATAAACCGTCATGAACCATAAAAACCATTTATGGGTCCCTGACCTGAAATCACAATCTTAAAACATAACTGGGCCCTAAACCCAAATCCACATACAAATTGGGCATCCGTCCCGAATCGTCAACCAACTAGGCCTCGTGCCCAATTTCGTAAACCAAATGGGCCTCGTGCCCGATTTCATAACTAAATGGGCCTCGTGCCCAATTTCATAACTAAATGGGTCTCGTGCCCGATACGTAAGTCAACTGGGCTCCGAGCCCGATTCGTAAACCAACTGGGCCTCGAGCCCGATACGTAAATCAACCGGGCCTTCGGCCCGATGCCTCATTAAATCAAAAGGACTTCACGTGCGAGAGATCGTAAATCAAAGGGGTCTCGTGCCCGATTCCATATTTCTAAATCCAAAATCGATTCAAGAACCAATTGGGCCTCTAGCCCGAGAACATAACTAAATGGACTTCTAGTCCGAGGGTTTCCAACACAAAGGGGTCTCAAACCCGAGTTTACCTTTTCAAATCCAAAACCATTTCATGAAATCATTTCCAACACTATAAGCACGGAAAATCTGTGCAAAATTGAAAACCTCTATTTACGTGTAAGCACGTAATTCGTCTCGAAATGCGTGAAACCATATAAATCACAATCATCCAAATCATCATCATAGAATCATATCTATAAACCATATAAACCATTTATGCATTCTTCACAGTTTAGAAATCAAGGTCCACTCATAGACCGTTCTAAGCTGCCGCCTCGATTTGCATGCCATAAGCCTCACCGGGCTAATCATCATCACCGAGACTACCAAACTTGTCCAAATCAATCTAGAGGGTTACTAACTACCTTATTAACCTCTCATTGAAGCCCCGTAATTTTTCCGAATTTTTAACTATTTTAAAACACGATCCTAAACCTTCGGATGTCCCAAAAATTATCGAGACGGTATCCGATCGACACGAAACCAGTCCCAAAATGTTCATTACATCGAATAGATTAATTCAAATGTTGAACACTTCCCAAAAAGGTACACCATGCACCCTCACGCGCCGTCCAAAGTGGTTTCGCGTGAAACCCACGCGCCAACAATGTCATCCCTAACCTTGGCAACCCGGCTGGTTCAGACCGGTCCAGACCGGTCCGATCCAACTGAACCGGCGGTCACGGTTCATGGCCATTTCTCCCCCAATTTTGATCTTTTTCAACCCATTTTCATCTTTAAAGGTTCCTCTAATCATTTCCCATTCACTTATGCTTTCAAATCCATGGAAAACATACGAAATCATACCTCCTCGATCGGCCAAAACTCCTCCATTTTCCATCGCTATGTCCTTCCTTCTCCGGCCACCCACAACCATAACTTAGGTCCCAAGTCAACTCCTTTGACCCTCAGAAACAATTTCCAATGGACTAGAACAATCGACAAACGTCAAATTGAAAGCTCCCATTAATGCATCAAAACTAATATTTTCGGGGAAAGTCACCTGTCGTCGCCTCCGTGCATGGTCGTGGCTACCCCTAGGTTCGTCATAGCTTCCTCTTCAACTTGTCTTCAGACATCACAGGAAAAGGACGAGGATTTAGTGACTTGAGGTTTCACGATCACACACCGCACTATGTTTTTCATCCCTTCAGTTGGCCCTCACCGATCACGTTGTCCCATTCACTCTCAATCCCTCATTCTTTTAATCTCACACACGAGCATAGTGATCAAATGTTTGTGCGAGTGGAGTGCAACCGTGAACCCAGCTCTACCATTCCCTCCAAATCTCACCTACTACCTGAGCTTGATAAACAAATGAGGGAAGGAGAGTCGTGCTAGTGTATGTGTCGAGGGAAGATGGCCGAGAGACTAAATAACAGAGTGACCGGGTAACCGGAAGAACTCAACCCCAAGACAACCCCTCAATCCTCGATAAGTGACCATGATTGGTGAAGGAAAGTTGGAAGGTGAGTCGAGGTGATGAGGACGGTGGCCACGGCGGTGGCCACGACGACGAGTTGGAGGTAAGAATCCGTGGAAGGTCCTGTTTGGTTTGAAAATGGAGTATTGTGATCTAGTGCTTATTACTCGAGTCTAATGCTTGGATAATGATTTGGAGGTTGCAAGGGACTCAAAGGAACTAGAACCATGGCCTATGGTGGTCTATGACGACCTGACAGAGAGGAGGAAAAACTGGAGATCGGTTCTTCGATCGGGAAGGTACTCTTTAGGCTTTAATTTCAAGTTTCGAGGCCATAGGTAGATTGTAAATGATGGGACGAATCTATAGGACCGAATGGGGTTTAAAACGGATTCAAATTGGGCGTTGAACCATGAACGCCGGTGCAGTTCGACCGGACCGGTCTGGACAGATTTTAACGGAGGTTGAAGACGATTGTAGCCAGCGCGTGGGCCTCACGCGCAGCGCCTTTGGGTGGTGCGTGGGGGCACGTGGCACTACTTTAGAGGAAGTTGTCAACACGATTTTTTATCATATCGATGTAACGAACATTTTGGGACTGGTTTCGAATCGATCGGACATCATTTCGATAGGTTTCGAGATATCCGAAGGTTTAAAGGCTAGGTTAAAAATAGTAAAAATTCAGAAAAAATTACGACGATTTAGTAGAAGAATTATGAAGTAGTTAGTGACCTTAGAATGTGATTTGGACGGGTTCGGGAAGTCCGGTGATAGTGGATTAGCCATAAAGCGTAATTGGACAGGTTCTATACGTGATTTTTATGTTTATGATTGTGTTACCTATGATTTATGATTTTGCTCATATTTCGAGACATTTTATGTATTTGCACCTTTTACGAGATTATGGTTTTATGATTTGATAATGGTTTCGATACTACGATTTTTGGAATTGAATTATGATTTGATTTTAATGGTTTATGAATGGATTGGAAAAGTGATTACGATAAACGTGATTTTTGGATTTGGATTCAGAATGCTGATTTTGTATTCAGATTGGCATTCAGAATAATGATTTCGGATTCAGATTTGGAAATGGATTTATGGATTTGGATTTGATAATGGTTTTGGATTGGATTTTCTGGATCTGGTATTGGGTTTAAAGACCCGGAAATGATATTTGACGGGGGCGGGCCCGGATATGTGATTGGGTTTAAAGACCCAGATTGAGTTTAAAGACTCAGATTGATAGGACCGCCCCCGAAAGGGGCATCGATAACCGTGCCCGGTCCTGCTCCCGTCTGGCAAGATGACTGAAAATCTCAAGTTACCCTCAGTACTTGCCGAACCTGGGATAGCCACACGTACATACTCACGCCTCCGCCCCTCGTACAGCCTCGAACAACGCGCCACGACCTGGAGGGTCAATAAAAACCAAAAGGTGTGAGTGGACAAAAAGAATTCAGTTTATAAAACAGTTACGGAAAGTCGTTTCTACCCTCTAAGTAAAAACCAATGCATGCATACAAAAATCATTTCGCAATCCGTTACGTTTTCAACATAAGAAATCCGTATATGAAAAATCAAAATCGTTTTCCTTTTTTTAACCTTCGGGTCATAGCCCGCAATCATAAACACAGGGCCACAGCCCAAAACCACGAAATCAGAGTCCAAGTTTTTGACATCACCCAAATCCATCAACGTATAAATCGGGCCACTGCCCAACACACTCAATCATCAGATAATATCAATGAATCACAATCAATCAGTTTGCTGGATATCAAGTGCGACCGAGTCTTTAAACTCAAAACCATGCGCATAATCAGGCCTTCCCGGGATTTCGACGAGTCTTTAAACTCAAGTCATAATCAATAGGCCTCGGGGGTATCACAATAACTGAGTCTTTAAACTCATTAAGGGCCCTCCCCTGTCATCAATTAACCGAGTCTTTAAACTCAAAACGTGCTCCAGCAATAGCACCGGGTCTTTCAACCCAAAACAATTCCCAACGGGTCTTTAAACCCAAAACATTTTTCAATCACAACAACGCGGGGTCCATCCCAAAATCACATTTTTCACAACAGGACCCATGGTCCGAATTTCCACATTCATTTTCCCAAATCATACTTCACAAACATAATCAAATTATCATTAAACACGGGGCATGCAAAATCAGAACAAATCACTTTATTAAATTCTTTCCCCTTCCCAAATTCGAATTCGCAACAATGATTCCGTAAGCCGGCATCCGGAAGCATCATCCCGAACCCAAACCAAGAATCCGCTTTAAATTTTCGAAACTCGAAATCTCGTAAATCAAAGTTACTTTTGTGCCCCGAGCATCAAGCCCGAAATCACCTTTTTCAAATCCATTTTAATTCTTAGAAATCCCTTCTTTCTCAAATCTCATTTTCAACACATCAAAACCACAATCATAATCACCAAAATCACGATCCAATCATAACATACTCAAAACCCATTTTTAAAATCCTCAAAATCACATCTCATTTCAATTCCTAGATTCAAACATCAACAGTGATCAAATCGCAATAACCCGAAATCTCGTAAAACGTGCAAATCCAGAACGTTCTCGAAAAACGTGTCAAAATCGTAAGTCATGCTCACATTCATATTCAAACATTATTAAGACATGGCACGCACAATTCATGCAAAACCATTCGTTAAACCATCATCAAGCATAAGAGTAACCATAATCTCGAAATACGAGTATTTCCACATGTAAAGTAAAAATACGTATAAATACGGGAATCAAATACGTATAAATACGGAAATCGAAATCAATCACAACTTATATTCATAATCATAAAAATCATAGAAATAATTTATGCATGCATTAAATTTGAAAGCAACGTCCACTCACACACCGTTTAATAAGCTCGTTTTCCCGCGCTGCGCGCATTTCCGTAATTTCTGATATTTTCCAGAAATTTCAAATCCTGCCTGAAAACATACTTTAGTGTCACTAAGGGCTTACATAAAAACATACTAATTTCCCATAATTTTCTGGGAATTAATCGTTAATTACAAACATAACGGAAATCTTCGGACCCTCAGAACCACATTGAAACGGTGTCCGATAAACTCGAAATCAACGCTAAAATGTTCGTCACATCGTGTAGGGCAGAAGTCATTTTGAACTCACCTTGAGAAACCGTCCCACGCGCCCTTACGCGCCGCCGCAAGCGGCTGCGTGTGAAAGCCACGCACCTGCTACAGTGCGGTGTACAGTCGTCGTTCCAACCCGGATTACTGGTAAACAGGCCATTTCACCCGCGACTCGACCCGATCAAATTCCTGCGAGAAACCATCTAATTTCTTCAATTAATCCCACAACTAGACTCGCAATATACTCAATTAGGGGTCTGTAATACTCATTCAAATCGACACGGTCTAAAACCAACTCAACTGAACTCAAATCGTACTTGAAGTTCATCATCCCAGTTCAACACGATGTCACTGATTCCTTCAATTGATTAGTGGGGAAGCATCGAAGACTCACCCTCACGATGGTTGTGAACTCAATTTCACAAGAGCTTACCTCCATGACCACGACTCCAAGCTCGGTTTTTCTGCAACTCAGTCGTGACTGTCCATGGCTCCCCAGGCTTCGAGCTTCGGTCCCCTTGATCTGGATCGACCAAGTGATGTCCCAGAAGGCTGAATTGAGCCTTGAATTGGCTTGGGTTGGCCTACATTTCGACTTGAATTTTTGAATTGATTAAACATAGTTTCGGGTTTCTGGGTGTAATTTCTCCTCCCAGCTCGACCCTCTAATTCTCATTAGCTCTCTCTGACCCTCACAACACACTACTAATTCCCCCTCGATCTCTTCCCGTTCCTCTCCTCTCACAATTCGGCCTTGGGAAGGTCGACCGTGTCCCCACAATGTCCCTATTTTTCTCTCCACCTCAAGAGCTCCAGCACCGCCCCAGAGCACCAACACCCGCTCAGTGCACCTGTTTCACTCCCACTCGAACATAAACAATGCCCCTCGTGCCCTGCTCAACACTCCCAATGGCATAAACAAAATTACCAGCCCAGAGCCCACTGCCCCCCACAAGAACTCAGAACCATTAACAATGGTGCCCGTGCTGCTCACCCAGCACGCCAATTCCCCACTCAACAGCCACTAACCCAATTTTCTAAGTTAATTTGTTAAACAATTCATAGAACAAAAAAATTGGGGCAGTCACTCACGGCGTGGGCATCAGACTCTGTTTTCACGGCAATCAAACAGTTCCCCTGCAACACAAATTACCATTTTGCCCCCAGAACAAAAATTACCAAAATGCCCTCATGCAATCTAGACTCGTAACTTTCCCGTTCGAAGTCCGATTTCGACGTGCCGCCTGTCGTTATACTCAGGACATCGAGACCTCCCTAACGGTCCTTGGCCCTCGGCCATCGGACCTCCCGATCAAAAAGCCAACATTTTCCCTTATCTCTTCCAAATTACGAAAATGCCCCCGGACTTCCGAACGTCATAACTTCCACCACGAACGTCGGAATCGAACGTGCCACCTGTCTATGAACTCGTGACGTCCCAAACTACGTCACAGAAATCGGTCAAAGTCCATTTGACTTCCAGAATAAAAGTCAACGTTTTACCCACGACTAGGGGCAAAACGGTCATTTTGCACCGTTCGTCCGATTTCGCCCAACTAATCACCGATTAACCTTGCTAATCATGATTAGTTAGTAATCTAATCCCAAATTCCAGGATGGGTCGTTACACAGATATTATGGTTGTCCCCCGTAGGCCTATTGAGTTTAAAGACTCGGGAGTTTAAAGACTCGGATTGATATTGAGGCCTGTTGAGTTTAAAGACTCCGATATATAGTGAGTTTAAAGACTCGGATAGATCCAGAAGGTTTGATGGATTAAAATGTGTTTTTAAATGGTTATTGGATTTATGTGATATCATGCTATTTGAAATGGTTTTCAGATGTTTTGAGCTATGACCCGGATGATACAGATTTGATGGTTTTGGGCTGTGACCCGGATGATACAGATTTGATGGTTTTGGGCTGAGGCCCGGGATTTGAGAAAATTGTTGCACTTTTTTAAGGCCATATAAACATCCTACTACTTCTACTTCAGCGAATTGGCCTTTACCTTCAGCTTGGCCTTGAAGAACTAGAATCATACGTATTATTGGGTGTCCAGCCATTGACAAGGGGATGCTAGGAGGTTGGATAGAAATATATTGTCTTTCTTTATTTTTAGTTAAAATGTAACAAGTGCTGTCCATAGTACCCCGTATAAGATTGCTTACTTTTTCCTTTGTACAACTTATTTGTAATCGGCTAAAACTATGTTCTTTCCAACTTTTGGTGTTTTACGGGTGCATTCGAAGGAGGATGTTGATTGCCTAGGAAGAGTAGTGTTGGGACGTGCGTCCATTGTCCAAGCTTAAATGCAGTTGGTCCATTCTTGTTTATCTTGACAACTTGTTCTCAGTTGGTCTTATCAAACCACAAGATATGTAAGGGACTTTGGTTGGATGGGGAAACCATGTATATTTTATTTTGTCTAGTTTTAACATTCTGTGTTTTTTTTTTTTTATGTTCACGACAATATGTTGAAGGTGGCTAAGAAAAGATATCTGAGATGATTTCCAAGCATATTGCGATTGAGAATAAGAGGTTGGTTAAAAAAAATAGCTGCCCAAGAAAGGCAATGAGGTGGCCGAGTCATCTGGAGTAATGAAGGGCCCGAACAATAAGACGTTGGACTAGAAGAATAAGGAGACGATTCTTTCCTAGAAGGAACTGAGAAAGGCGATGTCGACTAGCAATTTGGTACCTTTTGCTGGTTGAGCACTATGCCGAAAACACCCTAAAAGCTGTCAATTGTGGACGTAGGTCTGGACCTAGAAAAGGTCCTACGTCGGAAGACGGAGAGCTACCTCGCACGGTAGGGTGCTGGTGGTACAGAGGAGGCAAAGCTGCAGAAGAGGCGGACCTAGGTGGAAGCAATTAAGCAAGCCTTATGCATCATGATCAAACTTTTTCATCTACCTCTCACTCCTCGGCAGGTGATGAAGCCCCAAAAATCACCGATATTCAACAGAGGATGAAAGCTTGCTTCATAAATCCTAATGATGCTCTTAATGTTGTTTGTACATTGGTTATTAACTCCATATGATGGAGTTTGTCGAAGTGCATGCATCCAACCTTGGTTCTAGTCATTAATAGCATCATCTTAGGCAACTAGAAAGAGATGGAGAAGATCTCAAAGATGAGCTCGGCCTCTCTATCTAATTGGTTCACCAAGGTTATGGCCAAGGGTGCTCATGTAAGTGTTTTCTGCTTTCAATTTTTCTACCTGGTTTGTTTTGAAATTTCATTCCAACTCAAACTTTTTGTGATCAGTAGTATATCTTCTCCACCTTACAGAAGGTAGAAAAGGAGGTCGATCGGGCGGAAGGAAGAGAGTATGTCAATGATGAATGTTCCTCTATTCTTCTTCTTGAGATTTTACAAGTACCACAACTAACCCCAGGTTAGATCTCCTTGTTGCATAGATAGAAGATCGTGAATAGACTAACTAGTGTGATCTCGCTGTTCATATTCAACTAACTAGATATGATCCTCGTTTGAGTAAGGATCTCTTACCATCATGGATAAAATGAAAACTGAATACTATTCTCAAAGGGGTCGATGTAGAATAGTATGGACCCATTTGGGGGCTTGCTCGACCTTTATCCAACTGGGGGAATGATATATACAATGTTGTCCATCACATTATATCGATCCCTCAACCTCACTAGCTTAGTTGTCTTCAGGTTTTCATGTGAACATATTTAGAGGAATAGCTTTTCTAATCGGATGCACATCCTCTCCTTCCTCCTCCTCAGCCCATAGTAGTTGGCCTAATCATCATCGGCTACATCTTCACCCC
Source organism: Prinsepia uniflora (assembly GCA_032719365.1). NCBI lineage: Eukaryota > Viridiplantae > Streptophyta > Magnoliopsida > Rosales > Rosaceae > Prinsepia > Prinsepia uniflora. The sequence continues at coordinate 36,225,708 of CM064872.1, forward strand.
TATCTCTTTATACACTATCTTTTCCTCAACCACCTCCCCATCGGCCACCTTCTCCTCGGTAACCACATCATTAACCTTAGCCTTGGCTACTTCATCCTCTACAGCCTCTTATTCTTCCAGATTGATCCACCAACATCTTCGATGAGGTCACCTCCCCAAAAATCCCATTGGCATCACACTCTTGAACGTCCCTAAACATCAGTTATGTACAATCAATGGCTAACGAGGATCCGTTGCTCGTCCAACCGCTAGTCGATGTAAACCCATTAGTGGATGTCAAGCCACTCGACCTACTTGACACAGCGAAAATTTGAAACATAAAATTAACGATTTTACCCCTAGGTCAAATGTTGCCCTTTTTTTCTTACGGGCCTCCTTTGGGAAATCTGAGAAAATCGTCACGTCAGTCTTGCGATCCTGAGTTCGTATACAGGCACCACGCCACAATCGGAGTTTGGATGAATAAGTTCTAGAGAAAGAAAGGGTGAAGGACATTATGGTAATTTTGTCAAAAGGGAAATTTGGTAATTTCTTAATTTACGCACGTGATTCACATGTACTAGTCTAGAGAATTCTAAAAATCTCTCCACCCTTCTCTCCAAATATCCCATCGATATACATGGTTATATATATGTGTGAGTATTGTGTTAAGGAGGAGGAAAAATTCGGATAGCATAGGGCAAACCATGAACCACCACCCCAAAACCGTACATCGAGATAATTCAGAGAGGGAAACACCGAAGAAAAGAAAAGAAAACAAGGAAAGGAGGAAAATTGAGAAGACATGAAGGGAGAAAAACACAAGGAAGCCATGGGATATCGGAGGACTCAAGTGGGTGAAATTTGAACTTTGGATGTAAGGACACGAAACTCAAGTATATGGAAGTTACTGTCTTCTTAAGAGACCTATGATCGATTTAGGATGAGAAATGAGAGGTGGTGGACACGGGAAAAGACCTGGGAGCTGCAGGAAGCCATGGCCAACAGGCTGTGAAAGTTGAACTATGAAAAAAAGTAAGTATTTTCCATTTTTAACATCATAGATCGTTTCCATATCCATTTTAGATAAAGATTGGTGTTTCGATCGATGAAAATGAACGTAAGATAGTCAAAAACAAAACAAGTCATAATCGTGGGTCACGGATGACCCGGTTGCTGGAACTGGGTCAAAACCTAAGGTTGAAGACGACCCTGTGTGGGCGCATGAGGCCCACGTGCAGAGAACGTAGGCAGCACTTGCTGGCGCGTTGTCTGGAGTTTGGAAAAACGATTAACATGAGAATTACTCCGTTTTGTCTTCTAAGTTCAATGGTTCAAGAATGGTGTCAATTGGACATCATATGAAGGAGTTATGTTTGTCCAAACTTTAAGTATGTTATGTATATTTCTTAATTAAGAATTAAATAAAGACAATTAGTCATTAACGTAAATTTGATTATGCAAAAAGGAAAATGATATTTATGATGTAAATTGCGATGAGCTACAACTATAGGAATGGTATGATTATGTTGATGCCTAGTAAGTATAATTGTAATTATAGGTATAAGGTTGGTATGATGATTTTTGTTTCAAAATAAATTAATAGATTAATTAGAAATGTCTTGTCAGCTAATGTAAGACCCGTGTCCAGGTGGGAACGGTGAATGATCCCATATTTCTGCGAGGGGGGAATGGTCTAGGAGGGGAATGGTGGTGTGCCTTAAAGGTGTAGGCACACACCTATCTAGCATGAGGCCTTTTGGGAGCTCATTGGCTTTGGTTTCGGTTGGAACTCCAAAGTTAAGCGAGTTGAGGCTGGTGCAATTCCATGATGGGTGACCCCCTAGGAAGTTGCACCGTGAGCACCCGAAAAAAACAATTCGTGAGGTCAAGGGCAAGGAGGCCCAAAGCGGACAATAACTTGCTAGATGAGTCGGGTCCTGACCGAGGAAGGTCGGGTTCTGATATAATGGTATCAGAGCCAGACGCCGACCAGGAAGTATGCCAACGAGGACGCTAGGCCCTAAGGGGGGTGGATTGTAAGACCTGTGTCCTGGAGGGAACGGTGAATGATCCCACATTACTGCGAGGGGGGAATGGTCTGGGAGGGGAATGGGGGTGTTCCTTAATGGTGTAGGCACACACCTATCTAGCATGAGGCCTTATGGGAGCTCATTGGCTTTGGGTTCGAGGCTGGTGCAATTCGATGATGGGTAACCCCCTGGGAAGTTGCACCGTGAGCTCCCAAAACAAAACCGTGAGGGCAAGGGAAAGAAGGCCAAAAGCGGACAATATCATGCTAGATGAGTAGGGTCCTGACCTAGGAGGGTCGGGTCCTGACCTAGGAGGGTCGGGTCCTGATAGCTAATGTCAAGACTTATATTGCTATAAGGACTATGGTGATGGTGGATTAATCAAAGGAAGTACTAAGAATTTCCTTTACTCTATATATGGTTAGTATATGAACTATAAAAAGTTCACAATGAATATGGTTAATAGTGATTAAGATGAATAGAGTGAATTAGCATTTGGATAAAATATATATATATATATATATAAGGCAACCTTACTTGAAAGGAAGGGAACGAATATAGAGAGATGAGTGTAAGAGTTGTTAAATATCGTTGGAGAATTATAGACCATTTTGACAATTTAGTAACAACCAATCATGTTTAGAATAAAGTTGACTAATTGGGCTATTACGGTTGATTGTGTATTTTAGATGCTTATATATTTATATATAAATATATGTTTTTGGACATGATTAAAGTAACAAATTTCACTCCTTGTTGGGAAGTGGGTCGGATGTGGGTGGAAATCCCGCCAGAAAGGATAATGTTTAGAGAACTAATTTAATTAAAGGTAAGTCCAAATTGAGTGAAGTCCCTTGTCTAACAAGGGTTGTCTAACGGGAACAGGATCCGTATAATTTTTTTCGATTATTTTGGGACGGATCCTGTTAACACCTCATCGACCGAGCAGTAGGATGATTCACCTCCAAACATTTGAGTAGTATTTTCCCCATACCCGTTTTTCGACTCTACTAACTACAAATGAATCGTATACTACACTAAGATTCAACGTATCTAAATGCAAATTAGGGCAACATAAAGAAAGTGGTAAACTGTACCTCTAATCAGCAGGATGGAGAATTCGTAGGAGAAGACTCGGAGTGAGTACCTGAGTAGTATGCATACTTATATATATAGAGACATCGTGACTATATCAGGGATGTGTTCCCTAGGGGCTGTGTGCCCCGAGTTGGCATCTTCTCCGGAATGTGCTTAGGATGGGTTATATATGTATATATGTATATTTGGATGAGTTTTCACTGAGGTGGCGTTGGGCTGTGACCCACGCGTATTGGTTTTGGGCTGAGACCTTTATGAGATGGTTTTGAGACGAGTTCCCACATGTTTTGGTTTGGGCGGAGGTCCCATGTGTTATTTGACTGATTTCGCGCTAAGGCCCAAATGGTTTGATGGTTCATGATGGTTTATGGGAACCGGGCATGAACCCTAGAAATGGTTTTTGAATGCATGCATATGTTTTTAATGAAGGGCATAAAGGTCTTTTATGAAATGTTTTTATAAAATAATTGTTTTGTCCACTCACAACTTTTTTTATTTTGAATGCCCTTCAGGTTGATCGTGGATGCGGCTGTAGTAGAGACGAGACATTCGCATTCCTCCTTCGGATCTTGGCGTACTCTAATAGCCCGTTTAGGCAAAGGACGGAAATATCCCTAGTCTGACACTTCATGTCAGACGGGAGCAGGCACGTCCCATGCTAATCCCGAGGGATTTGGGACTAGTCCTGTCAGCTTGGTATCAGAGCAGAGAGTACGCACAGATCGAGAATGTGATGTCTCTCCAATTGTAACAGCCCATCATAAACCTGATAGTTAGGATACTAGTACGAGGTTTCGGTCGAATCGATACTAGTTCGGTTACGTTTGTGACACGATGCGATCGTGTGAGGTCAGTTTGATCGTGGAGGCTGTGTTTTCTGAGAGGTCAGAATCTCAAGTAGGATCGTTATCCGTGCGAATCCGACGGCTTAGAGCCGCATAATTACGGGAATAGGATCCAGTAGATCAGTGGACGTAATAGGACGACCTGAGAGCCGGAATCACCGAGGCACCCTGGCGGACTTGGAACGGAGCGTAGTGAAATCCGTGAAGGTCAGATGTTGGGATCATCCATGATAGAACCGCAAAGATCGAGATTGTGCTGCTCGGAGTAGTTAGACGCGCGAGAACTTTAGTTGAGACTGGTCAGATTAGGACCGTTGATCCTATGTGGCATGAGAGGCCACGTTTATAAGTGTCGAATCCCTCCTGGATGTCGACTGGCAAGAGCTGCCGGAGTAGTTGTGGTGTGACGTGAGAGGATGCGATTAGGACGTCTAGCCGTTGTGCAGTGTTAGGCACGGACTATGGCCAAGTTCTTGTGGAGGCCAACGGTTGAGAGTCGTAGAGTTTCAAGAGGACGAGGTCCTCAGGTTAAAGTTACTGGTTGTTGGGATACCATTATCAGAGTACGACGATCCTTCAGAGTCGAGGCGAGGGAACATTTGAGATGGACGTGCTGTAGGGGAGCAGCCGGGTTGTGTTAACCCTAGTTGGTGATTGGTTGGAGGAGTAACCAGGAAAGCGGTACCTGTCGATTGGATTCCGAGGTGGACCGATCGGCGGATGTTGTGTGTTGAGCAGTTAGAGCCGGTGGTGAATGACCGTGTAGTTTTGGAGTCTCGATAGCAGAGCACTTCTGAGATCGGTCTGCACGAGGTTGTGGCAGGTGTCGCTATCGATAGACGTGATCGAGTCATATCGAATAGGGTAGTCAGGTTGTCGTGACGAGGATACGAGGGGCGTGGGTGACGTACAGTACTAGTAGTGGTTTGGGGAGTTGGATCGGTCCAAACCGAGTGCGATTACAGAAGAAGAAGAGCTTCGGAGTTGGCTAGTGTGTCACGCTGCCTTTGTTTGGTAACAGAGAGAAGTAGTGACCACTCAGTTTGAGCAGGGTCATCGGATTGGTTTGATTTACACTCCGTGTGGCGGTGATGTGGTGACGTTAACGAGAAGATACGACGAACCACGAGCTGAGGATAGCTCAGTCGTGATGTGCTCTTGGTAAGTTCTACCACTACGCGACGAGAAGGATTCGTCGGCTAGTGCACATTCTCGGGAATCGTGATGGAGATGGTTTGGTTGACTACGGTTGACCACACTTTTTGAGTTCGTGTACGCTAGTTTGAGGAGAACCTAATAGCGAGAAATAGAATGGGTCATTATAGTAGTTGTCGACGGTTGTCGTTGATCGGAAAGATTGGACGAAGTGAGTATTGCCATGGAGACGAACTGGGTGGAACCCAGTAGTTGTTGAACTGGCGGGGATTTTGTCCCAATAGTGACTGAGATGAGTGCGAGTTGTCAGAAACATGTTGATGGCCATTTATGCACATCCAACAATAGTAGTGGGGACATAGGTTTAACCTATATAAACGGGCATAAACGAATAGGCAAATTGGATTGTGTGCGGACATGCGGATGATGTCCGAGTTAGTTATTATGACCGAGTTGGTAGTCGTGCCATAGCGTTGTGGTCGTGCGAGTTCAGTGGGCACTGAGCGGACGGAGAAGATTCTGAGTGGCTCGGTGCGGGATTTACGCCATACCTGCATTGGTGACAGGTACCTTAGATCGTGGTGAACGGACGGTACGAGTGTTAGGTGCTGTATTTAGATCCCATAAGGATTAGGACGTGCGAATGAAGTTACCGACGTGAACGGCAAGGGGAGAAGCCGGAATCACTAGACTTGTTTAATCCTGAAGGGAAGGATTAACCATTATAGTAATTATCAGAGAATGCTCTTAGTCGAGTCGGGAAGAAGGACTTCTAGCTCAGGAAAAAGAACTATTAGAAAAATTGGGTATCCTGGCCTCTAAGTCGAGACCGGTGAAGGAGACTTTTCATTTTCTGCTCCTTAGCAAATCGTGCTGGATGCCGGAGGATGACATAAGATGAATTTTGATGTCATCATCTTCAGCTTTCCTCATGTGGATTGATGAGGAAGGCGACGACGGTGATGTCAATTGGATTGACTTGGAGATCAGATGATTCGTGGTGTCTCGTCTAGTGATGTGACAGGCGAGTAACCAAGATGAGACATATTGAGTAATGTGAGAATGATCGAGATGACGGAAGTGATTGTGACGACCATGAGGTGTTCAGACCGAGGTCTGGTTGTCATCAAACCGTAACCAATTTCAAGAATCCTTACCCGTAGGTGGTCGTCCTCAAGCTCGAAGTTTTCCAGAAACTGGAACTTGGGTTCTTGGCCAAACCGCGATCAATTTCCTTCAAAGTTTGTACGGTTGCAATCTAAGTGAGTCCAGAAGATGAACTCTAACCTCATTGTAGCTCCTTTCCCCTCACAAATCAAAATTCGATTTTCCCTCCAATTTTCACAATTTCCCCGTACTCTGTTTTCTCTCAAGCTCTCAGCCCTCTCTTGCTCAGAATGACTCTCAAAACACTCATATCTCTCTGTTAATCGAGCCGTGCAGCAAACAAGTCCTGGGAATCTCTCTAGCCTCTCTGAAATTTTGTTTCCCGCACAGACCCAAAATCAATCAAAAGAATGGTGCCCGTGCCTGGTTATCTTTCCCAGCCATACCAAGAGGCTTCCATTACCTCAAAACCATTAAACAAGTCCTTGAATCAGAGAAAGGTTTAAACAATTCCTTAATTAGCGAACAGACTAAACAATTACACAGCATTCCCACGGCTGTTTCGAACTGGACCTTGACAAATTACCATTTTGCCCTTTTGCACAAAATTACCAAAATACCCCTGCTCATCCTAAACCCGTAACTCAACCATCCGACGTCCGTTTTCAGCGTGCCGCTTGTCCACGGACTCAGGGAATCGAGACCTACCTAATGGTCCTCGAATTGTGTGGAAATCAGTTGTCAATCAAAAAGTCAACATTTTCCCCCTTTCGTCCTAATTACGAAAATGCCCTTAAACTTCCGAATGTCATAACTTCCTCCTCGAATGTCAGAATCGGGCGTACCACCTGTCTACGAACTCGTGACATCCCGAACTACGTCACAGTCATTAATCAAAGTCCGTTTGAGCTCCCGAGCAAAAAGTCAACAGTTCACCCATTACCTAGGGGCAAAATCGTCCTTTTCGTCAAATTTTCCAAATTTCCCCTTTTTGAACGTCCGGGTCGTTACATCTGTTGTTCGGCTTTCACCTGTTGACAAATCAAACATCTACTGACGTACTCAGCAATTTCACGCTTCAAACTTGACCACCAATAATGCTCCCGAAGCGTACGATACATCTTGGTCCCTCCAAGATCCATCGCATAGGCTGAACTGTGAGCCTCATCAAGGATCATCTTCTTCAGTGCTTCATCCTTCGGTACACACAACCATCCTTCTTTTACCAAGGCTCCATCGTCATGTATTGACACGACCCATCCCAATCCCCCGGGGATTACCGTGGAATATGTCATGCTCCCGTCTGACAAGAGGTGTCAGACAAGGGATAAGCTGTTGCCATTGCCCAAACGGGCTTCCAGAGTACGCAAGGATCGATGGAGGAGGTGTGCGATGTCCTAATGTCTGCTGCAGTCGCATCCAGAATCAACCTGAAGGGCAATGAAAACAAAAGTTGTGAGTGGACGAAAATAAATAAGTTCATTAAACACAGTTATAAAACATTTATGCCCTCCATAAAAACGTGTGCATGCCACGAAAATCAGTAGTTCAAAACATTTGCTCAACAAGGCATTAGGGCCTTAGCCCAAAACCGTAAACCATAAATCCAACCAAAAAACCATTTCATAGATTCATTAATCCATATTTACCAAGTTACCATCTCTGGCATCCCAGATGCCTAGCGTCCCCAACGCTTGACGTTCCAGACGTCATATTTCACGGTATAACAGTAAGCAACGAGTGCTGCCCGGGGTCTCTCCGGGTCAATATCTCTGACATCCCTAATGTCTGACGTCCCTGACGTCTAATCATAGCAATCCTGCTCCTGAGTCACTATACGGTCTGGTAGCTCCGTACAATGACCCCTCGCAGGCAATGAACCGTGACTTCTCCAGTGTCCCAGACACCTGGAGGAGACCTTCACATATCCTCATATCAAGATGGTATATGGAACTAGTTTTATCAAATCATTTCACAACATTACAATTCCATTTAGCGTCCCTGGCCCAAAATCACGTTTATAATCCAACTGGGTCTCATGCCCGATTCTGTAAACCACTGGGCCCATGACCCAAATTCATAAATCAATTGGGCCCCTGGCCTGGTAATATAACTCAAATGGGTCTCAGCCCGATTTCGTAAATAACTGGGCCCCCGACCCGATTTCATAAAGCAATTGGGGCCTTGGCCCGATTACGTAACTCAATTAGACTCCAAGTCCGAGGTTTCCAAAACAATTGGGCCTCATGCCCGAGTTTCTTTTTCCAATTTCAAAACCATTTCATGAAACCATATCCAAAGTTATAAGTATGGAAAATCAGTGTAAACCGGAAACCTCGATTTACGTGCAACCACGTAAATCGCCTCGAAATGCGTGAAACCATATAATTCACAATCATGAAAATCAATATCATAAAACCATATCCATAATCCATATAAAATATTTAGGCATGCATAGAATTTATAAAACCAAAGTCCACTCACAGACCGTTTAACCGTGCGCCTCGATACGCGTACCATAGGCCTTCCCGGGCCACACCACCATCACCGAGACTCCCAATCCTGTCCAAATCATATTAGAGGGTCACTAACCTCTTCATTAACATCCTATTAAAGTCCCGTAATTTTCCCGAATTTTTAAATATTTTTAAACCGTCCCTAAACCTCCCGATGCCCCGAAACATATCGAGACGGTGTCCGATCGACACGAAACCAGTCCCAAAATGTTCGTTACATCGAATAGAAGATTTCATATGTTGAACATTTTCCCAAATTACTATTTACGCCCCAAGAAGATCCAAAACACTGTTCATCATCACTAACCTCCAGTTGAACCAGTTACTGTTCACGACACTGTTCACGGTACTGTTCATCCGTCGGTTTCTCTGGTTTTTTGGACCGGTTCAAGGTCTATTTTAGGTCCATTTCATCCCATTTTAATCCTCATATGTTGCTAATCTCATTTCTAATCTTTCTAGTTAATTAAAACGGAACAAAATGTCCAAAACCATACCTTCATCCGTCATCAATGGCGGCCGGAGTTTCCCTCGCCGTTCACGGCCATTTCCGGCCATTCCAACCTTCAAAAACAATCCTATTAGACTCCTAGAGTGCCCATAAATATTTCCCAATTCATAGAATTAGCTAAAAACCTACAAAACCGAAACTTGGATTTTTGAATATTTCCTTACCTCATGGTCGAGCTCCACCGTCCTCCACCGTGAGCCACCACCGTCGTGTCCTCAACCTCTTACTCACTCACGGTCACACTCAGCTCACACGTTCATGGTGGTGAGGTGTGGGTGGTGTGTTTGTTAAAAAATGAAAAATGAAGGAAAATGGTGCATATGGGTGGTTTCGGGTTTGTAGAAGAAAATAGAAGAATGAAGTTTGATGAAGAAGATAATGATGTTATCTGATGAGAGGGAAATGAATGGGTGGTGGGGATTTAAAGATTAAATGGAATGGATGGCTAGGATTTAAAGTTGGAATAAAATCATAATTAATTATTTAGTGGAACATGATCCAATCTAGCCAATGGATGAGTGACACTTGTCACTCATCCAAGTGTCCCCTAACCACATTTCTACTGCTTCAGAAATGATTAAATAATTGACACGATTTCCGAGACGTAAACTTCACCGATTTCACGTTCCAGACCATAACTTCCTCGTACGAAGTCCAATTTCGGTGTGCCGCCTGTCTATGGATTCGTATCGACTCGCTCTACGTAACGGTCCTTGGCCCTCGTCCATTGGACCTCCCGGGTCAAAAGTCAACATTTGGCCCCCTTTTAACCAAAATTACCCAAATGCCCCTCGACTTCCGAACGTCATAACTTCTTCCTCGAATGTCGGAATCGAACGTGCCACCTGTCTATGAACTCGTGACGTCCCGAACTACGTCACAGTCATTGGTAAAAGTCCGTTTGACCGCCCAATCAAAAAGTCAACATTTTGCCCACACTTAGGGCAAAACGGTAATTTTGCACAATTCGTCCGATTTTACTCAACTATCCCAGATTAGTCATTCTAAATCATAATTAAATAATATTAAATCCCGATACTCGGGACGGGTCGTTACAACCTTCCCCCCTTAAATAATTTCGTCCTCGAAATTCCAACTTCCCTTATTCCACATCCACCTCATGGAAAACAATTCGATCTCATACCATGTGTACAACTGCACACCCACTAACCAACACAAAACTCGTCTGTACCCAGACATCCCTTCACAATCTTACGTCGTAACAACAACACTCGACCACCTCGAGTGAATTTAATCACCTGATCTGCGTTAAAATTTCTTAACAATTAAGGTGACTCCTTCAGCTCGACGGTTCCTTTCCGTTGCTAATACATCCTTACATCTGCTCCCATTGGGAGTCACCAAATCCCACTCGTCAGTCCACTTGACACTACCGGCCAAACTGTCACCACTAAGCTTTACCACCCTAGTAAAGCTCTAACCCTTAGCTAATCAGTGACATCACCCCGTACTGCCACTCGCTCAAAGTAGCGTAAGATCAACCACATGATCTCAGTTTGCAGAGCAAGCCCAATCCTGCGACATATATTAATCTCAATGTACATAACCGCCGACTCCGTCAGCGAACCATGACGCTGGAAATATCTCGGCGTGATAACATCACGCAAGGCTACTCGTGGTTACACTGACCACCAATTCACTCATCCTGAGTGTACGTATACCGTCAACTTACTCAATCAAGCGGTGTAACTGGAACACATTGAATACCAGTCAAGCAGTAATCACCCATCTCAATACTAGGGTTCCACTAGCCATCCATGGCTAAGAGCACCTGCTCATACAATCACTGAACCCGAAAAAATCACTCTGCTCAGCACACAGTATCCAATGTCCAGTCCATAATCACAACCAAACAAATGATATCGGAACCAAGCCGATTACCAGCACGTTTAATCACACACCACGGGTACATCCCATGTACCGTCACTAGGCACCACTCAGTCTAACCAATATCGATCCTCGTACAACGTACCTTGTACATACATCTATCCATCAATCCTCCTACAACCACCTAGGTCGTGGCCAAACACGTTCTAATTACTCTAGAGTCCATCTGTCAGAATCTGTACCAGACAGATCAAAACTCTGACCCAATATCCATTTCCAAATCCGAATCCGAAATCATTATTCCGTAAGTTAGCATTGGAATAATCATTCCGCACCCAAATCCAGTAATCCACTTTCGAGCTTCGAAATCGAATCCTGAATCGTCACCCAGAAATTCGATTCCAAATCCCGAAAGCTCGTTTACGTCTACCGAGACGTACCAAAACTGATCCTATCGGTTACTTGCTCAAAACACTCGATTGACTTCATAGGGAAGCCAATCCCAATATCCACACGTCTAAGGTTGACAAAATCCGACCACTTCGGAAACCTACTCACCTGAGTAACAAACCATATGGACTCTACTCCAACAAGAAGTTCAGTCCCGTCATCTACGACTCACATACCAAGGTAAGAGTGATAAACTCTCCACCCATCTGGATCATCAAGATCACGACCTAGATCCATCACTACGTCATCCGACAAGTAACATCACGATCCTGGATCGTCACATCGTCCAAAGTCCACAACTTCACAATTCAGATCCACCTAGGATCCCCACATGCTCACGTAGCTAACAATCCATCCAAAAACTGATCGTAGGGTCCTTCACCCTCTTAGAATCCTTTGTTAAATTTCCTTAAGTGGAATGGTGACCACCAAATCTAGAATTAAGCACAACTTCTTGTGTCCAATGAACCAAGGCCAATCATGGGTCCACTCACCAATGCACGATCAACGTACTGGTAACAATAATCAATGTCTGCCAGGGCAGAAAAAAAAAGAAGCCAACCCCAATGACTTCAGGATACCTATCACCAATGCGGAAACGAGCACTCCTCTCGTCTCCCAATCACAACTCTCCCCGAATCGGGAGTTCCAACCATGTTAGAAACAGACATGCTCCCAATGAGATGTCAAGTCCAACCACTGGACTGCCCATATCCTCACCTTTACAGGTTCAACACGCAGTTTTCCAAGTTATTCACAATTACAAAATTCTACCAGAACACCCCCAATGGTTTTCCTCGACTTTTCCAATTCCAATAATTTCCTTGTACTTTCTGGGGATATTAGAAATATACAACCTTACCAATCTCGGAGTTGGCAACAACTCCCCAAATTCACTAATTCTCATGACATAGGAGACGTCATTCCAAGATTCCTCAAGTCTCAATCATACCTTTTTATCCATTCATCACTTGTCATCTCAACACTATTGGGACTTATCCCAACGCCTCACAATCTCCACTGGATCTTATCCAGTCCATGACTCAACCACCACTGAGTCGCAGATACAAATCATATGTCCATCAGGACAGAGTCACACCCTAACTCGTGGCTCATCGTCATCACAATCACTAACACCAGCACCAGCGCTAGTATCACCGACACTTGCCTCAACACACAGGCATCCATACATCCACACTAGCACACGAACGTCCACACTAGCACACTGTGTGCAAAGTTGATACCCTGGATCTCCGTTCATACCGAACGACGATACCGTATCACCACTCGTACCCCACGACTATGGGTACCTCCAATTGACCATCCGCACATCAGGATGATGAACGTTCCCTGAACGTCCCCTGATCCTCAAGTGTTAAAACCACACTAAATACCCTTGATAGCCAGTCATCTCGACCCAACTGTCGACCAACAGTCATCGCTGTCATGATCCGTATCCACACCTCACACTATTATTCGATCCAACACGGAATTACACATCTTATCCCATAACCGTATTCGTGGATCGAATCCCATAATCCTGACTAGACTCACTAGAGTCATCCACATGGTCACCACGACCTCAGCCGCTCGTCGTAGCACAAGTTCTCAATTAAAGTTCACTTTTCCAGTCCATCAATTTTAACTTAGGGTTCCAAAGTCACACCCTAGGGTTCCACCGAACCCAACTGCCTTCTGCAATAAAATCCACAACCTGACCGATCACGCGGTCCCGACATCGTATAGACGTCAAATACAACCCTACCATCAACTGAAGGTGGGTTCCACCACTAAGGTCATCGGCTAACTTCGATGTACCAACATCCCTCACCCTAGCAATCACCACTAGGGTTCACATTTTTTAGACCATTACTCAAACGAGGTTCCTCGAACCTAGTTGCACCTAGCAGAAAAACAATCTAACATTACATGACCGAACCGATGGTCCCACGTTACCAGTTCATCACTAACATCCCCACTTGGGTCGAATCACATTAACACACGGCGTATCGGGCCAATCACACTCTATCCACTATTCAAACCCAAAAACTATCTATCAGGTTGATAACAAAACTGCAGCCCAAAGAGACATCACACCCTCGACCTGCGCGCACAAAAGAGAAAACCTGCTCTGATACCACTTGACACAACCCGTCACAATCCCCCGGGGATTACCGTGGAATGTGTCATGCTCCCGTCTGACAAGAGGTGTCAGACAAGGGATAACCTATTGCCACTGCCCAAGCGGGCTTCTAGAGTGCGCAAGGATCGATGGAGGAGGTGTGCGATGTCCCAGTCTCTGCTGCAGTCGCATACAGAATCAACCTGAAGGGCATTAAAAACAAAAGCTGTGAGTGGACAAAAATAAATAAGTTCATTAAACACAGTTATAAGACATTTATGCCCTCCATAAAAACGTATGCATGCCACGAAAATCAGTAGTCCAAAACATTTTCTCAACAAGGAATTAGGGCCTTAGCCCAAAACCGTAAACCATAAATCCAACCAAAAAACCATTTCATAGATTCATTAATCCATATTTACCACGTTACCATCACCGGCATCCCAGATGCCTAGCGTCCCCGACGGTATAACAGTAAGTAACGTGTGCTGCCCGGGGTCTCTCCGGGTCAATATCTCTGACATCCCCGATGTCTGACGTCTCTAACGTTTAGCAATCCTACTCCTGAGTCACTATATGGTCTGGTAGCTCCGTACAATGACCCCTCGCAGGCAATGCACCGTGACTTCTCCAGTGTCCCAGACACCTGGAGGAGGCCTTCACATATCCTCATATCAAGATGGTATATGTGTCAGGACCCACCCCGGTTTCACCCCGAAACCCGAGGTAAATCCCGCTCCCGTCTGACTCCCCGCCACAAAACTCAAGTAAAACTTACTCACATTCTATCTAGTCAAACGCAGGAGTAATTAGACACACAGTCCCGAAGGTAGCATTTACAAAACATAGTACGAACATACAAAGAAAATAACTCGGTAACTACACGCACATGGAAGCCTTTACTCTACGCTGGGAACCCTCACTTCACTTCTATGCCTCAGACTCTGCCTCGACGTCAAGACCCCGCGCTAGCTCCACAACCTGGAGGGCAATTAAAACAGAAAATGTGAGTGGACCAAAAAAAATACAAAAGTTTAAAAACCATTTTATAAGAAAACCGAGTTAAACCCTCCGTTTTGAAACCACATGCATAACCAACAGTGATAAACACATTTATAAAATAATCATTATAAACATCATAAGAAACAGAAACACTATAAAATACCATAAGAAACCACACACGAGTATCCGAAAACTGTTTCATAAACCATAACCACCAAATCATCCTTTTCTCGATCAAACCTGCTGGATCTATCCGAGTCTTTAAACTCCCGAGTCTTTAAACTCAATCCAGGCCTTAATCATATCCGAGTCTTTAAACTCCCGAGTCTTTAAACTCAAGGCCTACGGGGGAAATCAATATATATCCGAGTCTTTAAACTCCCGAGTCTTTAAACTCAATCCGGGTCTTTAAACCCAATCCGGCCGGTCCCCCGTCACATATATCCGGGTCTTTAAACCCAATATCCAGATCCAGCAAATCCAATCCCAAAACCATTTAAAAACCATTTACCAAAGCCTCATCCAAATCCGAATCCGAAATCACTGGTCCGAAACCCTTCCGGCGTTCAGAACCGTCATTCCGAACCCAAATCCGGAATACCACTTTTTAACTTTAAACCCAAATTTCACTTCCGAAATCCGATTCTAAAACCGAAAACCTTGATTATCAAAATCATATTCCAAAATTCATTTATAATCATTAGAAATCACTTATCATTTGAAAACCATAGCATCAATTTCAGAAACCATCCATTTCCCGTAAAACGTGCTAAAAACCAATTCAATAAACATAGAATCATAATCAAAATCATAAAACAATTATAGAAAACAGTTATGCATGCTCGAGTTCAGAGAAGGGGTCCACTCACAGTACTGAGCCCTACTCGCGTCCCGAACGTCCAGCCCGTTCCTCGGCTTCCTCGGGAAATCCCGATCCTGTCAAACACCGCCAAATTACGTCACGAACACGTCTACGAAGGTTCACCTAAATTCCTTCAAAATTCCCCGAATCCTAAACATAAGAACCCGGGACCCTAAACTTTCACCCTCGCGGAACTCAACTCAAACGACTTCCGATTGACCCGAAACCAACTCCATTGAACTCACAACAACTCCTAGACCAAAAACTATGTTGACCGTTTCTCCCAGAACCGCCGCACGCGCCCCCACGCGCCGCCCAAAGTGGCTGCGCGTGGCCCCACGCGCCAGCTACAGTACCGTCTTCAACCCGTGCTGAACCGGGCTCGACACAGTGCCTGCTGTTTGAACCGGCGAGAGCGGTTCACCGCCGTGCCTGCACCATTTTCCTCCCTCTCTTCACCATCCTCTTCGTCCAACCTTAAGCTATCCATCCCCCTCCTCCTTAGAACTCGACACGGCCCCTACACCGTCGACTCAAGCTCGAACCAGACGGCCTGAGCTCCCCTGTTTCGCGATCCAGCCACTCCGGTCACCCCCCGTCACGGTGACTGTCCCAGACTCTTCCTAGGACCTCACTGAACCTAATCCAACTCTTCTAAACCTTCGACTCAGTCCCTGGGATCACGACTCTTGGATTGAAACAAAACGGAAAAACAGGGCACACAGAGTCCCTCCGTCACGCCAACCACCACCGTGCACCTCTCGTCACGGCAACACAACCAGACGGTTCCTAGGACTCAACTAAATCCCCTAAACCACTATAGACCCAACGATTCAACCCCTAGACTCACGACTTTCGATTCAAAACTCGACGGGAAAACAGGGCAAGTTTACAAGGATGAGGGATTACCTGCAACCGTCCACCACCGTGCTCGCCGCCGCGGTTCCTGGAGTCCACAACGTCGCCTCAGCCTCCTCTCGAGGTCAATCGCACTCACACATGGCCACAGCACCACCAGCTCCCTCAGTTCCTCTCTGTTTTTCTCTGAAGTTCTCGTGGCTCTCAACTCACTCACACACCACCTGCACACTTCTAACCTTCTCAGCACCACCCCAGCATCTCTCAACCTCCTTCTGATCACTCTTCACTCACCAGAACTCATCAACATCCACGATCACCTTCCAATTTTTCCTCACCGCCTCACTCTGTTTCTATCTGGGTCGAAGAAACTCACACTTGCACGGTTGCACCCAAATAACTGGACCGTGCACACACTGGAACCCCCCAGAAACCACTCCACCTTTAGCACGTGTCACCATCCTACCCTTCAGCTCACATGTGGCTCAATCTCAACCCTTCATCTGTCCTTATCTGTTGCACACACCCCAGAGCACAAAAGACCAAAATGCCCTTCTGTTTTACCCAAAATTACAACTTTGCCACTACCTTTCTAGACCTGTAACTCCCACATCGTACGTCCGATGAATACGTGCCGCCTGTCATCGAACTCGGGACGACGAGATCTATCTAACGGTCTTAGGTCAACTTACCAAAACCCGTTCGTATAAAAAGTCAACGTTTCCCCCCTAATTTTCCAAATTACGGTTATGCCCTCAATCTTCCGAACATCACAACTTCCTCCTCGGATGTCGGAATCGGGCGTGCCTCCTGCCTACGGATTCGTAACGTCCTCAACTACGTCCTGGTCACCGGTCAACTCCCATTTGACCACCCGAAATAAAAGTCAACATTTCTGCCCGACCCAGGGGCAAAATCGTCATTCTAAGTTCCCGGACCCCTCGGGACCACCTAACCCTTGATTAATCTTACTAATCACACCTTAATCACTCTACTTATCCCAATTCTCGGGACGGGTTGTTACAATATGGAACTAGTTTTATCAAATCATTTCACAACATTACAATTCCATTTAGGGTCCCTGGCCCGAAATCACGTTTATAAGCCAATTGGGCCTCATACCCGATTCTGTAAACCACTAGGCCCATGACCCAAATCCATAAATCAATTGGGCCCATGGCCCGGTAATATAACTCAAATGGGTCTCAGCCCGATTTCGTAAATAACTGGGCCCCCGGCCCGATTTCATAAATAACTGGCCCCCGGCCCAATTTCGTAAAGCAATTGGGCCCTTGGCCCAATTACGTAACTCAATTAGACTCCAAGTCCGAGGTTTCCAAAACAATTGGGCCTCTATCATAAAACCATATTCATAATCCATATAAAACATTTAGGCATGCATAGAATTTATAAAACCAAAGTCCACTCACAGACCGTTTAACCGTGCGCCTCGATACGCGTGCCATAGGGCTTCCCGGGTCACACCACCATCACCGGGACTCCCAATCCTGTCCAAATCACATTAGAGGGTCACTAACCTCTTCATTAACATCCTATTAAAGTCCCGTAATTTTCCCGAATTTTTAAATATTTTTAAACCGTCCCTAAAACTTCCGATGCCCCGAAACATATCGAGACGGTGTCCGATCGACACGAAACCATTCCCAAAATGTTCGTTACATCGAATAGAAGATTTCATATGTTGAACATTTTCCCAAATTACTGTTCAAGCCCAAGAAGATCCAAAACACTGTTCATCGTCACTAACCTCCAGCTGAACCAGTTACTGTTCACGACACTGTTCATGGTACTGTTCATCCGTCGGTTTCTCTGGTTTTTTGGACCGGTTCAAGGTCCATTTTAGGTCCATTTCATCCCATTTTAATCCTAATATGTTCCTAATCTCATTTCTAATCTTTCTAGTTAATGAAAACGGAACAAAATGTCCAAAACCATACCTTCATCCATCATCAATGGCGGCCGGAGTTTCCCTCGCCGTTCACGGCCATTTCCAGCCATTCCAACCTTCAAAAACAATCCTATTAGACTCCTAGAGTGCCCAGAAATATTTCCCAATTCATAGAATTAGCTAAAAACCTACAAAACCGAAACTTGGATTTTTGAATATTTCCTTACCTCACGGTCGAGCTCCGCCGTCCTCCACCGTGAGCCACCACCGTCGTGTCCTCAACCTCTTACTCACTCACGGTCACACTCAGCTCACACGTTCATGGTGGTGAGGTGTGGGTGGTGTGTTTGTTAGAAAATGAAAAATGAAGGAAAATGGTGCATATGGGTGGTTTCGAGTTTGTAGAAGAAAATAGAAGAATGAAGTTCGATGAAGAAGATAATGATGTTATCTAATGAGAGGGAAATGAATGGGTGGTGGGGATTTAAAGATTAAATGGAATGGATGGCTAGGATTTAAAGTTGGAATAAAATCATAATTAATTATTTAGTGGAACATGATCCAATCTAGCCAATGGATGAGTGACACTTGTCACTCATCCATGTGTCCCCTAACCACATTCCCACTACTTCAGAAATGATTAAATAATTGACACGATTTCCTAGACGTAAATTTCATCGATTTCAAGTTCTAGACCATAACTTCCTCGTACGAAGTCCGATTTCGGGGTGCCGCCTGTCTATGGATTCGTATCGACTCGCTCTACGTAACGGTCCTTGGCCCTCGTCCATTGGACCTCCTGGGTCAAAAGTCAACATTTGGCCCCCTTTTAACCAAAATTACCAAAATGCCCCTCGACTTCCGAACATCATAACTTCTTCCTCGAATGTCGGAATCTAACGTGCCACCTGTCTATAAACTCGTGACATCCCGAACTACGTCACTGTCATTGGTCAAAGTCTGTTTGACTGCCCAATCAAAAAGTCAACATTTTGCCCACGCCTAAGGCAAAACGGTCATTTTGCACAATTCGTCCGATTTTACTCAACTAATCCTAGATTAGTCATTCTAAATCATAATTAAATAATATTAAATCCCGATACTCGGGACAGGTCGTTACACGTATTCCAAAATCCTGTTTCTCCCCAGCTTCAACCTCAATCCGAATGATGCCCAAAACGGGGTCCTGAAACTGAGCATCTATAATCTGATCAACCAGGACGGGTCGTACATGGAAACTCGCTATTAGCACTCCTTGACTATCAACAGTCAAATCCACTCCAATATTACGAAGTTCAACTAACAAAGGCAACTGAACCATCCTCAAATGTGACAAAGAGCTAGCTGGCTTCCTACTCAGGGCATTGGCTACCAGATTAGCCTTTCTCAGGTGATACTCGATGGTGCAATCATAATCCTTAATCAGCTCTAACCATCGGCGGTGTCTCAGATTCAGCTCCTTCTGCGTAAAGAGATACTTCAAACTCTGGTGGTCCGTGAAGATCCTACACCTCTCACCATACAAGTAATGTCGCCAAATTTTCAACGCATGAACCGCCGCTGCAAGTTCCAAATCATGAGTGGGGTAATTCATCTCATGAGGTTTCAACTGTAGGGAAGCGTAAGCAATCACCTTCCCATGCTGCATTAACACACATCCCAATCCCTGCAAAGAGGCATCACTGTATACCTCGAACTCCCCACTATCATCCGAAAGGGCCAACACATGAGCAGATGTCAACCGCCTTTTCAGCTCATGAAAACTCTGTTCACAAATCTCGTCCCAGACAAATCGGACTCCCTTCGCTACTGCCTCAACCTTCTGAGGATCCACGCTAATACCCTCGGTTGAAATCACATGACCCAGAAAACCAACACTATTCAACCAGAACTGACATTTGCTCAACTTTGCATACAGTTGGCTCTTCCTCAAGGTGTTAAGCACTATCCTCAAATGCATCTCGTGCGCCTTCGCACTCTTCGAATACACCAAAATATCATCGATGAAAACAATAACGAAACGATCCAGGTAGAACCGAAACACTCGATTCATCAGGTCCATAAACGCCACTGGAGCGTTCGTTAATCCAAAGGGCATCACTACAAACTCATAATGGCTGTACCTAGTCCGAAAAGCTGTCTTGGGTATGTCCTCCTCTCTGACCCGTAGCTTGTGATATCCGGAGCGAAGATCAATCTTCGAAAAGTACCGTGCTCCCTTCAGCTGATCAAACAAATCATCAATCCGGGGGTAGGGGATATTTGTTCCTGATGGTTACCCTGTTCAGTTGCCTATAGTCAATACACAGTCTCAAACCTCCGTCTTTTTTCCTGACAAACAGTACTGGAGCTCCCCAAGGAGATACACTCGGTCGAATAAATCCCGTATCGACCAGCTCTTGTAACTACGCCTTTAATTCCCTCAAATCAGCTGGCGCTATACGATAAGGAGTCTGAGAAATAGGTTGCGTACCTGGAAGAAGGTTGATAGTAAACTTGATGGCTCGGTCAGGTGGCAATCCTGGCAATTCCTTCGGAAAGACGTCTGGAAACTCCCGCACTACCGGAATATCCTCCGTCCTCAATGGTGTAGCACGTGTGTCCACCACGTGAGCCAAGTAGCCCTGGCATCCTTTCTTTAACAACTTGCTCCCTTCCAGAGCCGAAATAACACCAGTAGGTTGTGCACGCTGATCACCCTCGAATGTGGTCTCCGGTAACCTATGACTCCGAAAGGTCACCCTTCTATCGAAACACTCGATAGAAGCATGATGCATAGTTAACCAGTCCATCCCCAGAATCACATCAAAATCCTGTAAATTCAAAAGTAACAAATTCGTCACTAACTCAACATCGCCTACCAACACCGGACACTCTCTCAAGACTTGATTCACCACATACACCTCCCCTGTAGGCGTACTCACACCAAATCACAATCCAGTGCGGACACCTCTCTCTCCCCAACCAAACCACAACTACTGGATATAAAAGAATGGGTAGCCCCGAGATCTATCAAAGCATGTACATCATGGCCAAGTATGGTAAGTGTACCTGTCACCACTCCGGGTGCTGATCGAGCCTCCTACTGCGTCATAGCAAAAACTCAGGCCTAGGATCCTGATGATCGGCCGCGTCCCCTCGAACTACTAATAGCACCACCACCACCTCTAGTGCATGCCGCCCCTAAAACTGATGTCGTACTCCATCCCGGCTCCGCCGTACCTCGGCCAACGCCACCCTCCTGGGATAATGATAGACACTCATGCCGGAAGTGACCTCGCTCTCCACAGTAATAGCAAACATCCTGACTGGGTCCGCCACTCTGCCTCCTAGTAGAAACAACAGATGTCGCACTCGCCTGCGGAGTCAGCTGTGCTCTAGCTCCTCGGAAACAGGAACCCTAAAAACTGCCTGGTCTACCAAACCGGGCACCACCCGCCGATGAAGTACCACTGTAATTGCCCTGCTTCGGGGTCCTCTGACTCGATGCTCCAGAAAAAGAATGCTCCCGTCGTCGTACACCACTCGAGAACTGTGGTCGTGCTGGCAAACTAGCCTCCACCCTCACCGTAGCATCTGATAACTCTCTGAGGGTAGAAAATGAGCCAGCCGTCACAATGGCTCGAATCTCTCCTCGCAGTCCCAACTCAAACCTGTGACACTTCTCAGCGTTCGTAGCCACAAATGCAGGAGCGAAACGCGATAACATCTGGAACCTCTGCTCATACTCAGCTGCTGTCTTGCTCCCCTGTTTAAGCTGAAGAAACTCCGCCTCCTTGGCATCTCGGAACGAGCGGGGATAGTACTGATCAAGGAGCCGCTCTCAAAATGTCTCCCAAGTCACGGTGTGGGCGTCCCATCCTGACAACTCAAGCGTATACCACCACTCATATGCTGCACCGTCCAGCAAGAAAGTAGCTAACAACACTCGATCCTCCGGAGGGCATCGCATCACCGCGAAAATCCGCTCAAGTCGAGTAATCCACATGTGGAATTCCTCACGGTCTGCCCCACTGCTAAATGTCGTAGCCCCTAGATACTGGGCTCGCTCAATCGTAGCACTCTCCGCATCTCTCGCAACGTCTTCTACAGGTCGTGGAGGGGGCTCACGTCTCGGAGGCATGGTCAATCGTACTCTGAAAGAGGCATAAAGTCAGTATAACGACCTAGAAACAACCATGTGCCAGACACAAACCGTCAACCTATGCTCTGATACCAATTGACAGGATCCACCTCAATTATCACCTCGATAACCAGGACGAATCCTGCTCCCGTTTGACAAACACACTCAAAAGACCACAATAACCTCAAAGCAACCACAAAGCATACATTGTCAGACCAGGGAGAAGTTTTGATACAACTAGTCAACAGTAATACAGAGCATAGTAACAGTACAGAAAAGAACAAAAGTCCTACTGTGAGCTAACAAAAACACGCAACGGAAAACTCTATGCCTCTGCCTCTGTCTCAACGTTAACCCCGACGCTTGCACCACGACCTGGAGGGTAATTAAAACCATAAAAGTGTGAGTGGACTAAAAATAAATAAGACTTTCAAAAACAGTTTTTATAAACAAACCAGGATTTTACCCTCCGTTTTAAAAACATGCATGCATAACTAAGTATCAGAAAACAACTATTAAAACCGTATGATAACCGCTATGAAAACATCTTCATAAAACATGAAATACCAAATATCATCATCCAATCAAACCTGCTGGATCTACCCGAGTCTTTAAACTCCCGAGTCTTTAAACTCCCGAGTCTTTAAACTCAATCCATGCCTCAATTTAAAATGAGTCTTTAAACTCCCGAGTCTTTAAACTCAACAGGCCTACGGGGGAAAATCATAATATCCGAGTCTTTAAACTCCCAAGTTTTTAAACTCAATCCAGGTCTTTAAACCCAATCTGGGCCCGCCCCAGTCATAATCATAATCCGGGTCTTTAAACCCAATAACCAGATCCAGCAAATCCAATCCAAATCATTTTTAAATCATTTTGAAATCCATGTCCAAACGCGAATTCGAAATCACTATTCTAAAGCCATGCCGGCGTTCAGAATAGTCATTCCGAATCCAAATCCGGAAATCCCTTTTTCCAAGCTTTAAAACTAAATCTCGATTTCCGAAATTTGATTCTAAAACTAAAAACCTTGATTATCGAATCTTGTTTAAAAACTCATTTATAGTCATTGAAAATCAGTAATATATTAAAATCCCAAAATCATAGCATCGGAATCATAATCAAATCATATCTCGTAAAACATGCCGAAATACATATAAATCCAAGAAACGCCTCGAAAAACGTGCAATTATGTAAAACAGATATAGAATAACCAATAACATAATATCATATTTAAAACCATGGAACAAGTATATAAAAACAGTTATGCATGCTCGGTTAGAAAATAAAAGTCCATTCACTAGGTCCGAACGCGTCAATCGCGCTCCGTACCCTCCTCGACTGTCTCAGGAGTATCCCGACCTCTCAAATACCACAATACCGGGTCACAAACACTTTATTTAAGCTCACCCTAATTTCCCCAATTTTTTGGGATTTCTAAACGTAATTAAATTAACCCTTAAACCTTTGGACACTCAAAACTAACCCGAGACGGTGTCCCATCGACTCGAAACTTGTCCCCAAAACATGCTCCGCGCGCCCTTACGCGCCGCCCAAAGTGGCTGCGCGTGGAAGCCACGCGCCTTCTACTATTCATCGTCAACCGTCAGCCAACTCGGTTCAGACCAGTCTAGACCGGTCCGGTCCAATCGAGCCGGCGAGGCCAATTTTCACCCATTTTTAGTCCATTTTCTAGTTCTTTGTTCGCCATTAGGATCGTCCTTGAGTTTATGATTGATTCCCTTGACTAAATCACGAAACGAAACACGAAACCTTACCTCCTAAACTTCGAACCAGACCTCTGAATTTCAAGTCATGGTTCCTGCCACCAGTCGCCTTCTTAGGGCACGGGTTCGACTCCTCAGCTCAAATACAACTTCCTACAACTATTATGACCAATAGAACGCTTCAACAACACTCCAAAATCCATGACTTTTGTTTTGAACCAAAATCAAAAAACAGGGGAAACTGGTAACTAACCTGTATTCTGGCCTCCGCCGTGACCTCCGCCGTGATTCTCTGGGTCCACAAGGCACTCCTCACTCCACTACTGACCCCCACAAACCAAATTGAACCAATTTGATCGTTTGAAGGTTCACCGTCGTCCACGACTTCTTCTCTATTTCTCGTGTTCTGCTCACCTTCCACACACACAGCCACACTCCAGTTCCTCTCAACACGATCACACAGTCTCTGGAAATCACTCAAACACAAAGGAATCTCACGACAGTCGCACACTCACTGGAATGGGTCGATGTTCTCTTTGTCCCTGTTTCCTCATTTGTTCCTGATTTGAACGAGTAACACAATTAAAATAATTTAACCGGGTAAGATTTGGCTAGAAGCCACTAGGAGGTAGCCAGGTGTCAAGCACCTTGTGGACACAGCCCCAAAATATCCAATCCCAGCTTCCCAGATGGCCTTATCTGGTTGGACACATTGCCTAGGTGTCAAAAGACCAAACTGCCCTTGCAAGTTCAAATTACCACTTTACCCCTCACCTATTTAGACCCACAACTTAACCGTCTGACGTCCTATGACGGCGTGCCGCATGTCGTTGTACTCAAGACGTCGAGACCTATCTAACGGTCCTCGATTTGCGTGAAAACTAATGGTCAAACAAAAAGTAAACAAATTCCCTCTTTTTAACCAAATTACGAAAATGCCCTCGACCTTTCGAACACCATAACTTCTTCCCCGATTGTCCGAATCAGACGTGCCACTTGTCTACGGACTTTTGACGTTCCGAACTACATGACGGTCATCGTCCAACGTCCGTTCGACCTGCCAATCAAAAATTCAACATTTGACCACACTATTCATAAGGATAAAATTGTCATTTTATATAAATCTTTTCCAAATTTACATTTTTGCACTTTCTGAAGGTCCGGGTTGTTACACAGACGGGCTGACCCATCCAAAGGTAGGGGTGATGACGTCTGTATGTTGACGCCATCATGTCAGACTTTTCAGACTAGCAGCCAATGCAGGAGTGACACGTGTCACATGTCAGTGCCTAGTCAGCACTAACAAGTCAGTGATGTGGCCCAATCAGTGGCTTCCAAGTGTCATTGACATGTCAGTGACATGGACCAACCAGCAGTTGACACGTGACATTGTCAGAGCCTGACACATATCAGTGATGTGGACCAAGCACCTGTTGACACATGGACCTGTCAGAGTCTGACACCTATCAAACCTGACAGCTGTTATATGACGTCAGTAGTGACGTCATGATGACAACAGCAGGCATTGACCGTTGACTTTCAGTTGACCGGCGCATGAGGGCGAGTTTCGAGGTGGGACTAGCACCAGTGTCAAGGTTTCGACGATACGAATACAATGGTGGTGGTTTCATCTCGATCAGAGATCGTTAGGTTGGTCAAAATAGGGTTTAATGCCTCGGGAAGTGTATTCCGGCAGCTTTCTCGGGCCGGTACTATTTTAAGGTCTGATCTTTGAAATTATAGATCCCATTAGTGACCTTTGGATGTGTTTGGACAGGTTTAGGCGGTTCGTTGAGTATCGAGGACCATGTGTGAGTGAGCTTTTGATTTCTAAATGATTGCATGCATAACTGTTTTTACTGTTTTACTTTACGATTGAGATTAGACGATTCTTAGTATTACATGATGATGCTTTATACATATTATGATGTTTTAGGCATGAGACCAGTCAGGATTATATATGAATTTGTTTTCAGAGTCAATCAGGGATTTCTGTGGAATTAAGTAGTATTGCACTGTGCATACCTACCTTATGATTACTGTCTCCTCCAGACGTCTCGTAGTGACCTGGAGTGGTCACGGTGCATTACCTAAGAGGGGCTGACTCTAGTGGTAGCTCATGATCGGGAGTGCAATTATGGATGATACCCCTAGGGAGGGTCATTGACCTGGGTGGACCCTGGGGAGACTCAGGATTGAGACCCTGAGTGGCACGCATAGCCTTAGGACAGTGACATTATTAGGCATTGGGGGTGGCAGACATCAGGGATGTCGTAGGGTTTTACAGTGCACTATTATTATTATTGTTTTTCCCTATTCGGTTATAAATATGATTATATGATTTTATGGTACTATTACGCTTACCTATGTTTTGACTTAATACATGCAAGTTGGAAAACGGAGGGGTAAAACCTTATGATTATCATATTATTAAACTGGTTTTGGAAACATTGTTTATTTTCGGGCCACTCACTCTTTGTTATTTTATTGATCCCTCCAAGCCGTGCAACCGAGGTAGAGGAGGAGGACCCTGAGTCTGAGGCATAGATTTTGTTGTTGCGCACATATACACCCCGTTGGGTAGGTTGAGCACCGTATTATAACCTGACATTTGTGCTCGTATTTTGTATTTGTACTATCCCTGGTCTGATGATATTGAACTCTAAACTCATATGTTTGACTTTAATTATTTAATTCGAAAAAATTTAAGCATGTTAAGGGTAAATTCGGTATTTTAGAGTGGACCCACTTAAAAAAGTAAAACATGTAGAATATAAAAAAGGAAAAATTTCAAAAGAAACATCTTCCAATAAACTAGAGAATTAAAGTCCTATCCCCTCCTTTAGCATATGACCTCCGTCCCAGTGCATCTACAACACCATTGTCAATTCTCTCATCGAAAACCTTTCCACCCCTCTATTCTCTCTAAGAACTGTGGCACCTTAACTACAAATTAGGATGATGCTTTCACCTCTCAGGGAGGTGCTACCGTGATCAAGAAACAGGTGATTAAGATCCTGTTGGTTAACTCCATGGAGATCAGCAAGCGGATGCTCGACTCCGTGAAGTCCACCACTGTCGATGACTCTGCTCCTTGAAACAGAGGGTCGGAATCAGTGACCATCATGGAATCTGCCGTTGTTGGCCTTGGTGAGGATGTGAATACCAAACCTTAATGATCGCTTTGTGTTTAGGGCATTTTTAGCTTCATATATTTGGATTCCAAATCAAGATTTATTTCGTATTAATTTGAATTTATTTTTATTCCACTAGATTATAATGATCTGCTGAGTATTTCACTTTTTAGGTATTATCATAATGCAATTCAATTCTATGTAGTTCATATCTTGTGGATTTCTCATGAGTGTTGACCTACTCGTTATTCATATGATTTGTTATGAGATGTTTGTGGTACACAAATTATAATGAAGTTTATAGGACCCCACCCGAAAACAATAGATTAGTATACACGGGTCCTGCTCCCGTCTAACAGAAACCTTGTCAGACAAAGGTAAATACAAGTTTTGCTGATTCCTGCCTCCGCTTTTTGAGCCTCGATTTCCGTGCAGAGGCCCTGTAGGGTTACAAAAAAAAGAAAACGTGTGAGTGGACAAAAATAAATAGTTTAAAAATATTCTTTGAAAACATCCATCTTTTACCCTCCATTTTTCCAAAATCATGCATGCATTTGTAAACCATTTCATTTCGATTAAAACGACACACAGCTTATCATTCTTGAAATACGTGAAAAGTATCTTTAAGTCAACAATCATATAAGACCATCAAAGCTACCAACGAGCCAATGCAATCATTCATATGCAATCAAGCCATCATCATCACAATTTCAATCATCAACCACTACACTATTAATAGGTACACCACTCGGGATGTGGAGCCCAGCTCGACGTCCGAGTCAACACCAACCAGCCAACAAACATGATAACACATATCATACATCACAAGCATCACATCATCAACACATAATCAATCCATATCCAATATCACCACATAATTCACGTTGCCACCCATCATCAATGCACAAGCATAACATCAATAATCATATTCACCACACTAATCATCATATCACAAGTGCACTACCAGTAGGCATATAACATACTCACTCGGGATATAGAGCCCAACTCGATGTCTGAGCGTGAACCGACTCAGGATACAGAGCCTTTCACTCGACGTCTGAGACTAATCATCACATAACCACACCAAAACTCATAGTCATAGTCACACATAATACCCGTGTTAAGATTCGGAGCCCCAAACTCAATGTATGAGACGAAGAAATCAACAGTCATCACAACATCAATACCAATACGTATACTTATATCACGTTTCAAACCACACAATCGAGTCACAATCAGAAGTTTGGGCCTAAGCCCCAAACACAACTTAAACACCAATTCTCGTAAAACGTGCCATTAAGGCTATTTTTGTCAAAACCATCCAGAAATCATATGAAATTCATAATTATTCCAGAATCACATTATTCCATACCAAAAACCAAATTAAATTCTAAATCACAATCAAAATAGTATCCAAAACAAATTTTACGAAAAACCTCAAAAAATGCACATTAAAATATTCATAAAATCGCAGAAAATCCATGTAAAATCCCAATCACTTCAATATGATCAAAATCACATAGAAACCCATTTAAATCATATAAAGATGCATGGATAATAGTTTGGAAAAGAAAGTTCACTCACATACCTCCATATCACCGAATTCCACTTTGCAAGTTTTTCCATAATTTCTGGGGATCTCAAAACTTGTCATAATTCACATCTAAAGGTCATTAACCATCCCAAATATCCTCATTTTTAATCCCATAATTTTTTAGGATTTTGAAACGGATTTAAAACGAACTTTAAACCTTCGAACATCCAAAACTATCCCGGAACGATGTCCGATCAATTTGAAATCTGTGCCAAAATGTTTGTAACATTGATTACATTAAAAGGCATGTTGACCGTACCTCAAAATTGCAAACCACTCACCTCCACTATTCACTATCTCCTTCGCCAATTTTCCTGCAAAACGGGTCGTTCGACCCGATCTTGACCTGATTTCAATTCCATCTATTTTCAATTGATTTCTTGATTCCGAACCATCCAAAACAATTGTAAAACACTTATAAAGATGATTCTAGGTTTAATTCAACAATTTATTACCTCAAAATAATCGAATTTTGAAATGGCAATCCGAAAGGGTCACAGACTCTGTTCTGGGCTCGGACCGTGTCAATTCCTTTCGATTTTGTAATGGTTCACCTCGTTTGGAACCTAGGAAACTTAATCCAAATGTAGTTTCAACAATGAAGGTCTAAAACTGAAATTCAATTCAAGGTTTCTTCCAAAGTTTTGGATCTTTGGGTTCAACCCTCTCAGGTTTTTCTTCCTTTTTTTATTTCTCTGTTAATCTATCTCATTATTTCGCTATGATTCACTCTGGGTCTCTGGGTTCTCCCCTAGTTTACACTAAAACGGATATGGATATGAGAATACGATGTGATACGCTGATACGGAAAAATAAAAAAAAAATCAAAGGATACGATACCAAAAGGATATGAAAAATAGATAATATATTAAAATTCAAATATAGTTCCAAAAAAAAACTCAAGCCCCAACGACTAAAAAAAAATCAGAAGCATTCTATGATCCCAAACCCCATGCCCTAACCACTGATAAAAAACCCTAATATAATGAAGTGAACTAGACATAACATCACCCTAATAATCAAATACACAACCAACACACCTGCATTGTTTACAATTATGCAAATCTCTTATATGATCCTAGCGTGTCTTCCAAATGCAGATTGAACAACCTCCCCATAAGAAGACACCTTACACGAAACCGCAAATCTTACCAACAACTCAACACTAAATTATAACAAAAGGCCCATCAAAATTATCAAAATAAACCCCCAAATCAAGCCAAGAAATTTCACGGTAGCAAGTAAGGCCATAATCCCAACCCCAATAATTGTTGTGGTGAAGTGAAACACGACGGCAGAGATGCCAGATCGTTTTTATACCGCTCAATAATAACGGGATAAGCAATATCCAAATCAAGATTATCATCAAATTCATCACAATTGCGACTATCGTGCCCTTTTATATTCTTGGATTCTAGAAAGTTTTCCTCATCAAAATTGGAAAATTTGGCTTCAGATTGCGAGGGAAGTGCTGGGTTTTCAAAATCATATAGTGACTGTAATTCTAAATACGAGTTCTTGGGGATAGCTAAATAGTTACTATTCCTTCCATGATAATATGAACAAAAAAAGATACAGATATTAAAGGAATTCAGATCTTGGAAATGAGAACGAAGATGCATGAAAAAAATTACAAGAAGAAATGGGGTTTTCCTTTTTCGAATTGTGATTGGGTACCAAGAAAAGATCGGAGCTTTGTGATGATTTTCTGAATTTAAGAGGTGCCCTCGATGATTCTCAGAATCCAAGCAGAGACAAAACTCCAATTATCTGATACTTGTATCAATGGTGTATCCAAAATGTATCGTTGGCGTATCCAAAATGTGACGACCCGAAAATTTGAAAAAGGAGATTTTGGAAAATTCAAAGAAAATGACGATTTTGCCCCTGGTTTTGAGGGCCGAAAGTTGACTTTTGATCGGGACACTTTTTGGATCCTCCGTAAAGACCGTTGGGAAGGTCTCGAGATGCTGAGTCCGTAGGCAGGTAGCAGGCGTCAATCGGAGTTCGGACGACAAAGTTACGGGTCTAGGAACATGAAGGGCATTTTGGTCATTTGTACGGAAAAGGGCAAAACGGTAATTGGTCAATTGAATAGGAAATTGGTCGGTAATTGGGCTGATTCAACCATGATTATGCCACTAAGTGACATCTGTCACTCTCTAAGTAAGATTGGTGGCAAGTGTACAAGTGTGTGTGCGTTGTGGCGGGGGTGGGGGGGGGGGGGGGGGGTGGTGAGTTCAAAGATTTGAACTGTGTATTTGGGAGGAAAACAGATAATTAGTTGTGCTCAAAACCCAGACCTTATTCAACCTCTTCGTTCTGGTTCAATTAGAGAAAGTTTGAGAGAGGAAGAGCAAGGGAATGGAATGAAAAGAAAAAGGAATTGAGAGATAAAGCCCAGGGAACCCAAAACTCGAACCTTTCGATAATTGAATGTGATCAAAGTCGAATTTGCAATTGTGGATGTTTATGACTGCAATTGAGATTAGATTTAGCTCTCTGGAACCCAGACGACTCAAATGACTTCAAAAACGAAGGAAAATGAGGTCATTTTGCCCGTGAACGGAGTACCTCGACTCCTCAAAAATTCAAAGGTTGGGTGTGTAATTGGAGGAGTTGGACGATGAAATTGCGATAAAAAACAAGTTTATGATAGTCCTACAAAGCTTTTGGCTGGATCAATTGAAGAAAAACGATGGAAATTGATGAACTTTGATGAATGAACAGTGCTTGGATGTTCTTCGAGAAGTCGAGTTCGATTTGAAGGATTGAGGTAAGTACTAGTGTAATTGAAATCACAGACCTCTAATTAAGGATTAAACGATGATGTTAGATGATTGAATTGAAAGAAATGATGCAGAATTGATGGGTATTGAGTCGGGTTCACACGCGGGTTGTAGACCCGTTTGACAGAGGAAACGAGTTGGTACGATAAACAGTAATCGATACTGTAGCTGGCGCGTAGGGGCACGTGAAACCGAATCTCGAGGTGAGTTCAACATGAAACTTACTCCTTTTGATCTAATGAACATTTTGGCATTGGTTTCGAGGAAATCGGATATAGTTTCGATAGTGTTCAATGTATTCGAAGTTTTCGTATACGTCTAAAATACGTATTTAAATCCCAAAAAAAATTGTGGAAAATTATCTGAGGTATATTGAAGTGTTAGTGACCCTCGAGAATTATTTTGGACAGGAATTGTGATTTTTGGAATTTACGGAAAAACGTGCAGCTCGGAAGCGGGCCGTTTGAACGGTGTGTGAGTGGACTTTGCTTTCTAAATTTCAATGCATGCATAATTGTTTCTATGCTTTATAATTATGATTTCTATGCTTATGCTTATGATACTTATGATTTCCGTATTTACACGCATTTCAATATGCAATATGTAATGGCATGTATTTCGAGAATACGATTTATGTTATACTTTGATGATGGTTTGATGGATGATTTTATATGGTTTACACATATCATGTTTTGTTAATGCTTTGATGATGTGACATTGGGTTTGAATGTGAATTCCGGCACGAGACCCATTTCGATTAAATATGATTTCGGATTTGGTTTTGGAAATTGGATTACGATGGATTCTGGATTTGCTATAAATTACACATGGTTTTGGGTTTAATGATCCGGTACTATTGCTGGATCTGGTTTTGGGTTTAAAGACCCGGTTGATTGATGACAGAGGAGGGCCCTTAAATGGTATGTTTTGAGTTTAAAGACTCGGTTATTGTGATGTCCCCTGAGGCCTATTTGACAGGACCCGTCCCAACTGGACTTTGATAACCGTGCTCGGTCCTACTCCCGTCTGACACGTCAACTGAAGTCCCGAAACTACCATTCAGCACCTGTCAGACAAGGGATAACTGCACTGATTTCCGCTCATGCCTACGCCTCTCGATTAGCCCCGAACGTCATGCCACAGCCTGGAGGGTCATCAAAACAGGAAAGGTGTGAGTGGACAAAAATAATATCATTTAAAAATACATTTCAAAACACATCATTTACCCTCCAGTTTATAAAACCATGCATGCATAGAATCAAACATACGAATCACCGGCTTCCAAGCCAAATCACATGAAAAGTATCAAATCCCGGCTCTCAAGCCAAACAGATGAATCATTTCATAAAACCATTTTATCATAAAATAAAGCACATAACTCGGGAATTACACATCCAGAGTTATCATCCTGCTGGGAATTACACATCCAGCCCTACTGGGAATTACACATCCAGCCTCACCGGGAATTACACATCCGGTCCCTCTGGGAATTACTCATCCGGAGTCCCTCCGGCAATGACACATCCGGAGTCACTTCGGGAATTACACATCTGAAGTCTACCTAGGAATTACACATCCGAAGTCTACCTAGGAATTACACATCTGGGGGCACTGAACATAAATACAAAATCAAAATCTTTATTTCAAAATCATCGTTAAAACTACGTCAAAACCATTTATCACGGGGTCTCAAGCCCAATTCTCATTTCTCATTTCTCGTAAATCCTTTAAATCATTAAATAATTCAATGCATGTAAATCTGTACAACCGCAACCTAAGTTGTCATTTTCACATAAATCCATAAAATATATCCAAAAACATTACAAATACATCAAATCAATTTCCCGACTCATAATCCAAGTCAAAACCAATCTCAAATCTCCGGCCTTCGTCCAAAACAACAATTTCACAGTTTCTCGAAAAACGTGCCCAAAACACTTATTAAAATAATCACTAAATCCAATAAATAATCGTATCAAATCCTGAAATCTTGTAAATCAAATCATGCCATAAATCATGTAAAACATTTAACTATGCATGCATATCAGTTTATAAAATAAACGTCCACTCACACACCGTCCAAACCGCTCGCTTTTCGAGCTGCACGCGTTTCTGTAATTTCCGGTACCTTCCAGGAATCTCGAATCCTGTCCAAAATCATTATTCAGGGTCACTAACGACTCAATTAACATCATATTAATCTCCCATAATTTTCCGGGAATTAAAAACGTAACATAAACCTTCGGACCTTCGAAACAATATCGAACCAACGCTAAAATGTTCGTTACATTGCATAGAACAAAAGTCATGTTGACCTCACCTCGAGAATCATGCCCATGCGCCCTCACGCGCCTGCACAGTGCTTGCTAGAATGCATTGTCCTCACCCGTTTCTCTGTTAAACGGATCCTACAACCCGCGAGCAGACCCGGTTTAATCCCTATCAATTCTGCATCCTTTCTTTCAATTAATTCATCTAACATCATCGTTTAATGATTAATTAGAGATCTGTGATTTCAATTACACAATTCCTTACCTCAATCCCTTCGATTATTCGAAGGATACCCGTACACTGTTCATTCTTCGAAGGTCATCATTCTCCATCATTTTCCTTCAATTGGTCCATCCAAAAGCTTCATAAGATTCTTATAAACTTGTTTACCATGTCAATTGCACTCGTCAACCCCCTCCAAATTCACGACTTAACCTTGAATTTTTGAGGAGTTGAGGTACTCCGTTCATGGCCAAAACGATACTATTTCCTCTAGTTTTTTATTGTGTTCACTTCGGTTTGAGTTCAGAAGGCTTAATCCAAGCTCAATTTCAATGTTTGTGGCCTAAAATCTCATATTCGAAATGGTTGGGAGTTTTGAATGTTCACGGTTTGAGTTTCGGGGTTCAGGATTTCTCTTCCCCTTCTAGTCTGTTTTCTCATGGTTTCCACAATTTACTCTCCACTCTCTTGTTCTCTCAACTTGATCGATCAGAAGAGGATATTTGGTGCCTTTGTTTGGGTATGGTCATGCTCTATTTTTTGGGATTTAAATCAATGCTTTCTGCCCCTTCTTTTCTCTTCGATCTTCAATTGCACAACACACTCACCCACGGCCACTAATTAGCATAAGCAAGTGACAGATGTCACTAAATGATGAATCCTCATCCAAAATAGCAGGCACCGGTGTCATTAATTCAGCCTAATACACCATTAACATGGCTGAATCAGCCAGTACTGATCAAATTACCATTTTACCCCTACACAAATAATTACCAAAATACCCCTAGCCTTCGCAGACCCGCAACTTTCACATCCGACCTCTGATTGACGCATGCCGCCTGTCTACGAATTCAGCATCCTGAGACCTATGCAACGGTCCTTCCGGAAAGTCCAAATATGGTCCCGATCAAAAAGTCAACTTTTGGCTCTCAAAACTAGGGGCAAAATCGTCCTTTCCTTCCAATTTTTCCTTTTTCGAATTTCCGGGTCGTCACACTATTGATTGTGTCTTGAGTTTAAAGACTCATTGATATCTCGGGAAGGCCTGATATGTGTGAGTTTAAAGACTCGGTGATTGAGATCCAGCAGATTGATTGACTTGTGATTTACTGTTGATTTCCGATGTTTTCGCATGTGTTGGGCAATGGCCCGGTTTATATGGCTTTATGGATTTTTGGGCTATGTTCTCGTACTCGGATTTTGATTCACGATTTTGGGATGAGGCCGCGTATTTATGGTTTCGGGCTAAGGCCCGAGGTTTGAGAAAAGGAAATGATTTTGGTTTTCATACACGGTTCTCTTTTATTGGAAATGAAATGGATTATGAAATGATTTTCGAATGCATGCATTGGTTTTACGTGGAGGGTAGAAATGTCTTTTTCTGTAAACATGTTTTATAAACTGATTTATTTTTGTCCACTCACACCTTTTATATTTTATTGACCCTCCAGGTCGTGGCGCGACAATCAAGGCTGATTGGGAGGGTGAGGTATGAGTGGGCATAGGTGCGATTATTCCTTGTTTGGCAAGTGCTGAGGGTAATTTCGGAACTTCATTTGACTTGTCAGACAGAAGCAGGACTGGACACTATTATCTATGTCCTTTGGGGACGGGTCCTGTCACAAAACATATCCAAAACCCCATATCGTATTGATGGCATATCGGGCGTAACAGGCGTATCGGCAGCGTATCAGACCAGTATCGGTATCCGAAACACGATACTAGTCCTTGGGGGAGTATCGGTGCTTCTTAGGTTCTCCCTCTCCCCTCTTTTCCTTTTTCACTGGTTTTTTTCTTTGGCCGAAGAACACACGCACAAACACCTAGTACTTAAAATTCTTACACACAACACACACATAGGGTGGTGGCACTAAAACCAAACAGATAAGATACTTGTCCCTGTCCCATTCAGCCACAAAAATATCTCCCAAAGAAAATTACCAAAATATCCTTTTCACCAAATTACAAAAATGCCTTTTTCGTCAAATTACCATAATGCCCCTCACCTTTTTAGACCCGTAATCAATTCATCTTATCTCCAATTTTGGCGTGCCACCTGTCTGCAGATTTAGGATTTTGAGACGTTCACAACAGTCTTTTCGGAATTTCCAAAAGACATCCTGATCAAAAAGTAAACATTTTGACCTTAGTAAAAAGCCAACCCTTCGACTTTGACCAAAAGTCAACATTTGACTCTCAGGGTCAAAATGGTCAATTTCATCCAAATTTTTCGATTTAACCCTCATAGAACGTCTGAGGCGTTACAAAAGTGGTTGCATTTTGAATTAAAATTATTTTTGAAAATTTTCCTCTTACATAGTCTCTAAATGTTTTATTTTCTAAGTGGGACCCATTCGAATACTAACTTGTTAAAAGTGACAATATTGCCCTAATATTTCAAAATAAGTTTGCAGACTCAACGGAAAAAGGGAATTTTGAGATGATACGTGAGTTTCAAGGGGCATTTTGAGACAAGAGGTCAATTTTAGGTAGTATTTTATTACAAAATTGAGTTCAGGGTCTTTGAGTTCAGGAAATATATATGCATAAACGTATGCAAGAATTTAATATATATATATATATACATGACAGGACCATTCCCTGAGGAACATTGATAACCGTGTCCGGTCCTGCTACCGTCTGACAAGTCAATTGAAGTTTCCTTAATTGCCCTCAGTACTTATCAAACCAGGGATAATCGTGTCTGTGCCGACTCATGCCTCCATCTCCCAAATAGTCTCGATCATCGCGCCACGACCTGGAGGGTCAGTAAAAACACAAAAGGTGCGAGCAGACAAAAATAATCAGTTTATAAAACAAGCTATAGAAAAGACATTTCTACCCTCCACGTAAAACCAATGCATGCATTCGAAAATCATTTCATAATCCATTTCATTTCCAATATTAGAAAACCGTGTATGAAAATCAAAATCATTTTCATTTTCTCAAACCTCATGCCTTAGCCAGAAACCATAAACACGGGGCCTCAGCCCAAAATCATGAATCAAAATCCAAGTACATAACATAACCCAAAAATCCATCAAGCCATATAAATCGGGCCATTGCCCAACACATCCGAAAACCTCAAAAATCAACAGTAAATCACAAGTCAATCAATCTGCTAGATCTCAAGTGGGCCCGAGTCTTTAAACTCAAAACCATGCGCATAATCAGGCCCTCCCCGGAAATCAATGAGCCTTTAAACTAAAAACACAATCAATAGGCCTCGGGTGATATCTCAATAACCGAGTCTTTAAACTCAAAACATATCAATCAAGGGCACTCCCCCATCACATCAATCCAGATCCAGCAATAGTACCGGGTCTTTAAACCCAAAACCATAATTCACAACAAATCCAGAATCCATCATATTCCAATTTTCAACACCAAATCACATTTTATCGAAATTGGTCTCGT
The DNA here is from genome assembly GCA_032719365.1 of Prinsepia uniflora. Lineage (NCBI taxonomy): Eukaryota > Viridiplantae > Streptophyta > Magnoliopsida > Rosales > Rosaceae > Prinsepia > Prinsepia uniflora. The sequence continues at coordinate 36,263,280 of CM064872.1, forward strand.
GCCCAAATCACATTTCCATCACATTTCATCTGGTTCCAAATCCGAATTCGGAACCGTCATTCCGTAAGCTAGCATCCGGAATAACCATTCCGAACCCAAATCCAGAAATCCACTTTTAAGTTTCCGAAACCCGAAATTTCGTTCATCAAAGTCACTTTTGTGAACTGGGCATCAAGCCCGAAATCACTATTTTCCAAAATTTCAAATCCCAAATTCAAATCATTAAAACCATGGTCAAATCACAACATAATTGAAATCTCGTAAAATGTGCAAATTCTTAATAATCTCGAAATACGTACCAAAAATGTAAATCATACTCACAATCATAATCAAAACATGATACGCAAATCATCCATTAAACCATCATCAAAGCATAGGAGAAACCATAGTCTCGAAAAACGTGCAATTTCGTATTGCATATCGAAATACGTATAAATACGGAAATCATAATTACCATATACATAAGCATAGAAATTATAAATATAAAGCATAGAAAACGATTATGCTTGCATTGAAATTTAGAAAACAAAGTCCACTCACACACTCTCCAACGGCTCGTTTCCGAACTGCACGTTTTTCCTTAACTTCCGAAAATCACAATCATGTCCAAAATCAATATCGAGGGTCACTAACACTTCAATATACCTCATATAATTTTCCCTAATTTTTTGGGATTTAAATACATATTTTAAACATATACGAAAACTTCGGATACACTGAACATTATCGAAACGATATTCAATTTCCATGAAACTAGTGCCAAAATGTTCGTTACCTTAAAAGGAACAAGTTTCATGTTGAACTCACCTAAAAATTCGGTCACACCCGCCGTCGTGAGCGGTTGCGTGTGAAGCTCACACTGACAGGACCGCCCCCGAAAGGGGCATCGATAACCGTGCCCGGTCCGGCTCCCGTCTGGCAAGATGACTGAAAATCCCAAGTTACCCTCAGTACTTGCCAAACCAAGGATAGGCACACGTACTTACTCATGCCTCCGCCCCTCGTACAGCCTCGAACAACGTGCCACGACCTGAGGGTCAATAAAAACCAAAAGGTGTGAGTGGACAAAAATAAATCAGTTTAACAAATCAGTTACAACAAACGTTTTTACCCTCCGCGTAAAAACCAATGCATGCATACAAAAATCATTTCGCAGTCGGTCAAGATTTTCCACATAAGAAAGACTGTGTATCAAATTTCAACATAAGGAAAAACTCATATGAACCTCAAAATCATTTTCCCTTTCTCAACCATCGGGTCTTAGCCCGCAATCATAAACATCGGGCCTCCGCCCAAAACCCACGAATCAAAACCAAATGCACAACATGACCCAAAGCCAACAACCATATACCGGGCCACTGCCCAACTCAACCGAAACATCAGAAATCATCAATAAATCACAAGTCAATCATTTTGCTGGATATCAAGTGCGCCCGAGTCTTTAAACTCAAAACCATGCGCATAATCAGGCCTTCCCGGGATATCAACGAGTCTTTAAACTCAGAACATAATCAATAGGCCTCTGGGGTATCACAGTAACCGAGTCTTTAAACTCACGAGTCTTTAAACTCATTAAGGGCCATCCCCCGTCATCAATTAACCGAGTCTTTAAACTCAAAACGTGCTCCAGCAATAGCACCCGGGTCTTTAAACCCCAAAACATTTGTCAAACACAACAACGTGGGATTCATCCCAAAATCACATTTTTCACAACAGGACTCATGGTCCGAATTTCCACATTCGAATTCCCAATCATACTTCACAAAACATATTCAAATCACCATTACACACGGGGCATGTACAATCATACCAAATCACTTTATTAAATCCTTTTCCATTCCCGAATTCGAATTCGCAACAATGATTCCGTAAGCTGGCATCCGGAAGCATCATCCCGAACCCAAACCAAGAATCCACTTTAAATTTCCGAAACCCGAAATCTTGTAAATCAAGGTTACTTTTGTGCCCCGAGCATCAAACCCGAAATCACCTTTTTCAAATCCATTTTAATTCTTAGAAATCACTTCTTTTTCAAATCTCACTTTCAACACATCAAAACCTCAACCATAATCACCAAAATCACGATCCAAGCAAAACATACTCAAGACCCATTTTCAAAATCCTCAAAATCACAAGTCTCATTTTAATTCCCCGATTCAAACATCAACAGTGATCAAATCACGATAACTCAAAATTTCGTAAAACGTGCAAATCCGGAACGTTCTCGAAAAACGTGTCAAAATCGTAAGTCACACTCGCAATCATAAACAACCTTCTTAAATCATTTTACACCCATTTCATATAACTTCTTTCATTAAACCATCATTAATCACACGGGTGACCATAGTCTCGAAATACGTGTAATTTCACATGTATAGTAAAAATACGTATAAATACGGGAATCGAATACGTATAAATACGGAAATCAAAATCAATCACAACTTATAATCATAATCATAAAATCATAGGAATAATTTATGCATGCATTAAATTTTTGAAATCAACGTCCACTCACACACCAATTTTAAGGCTCGGTTTTGCGCCGCACGCACGCCCGTAATTTCCGATATTTTCCAGAATTTCAAATCTTGTCCGAAAACATACTTTAGTGTCACTAAGGGCTTAGATAACAACATACTAATTTCCCATAATTTCCCGGGAATTAATCGTTAATTACAAACGTAACATAAATCTTCGGACCCTCGGAATAACATCGAAACGGTGTCCGATAAATTCGATACCAACGTCAAAATGTTCATTGCAATGTATAGGACAAAAGTCATTTTGAACTCACCTTGAAAGACCGTCCCACGCGCCGTCACGCGCCGCCACAAGCGGCTGCGCGTGAGGCCACGCGCCAGCTACAGTAGTAGCTACAGTCATCGTCCTAACCCGACCAGCCTCCAACCGGGTTGTTCGACCCGCGATAAGACCCGTTAAATTTCCTTCCATTCCAGCTTGATTTCTGTAATTCAACCATCTATTAGTCTCGCTATGGATCTAATTAAGGTTCTGTGAAATCAATTACCTCCAAACTTACCTCAAACCGGTCGACTCAATTCGACTATTCGAAGAACACCGACTAGTGATCAACACTTGATTTTATCGATTCCCAGCATTTCCTTTAAATTGGCTCACTCAGAAGTTTTACAGGATCACCAGAAACCATTCTTCGACCTCAATTGCAAGCTCCAATCCCTCAACCCCCACTGACTCAACTGGGATTTTCAGCACAGAACCTCGAAGTCGCCTGGGCTCCTCTCTGCACCATTCTCATCACTTCCAATCTCGTTCGACTCGTCAGAATGTCTGGAAGCTCAACCTCACCTCTAATTCCATCAATTGGCCGCCCCATTTCAAAGTTTGATTTCAAGTTGGAAAATGAAGTTTCCGGGCGGGTTTAGTGTTCCTGGGTTTCCCTTCCCCGATTCTTCCTTCTCTCCCACTCCAATTCCTCCCTAACATCCTTTTCAGTTCGCATTGTCTCTCAATTTCGTATGGGGAAGATCGATCACGCTCACTGTGTGCTGGTCTCTATTTTTCAGTGTCGACAAACTCAGCCCGTGCACTGCCTGCCTCCCACGCAGGGCAAAACCCAGTCCCCCCGTGCTCTGATCACGCCACCAAGTAGCAAAACAACTCACACCCACACCTGACTAGAATCGAAATGCTCCCCCCATGTCTCTGCTCCACGCCTGTAACCAACATCCCGTGCTAAACCCACCAGTGCACCAGCCACGGTTTAGTTGCCCAATCTCATCGTCCACACGGCCATGTCTCCCACTAACATGATTAAACAATGCAATACCCCATAAACAACCATTTAGCCCATCCAATTTGCCCCAAAAACCATCCACCCGTGCACTGGCATGTCCCCATTACAGGTGCTACAGTAACCGTTCAAACATCCCTTGTGAAATTACCATTCTACCCTATGTGCAGAAAATTACCAAAATGCCCCTCACCATCCGTGACCCGTAACTTGGTCAATTGAAATCCGATCGACGCGTGCCGCCTGTCGTTGTACTCGGGGCATCGAGACCATCCTAACCGTCCTCGGCCCTCGGCCATCAGACCCCCCGATCAAAAAGTCAACATTTTCCCTTATTTCGTCCAAATTACGATAATGCCCTTGGGCTCCCGAACGTCATAACTTTCACCCTGTTCGTCCGAATCGGACGTGCCACCTGTCTATGAACTCGTGACGTCCCAAACTACGTCCCGGTCATCGGGAAAGGTCCATTTGACCGCCCGAATAAAAAGTCAACGTTTCACCCACGACTAGGGGTAAAACGGTCATTTTACCACGTCGTCCGATTCCACCCAACTAACCACCGATTAACCCTCATTAATCATGATTAGTTACTAACCTAATCCCGAATTCCGGGATGGGTCGTTACACACACGCTATTACAGTAACATCACTGTTCGTCGTATCTGCCCGACTAGTTGTTAAACAGGTCTGCAACCCGCGTGTTCGGCCCGATTTGTTCTGCTGTAATTCGACTTCGATTCTTGCAATTAGTTCAACGAATTCCATCTAATCTAGGTTAATTTAAGTTCTGTATCGCTAATTACATGAATCGAGCTTTTAATCTATCAATTCCTCGATGAACATTCAAACGGGTTTTAACTTCGAACTCATCTATTTCTCATCCAATACTTCAATTAATCACACAGGAAGGATCCTAGAAGTTCAAAGAACATTAATACATACTGAATTTCACCATTCCTTATCTCTAAGTATGTGAACTTAACCTCGATTTTCCAAGGTTTTTGGAAGTTCAGTTCCCGGTCAAAACACAACCAAATTCCTTTGATTTTGATATGGTTAGACTCGAGATGGCCTCAGAAAGCTGTTTCTACCCTCACTTTGGATCCCCTCAGCTTACAACTTAACTTTCGAATTCTCCCTCAATTTTTCTAAATTCACAGTTTTTGGGCCTCTTCCTCTCTGTGTTCTTAATTTTTTTTCTTTTTATTTTGATCTCTTAGTCTCTCTAATCTCCCTGTTTCACTCAGTTCCTCACGGCAATTTCATTAACTTAGTACATCAGTTCATTCAAAACCATTGATTCAAGCGGCAAACGGTGCTCGGTTCCTCCCACGGCCACACCTGTGCACCTACTCAGCCCAGCCAAGCCACTAATCTGTTCTCTTTAGTGACAAGTGTCACTTAAACAATTAATCAACCAATAATTAACTTAAACGACTAGCAAGTGATTCATTCATTTAATTAAATAGCCAACTCAAACAACTAACATTTAATTAAACAGCTACAATAAATATCCACTTTCTGATTTCACCGTCCAATTACCATTTTACCCTTCCTTCACATAATTACCTAAATGCCCTTATTCGTTCTAGAACCATAACTTGGTCGTCCGAACTCCGATTTACGCATGCCGCTTATCTACGAATTCAGCGTCTCGGGTCCTACCAAACGGTCCTCGCATTACTTGAAAGGTCCATGTCGTTTGAAAAGTCAAAAAATTGCCCCTTTAACCAAATTACCGAATTACCCTTGAACTTCCAAACATCATAACTTTCTCCTCGAATATCAGAATTGGACGTGCCACCATCATCGGTCAAAATCCGTTTGACCGCTAGAACTAAAAGTCAACCGTTTGTCCAGGGGCAAAATCGTCATTTTCTGCAAATTTTCCAAATTTTTCTTTTTCCAAATGTCCAGGTCGTTAAATACATATATAGCAGCATAGCCAGAATTCATCTGTGTGGGTCATTTTCCAAGTACTTTAGATATAATTCAACTTATCATAATATGTGTCAAATTAATCAAATTATTAAATTATATCATGCTACTAATTATTTACAATTATAGTTGTTCTCAATGGATTCGCAATTTGAATCATTACATGCTTAAAATAAACTATGACTGAAGTATTAAAATAATATATATATACGTAAAATTGAAAAAATTGAAAAAAAAACCTAACAAATAATAATACGAACTATATACTTTTATATCAAAATATCTCTAGAATACTTATAAATTATATATGATAATGATATATGTGTTGTTGGGAAGCCTAAAATATATTTTCAAATTGATTGAGAATCCCAAAATATTTAATTGACTACAATTATATAATACTTCTCTTTTTAATAAATTATTAATTAACTAAAATATATTATAGCATATATAATATATATACATATGACATATCCCAATAATTTGTATTCGAGATTGTATTGCTTGGTATATTGATGGCCCTCTAGTAGTAAATAAATAAATGTACGCAAAATGGAAAAAAAACAAAATACATTCTTCCAAAGTCTCGGTGCATAGAAAGCATGCTGGAGGTTATTTGTTTATATTAATAGTATCAAGTTCAAACTTAGATGATTAATAATTTGCAGTTTGAATTTCCCTCTCTTTTGTAAATACATTTTGAGTTCTAAATACCTTTCACGGTCAAGTAAAAATAGGTGCAATAAAACTACATAAAATATATGTGGTAAATGTACGAAAAATAGATGCTGTAAAACTACGCAAAATCGTTGCAACCTTAAAACTTGCCACTAGGGGTGGACAAAACAAAAAGACCTTTCCAGTTGCACAAGGGTTCACCAAAACTGCTCATCCATTAGAGCCATTGACCCTTTTTTAGGGCATGAAATACCTACTACTAGGGCCCCCCTTACTATTACTACATGCGGTGGCTGGTGAGCGAGAGTGAGACTTAATGGTGCCATCCACCATCCATGGCCCGCCCATCCACCACCTAATAGGCTCGGTAAAAAATGTCGGGGAAGGTTTTTCGGGTTTCACGAGGTCCATTCAGGTGGGACCCCAATGGTGCCATCATCCACCATCCAAGGCCCACAATGACGCACGCCAATTATCAACTTGTACCTAGCTTTTGTTTTAATTGAAAAAAGACCGGCCTTTTTTTTGTGTGTGTTAAGAAAATACCGACTTTGTTGTTGAATTGATGCTAGCAACGTCTTGTTTGGATTTTCTAAATCAATCCTTTAACCAATAATTTTTTGTAAAAAAAAATAAAAAAATCGTTCCATTATAATTGGAAGATGTAATTTATTTAATTGTTAAATTTTGGAATTACACTCATATATGTGCTAAATTTATTTTATTTTAGCCTAAAAGGTTAGAAAGAAAAAATAATATTCATTAAAATTTTACGAAACAATCATGAGTTTCCAAAAAAAAAAATAGTGAATACCACACTTTCATTTAGATTTTTTTTTTATTTTTAAGTTTTCCGTTTTTATTTTACTACTTTGTTCTTGATTGATCCTCCTTTATTAAATTAGTTTTTAAAAGAAATTATTATCTAAGAATAAATTTTGAATTTTGAAAATTTAACAAAAATTAAAGAGAGAAATGCTTATCTATTACATATACTAACATCTTCATGCGCATGTCAATTTGCATTTTTTTATATGTGAAGTGTGGTTTAAAGTTTTAATTTTAAATTTAAACTTTAAAATAAAAAATTAGTAGAGAAAATAGGATAGATCCATTTATAAGGATAGGTAGGTACTATCTGGTTAGATGCGGATATTAGTAGTATTCAAATTCAAACCGTAAAAATTTTAACAGTTTAATATGGTTTAGATTTAATAAAATTAAAAAATAAACAGCTTCAAATCAACTATTAGTCGCGTTTTGATTTGGATCGATATGGAAGATTTAGGCATAATAAAAAAATATGTATATATTGATATGGACCAATCAAAACCTCTTAAGATTTTTCATCTATGCATTCACAATTTTATTAGTGGGCACCATATTTTTCAACAAGTGTCGTTTATTTATATATTCATGATCTTAAAGTTCCTTTATCCATATATTCTAACCAAAATATAAAAAATTAAAGCATAAGAAAAGTTTAGCAGATCCAATGTAAGGGTATATAATATATATAAAATTAATAAAAATTAATATATTCTTTAATAGTCTAGTTTGGATTAAACGAATTACCAAATTAGAAAATCAAAAACCAAATTGTTACTAACAGAGCGGTTTGGATTCTTAAACCATTTTACTTTTATCCAGTCAAAACCAAATTTTTGAATAAATAAGGGTTTGAACAGATCGGTTAATGGTTTTAATGGATTTAGAGCCTATCCCTATCTGTAGGCATCTGTATGTGGAGTTTCTAAGAATAACTGCCTGAATTCCATGAAGGTGTTCAACTTTGTGGGGTAGCATAATGTAATGTTTCGAAAATTCGAGAAATGTCATTCCAGACGTTTTGAATGTGAATTGACATTTTTGCCCTTGTATATATTATAGGCTAATAGTTGAATTTTTTATTGGAGTGCTTTTTTGGACAATTCTTAAGGACTGTAATGTAGGTTTCAGAGTCCTGAGCCCTGAACAAGCAGCACGTCGAAATTTGAGTTAAGACGAGATTGTTATGGATCTAAAATACCTAAGGGTATTTTGATAATTTAGACAGAAAGGAAATTTTGGACTTTTTAGTTAAAGGGACGAGTCAGAAAAGGAAATTAAATGCGATGGTGACACGTGTGACCGTCCTGTGTGGACTAGTGTTACCAGCCTTTGTGTGTCGTGTGTGTTGTAATGCAACCGAAAACCAAAACCAAGGATAACATCTTTGATCATTCAACCCGTTAAGGAAAATAGAGAGAAAAAAGAAAGAAAGAGAAAACAAAGGAAAAAGGAAAGAGAGGAAGAGAGAGAGAAAAATAGAGAGAGAATAGGAAGAGACCCATAAACCTGAAAACCTGAAAACAAAACCGAAATCGACTCATGGACCATTGAATCATTTTGAAGCCTCCAAGCTTGAAAGCAAGAGCACTGACATCTTGATTGAATCCTTAAGATCATTTTGAGCTAGAAACTTGAAAGATTAAATGCGGGAAAAGCTGGGAATAGAAGCTCGAATTTAGACCTAATTAATGTCAAGGCTCTCTTTGAGGAATCAAGGTGAGGAATTTGTATTTTACCATCTTAGAACTTTTTCTAACATTGATTGGGTTCGATATGGGCTTGAAGTGCGAAATTTGGATAAGAAATGATGGTTTCAGGACTAGACCAGGTCTCCTGGGTGGGGTCCAAATCGTAGACCGGTGGGTCGACCCGCCCAAGGTTGAAGGCTCACTTAGAACTGTTTTGCTTAGGTTTTCAATATGTATTTTTATCCCAGGAGTTAGGGGATTTTAATGTGAGATTACTACGAACATTATTGATCGTCGGTTACTTTCGGAACTTCAGAGAAGAGCACAACTCAGTTCTATGTTGCTTCGAAAATATAACCATGGACATTAATTTTATAAAGTTAGATGTATGCATGATTAAATTATTTAGATAAACTATTGCATGATTTGAGTTGTAATGTTTGTAGAATGATTTGAAATGATTATCAAATGATTTATGGAAACAGTGTTTTGAGCTCAAGCCGATTGGAATGTTTTTACTTGGTTTTGAATCATGGATTTATGTAAAAGTAAGTTTCCTTGATTTATTTTTGTTTTTCACAGTTAACCATCTTAGTTTAGATCCTAGAGAGGTAACAGTATGACATTGTATGGACGTCAGTTCAGAAACTCAAGTTCCTAGGGATGTTGTGGTGTAGTATCGCCCTTATGTAGACGGCTCTCAGGTATACCACTTGGATGTTGTCTGATCGTAGAGATGTTATTCAAACATTGCAGGACTCAATGCATATCTTGAGACCACTCGAATGGTGTAGGACCCTGGGAAGATCTCGAGTTATCTGCGTGTAGCAAAGATTGATTCTCGTGACTAATGCCAATTTTTTACAATTGGTTGTATTTGATTATTGATATTTACGCTCAGGTTTTCACATGATCTGATAAACGGGAATTTCAGGGAAATGTAGCCCACTGGGATTTTGAAAATGCATTTTCAAAAATACATTTTTGATTGTTTTTTTTGTCCACTCACACTTTTAATGGTTTTGTTTACCCTTTAAGCTGTTGCTGACAGATCGGGGTTGATTTAGATGATACGCCCTACCCGAAACACACTAGAAAAGTACATCTAGGTCCTGCTCCCGTCTGGCAAGAATCAAGAAATATTTTTGAAACCTTGCTAGACAAGATATACATGCAACCTTGCTAGTTCATGCCTCCACCTCTTGAGCCTCGATTTCTATGCAGCGGTCCTAGAGGGTCAAAAAACCAAGAAAACATGTGAGTGAATATAAGAAATAGTTTAAAAACTTAATTTGAAAACAACCAGCTTTTACCCTCCATTTTTGACAGGACCCGCCCCAATCCCCCGTGGGACCACCCGGGGCCGTGCCCTGCTCCCGTCTGACACCCGACTTCATAATACCAAAATTACCCTTAGGAAAGCAAATGCATAAAGAAAATCCAAATTTAAGTCATTCATAACCCAACACACAAACGTCAAACATAAAATAAAAATACAAATAGTGTCAGACAAGGGATAGTTCCCGAATACAGTTTATTGAGCACGACTCTAGACATTCTACGTGCCAACCTACCCAGCAGTAGGGTTCAGGTGCGCAACGTAAACCTATGCCTCTTCCTCGGGATCCTCCACCTCAATAGCACCACCTGGAGGGGTAGTAAAACAACAAAGGTGAGTGGGCCGAAACTCAAGGTTTACAAAATAGTTTACCATCTCGAAAACATATAGATTTTCCCCTCCATTTTCCGAAAAGCATGCATCAGTACCAAAAACACAAAATCATATAATCATAAGCAGAATAATATCAACATAATATAATCTCAGTCACTGCACTATACATCCCAACCCTGACATCCCAGATGTCCGGCGTCCCAGACGCCCAATAAGGTCACAGTCTACGCGTGCCACCCGGGGTCTCAATCCCGAGTCCAAATCCCGAACCTAGTCCGAGTGTGGCATACTAGATTCCTGACGTCCCAGACGTCCAATAGTAGCAATCCTGCTCCTGAGTCACTCTACGGTCCGGTCCCTCCGTAGAATGACTCCTCACAGGCAATGCGTCGTGACCACTCCGGGGTACCTACATCCGGAGGAGACAGTATCCTAGGGTAGATCTATACAGTGCAGTACCAAAGATAAATATCGAAATCCATTATAGATATACATGACTCAAAACCGTGCTTAAACAACCAGACGAGTCTCATGCCCAAACATCGTAATACGTGCGATAAATCATACTCAGGATAAATAGATACTTTTGCTTGAATCACATATAGATATAATAGAAAGTAAAACAGTTATGCATGTCGTGGTTTAGTGAAATCAAAGGCCCACTCACAGTACAATCCCGCTGCAATCCCGACCGTAAAGCCCCGTCCAAGTGCTAAGGTACGATTCCTGTCATGTCCAAAGCATACGTAAAGGTCATTTTAAGTCCCTATTAAACAACTAAGAAACTCTATACTGAAACCGGCCTGGGAAAGCCATCCGAACATGCTTCCCAAGGCTTCAAACCCTAATTTGACCAACCTAACGATCTCCGATCGACACGAAACCACCGCCATTGGATTCGTATCGTCGAAACCTTGAAAATGGTCTTGGTCCCACACAAAACACTGTTCACACGCGCCCCCCACGCGCTGGTCAACCCTCTGGTCAATTGTGCTACAGTATGATGACGTCAGCATGACGTCATCACTGACAGTGTCAGAGGACACGTGTCAGCATTCCATTGGTCCCTGGTCTGACTGTTTCCTGACATGATGACGTCATCATGACGTCACTGCTGACGTCATCATGATGACGTCATCACCTACAGTAACCAGGTCTGAGAACCGGGTCACCGCAGACCCACGGTTCAACCCGATCAGTTCTCATCAACCCGACCTCCATTTCTGATGGGATTTGTTCCTATGAACTCGTCACAACATGCTCTAGGGTTCTGTGGACTCAAATCTAGTTTCTAGGTTCAAAAAGCTACCTGAAAATCGACAGGAAAACCGGCTGCCGGCTCTGGTCGTCTTCTCCGACGAGTCGTCCAGTTTCCAGCCACGAACTTCGGTCCAAACTGGTCGTCTGAGTCCCTAGGATATGTCTCAAAAGCAACCAAACAATTCCAACGTCAAAAACGGACGTTTTGAAACAGGGAAGGAAATCGGGTCTCACGGGTTTTCAGACTTACCGCCGCCGTGTCGCCGCCGTGGGCTGCCCAGTCCAGTTCTGAGTCGTCCAGCCGTCACACTGATCCTAACCCTACGTTGGTTCGAGTCCAGGTATGAAGGTTTGGATGTTTTGGACAGTTTGGACTGTTCGGGTTTCTTCTCGGGTTCGGGGGTTTCCCGGCCGTGCAGGGTGGTCGTGGTTGTGGTGGCCGGTGTCTGGTGAAGGTGGTGGGTGGTCTAGTGGTGTCTGATGCGTGGGTTGAGACTGAGAAGTGGTGGAGAGTTTGTTCGAAGGGTGAGAGGGTGCACGGTTTGAGAGAATGAAAATGGGAGAGTGAAAAATCTGAGGGTTAAAACAGAATGGATAGATGGAATGAAGGGCTGAGATTCAATCTCAGCATAGGATCAATGGTGAGGATTTGAGGAGGGAAAAATGATTAATTAATCTAATGGCCAACATGATTCCTTGTTTTAGGGAGTGTAGGGGATGAGTGACACGTGTCACTCATCCAAGGGTCCAGATTGAATTGATTAAAGTGATCAGATTCCATTAATTTAATATTATTTTAATTGGTTCTCGGTTAGTTCGGTTAATCGCGTTTACGTCCTTGACCATAACTTTTTCGTCGTACGTCCGATTTCGGCGTGCCGCTTGTCTACGGATTCGTATCGAAGGGATCTACGTAACGGTCCTTGGCCCTTGTCCATTGGACCTCCCGGGTCAAAAGTCAACATTTGGCCCCTAATTGACCAAATTACCAAAATACCCCTCGACTTCCGAACGTCACAACTTCTTCCTCGAATGTCGGAATCGAACGTGCCACCTGCCTATGAACTCGTGACGTCCTAAACTATGTCACGGTCATGGGTCAAGGTCCTAATTATTTCTCGTGGTAAAAATCAACTTTTCCCCCCTCAGGGGCAAAATGGTCATTTTGTAATAAAATAATAATTACGAAAGTTCGGGTCGTTACAATTTTTCCAAACCATGCATGCATACGACTGATAAAACTCAGTGGAATGAAAAATAATTTCAACCTCGGAATACGTGAACAATCATAAGTATTTAACTAGAAAACAAACATTAGTCATCATATAAACTCAAATATGAAATACCAACATGTCATAAACAAATTAGTCAATCACATCCATACCACATAACCGAATCATATCCACTGTCACACAGATTGTAACAACCCGCCCCGAATTTCAGGATTTCTTTAAGGATTAATTGAGGATTATCGTGACTAATCTCTGATTAGTCGAGGGATTTCAGACAACCGGTGTAAAATGACAGTTTTATCCCTAGAAATGGGCTAAATGTTAACTTTTGACCAGAGGAGTCAAATACACGAGGACCAAGGACTGTTACGTAGATCCGGATGTTACGAGTCTGTAGACAGGCGACACGTCGAAATCGGACGTTCGACGGGAAACTTACGAGTCTATAATGGAAATCGAAACTATTCATGCAAACCGAGAAATTGGACACTTGAATGGTTTTGATTGGATAAGTATTTGACCGGGACCACCAGATGAGTGACTAGTGTCACCCATGTTATTGGCCCAAATCCCCAAAATTGTTGAGATATTATCTTTATCATTCATCCTCATCCTCTTTTCTGTTTTCCTAAACCGTGAAACCACCCAAACTCGTATAACCCAACCCAAATAAACACCCTTCAATCTTCATTTCTTGTACCTGACCTATGAAGGAAAAAGAGAGAGGGGACTGAGACGATCATGACTGTGGCCGGTAACCCAACACGGTGAGGTTTATGTTCAAAAATTCGAAATTGGATTTTAGGGTTTGTCGATCGATTTGGTTGTTGGGATGATGTTCTAGGGAGTAAGACAAGCTCGGCTTAGGGAGGCCAAAATCGAGGGCAACAGTGGCCGGAGTCCATGGAAGAACGGAATTGCAGGTGGCTAGTTATTGTTTATCGAATTTCAGGTATGATTGGGTTTGATTTTGATGTTCTTCAGTAGATAGAACAAATCTAGGGTTAAGGATGATCACACAGGAAGAAGAAGGGATAAAAATGGTTGAAAATCGAAGGATTGACATGTCAGTGCACAATCAGCACTAACATGTCAGTGCACAATCAGCACTAACATGTCAGTGATTGGCCCAATCACGGGCCAGTACGCAGGTGACACGTGGCTCTAACAGATCTGACAGCTATCAAAACTTGTCCTGCTGACGTCATGCAGCGATGACGTCAACATTGACTGACCGTTGATTAGCGTTGACTTTTTGGTAGAGTTGACTTTTGAGTTGACCTCAAAGTTTGAGGTGGGACTAGTGCCATTTTAAAGGTTTCGAGGATTCGGATCCAATGGTGGTGGTTTCGGGTCGATTGGAGATCGTTAGGTTGGTCAAATTGAGGTTTTTAGCCTCGAGAAGCGTGTTCAGGATGCCTTATCGGGCTGGTATTGTTCATAGGTATTAGGTATGACTTTATTGAGTTCGTTAGAGACCATTGGTGTGATTTGGACAGGTCCGGATGTTCCGGTGATGGTGGAATAGCCTCGGATAGGCTTATGGCACACGTACTAAGGTGATAGCTAGGACGATCTGTGAGTGGATTTTTGTTTTCTAAATATGATATATGCATAACTGTTTTATATGTCTTATATATATATATATGATTTCTATGATTATGATTGTGGTATTTCGTGTTTACATATTTACGCATATTTTGAGGTTTAAGGTTTTGTATTGTGTTTATACGTGCTTATGTGTTCTATGGTGGTTGATAAACTGATTTCGAATTTAGAAAGATGGAATCGGACTTTAAGTCCATTTGATTTAATGAGGTATTGGGCTGAGACCCATTTAGTATAAACTCTTGAGCTGGAGGCCCAATTGATTATGATATCGGGCATGAGTCCAATTTATGGTTTATGGAAAGGAAATGGATTTCACGGTCTTCTGGGCAAGGACCCCTTTCTAAACGGTTTTAAAAGAATTTATAAATTTTTTTCCATATACCATGCTTTTATGTCTTCCAGCTGTCTAGGAAACTGGGGTAGTCACTGCGCATTGCCTATGAGAGGTCATTGCACAGAGCGGCCAAATCGTATAGTGACTCAGGAGTAGGATTGCTATTATTAGACGTCTGGGACGTTAGAAAACTCGAATGTCATAGATAGGCTGTGAGAGATCCCGAGTAGCATGCGAAGCCTTAGACCGTGACATGACGTCTGGGACGTCAGGCGTCTGGGATGCCAAGGATTGGTATAAACATATTTTATTGGCTTTAAGTATTTACGGATTTACTGGATTTGAAGATTTGGATTTACGGTTTTAGGCTGAGTTCCCACACGATTGATTTTATGGTTTTGGACTAAGGCCCTAATGATTTGAGGAAGGAAATGCATTTGGTTTTAGAAACGGTTTTATTATACTTGAATTAACTGGTTTTCGTATGCATGCATGTTTTTAAGTGAAGGGCATAAATGTTTTTTCTGAAATGTGTTTTATTTAAACTATTTATTTTTGTCCACTCGCAGCTTTTATGGTTTTTAATGCCCTTCAGGTTGATCGCGGATGCGAGCTGTAGTAGAGACCGAGACATCACACTCCTCCACTGATCCTTGCGTAATATAGAAGCCTCGAATGAGCTAAGGTTTGGGTTATCCCTTGTCTGGCCCTTCGTGTCACACGTGGGTTAGACGGGAGCATGACACATTGTCCATTAATCATGAGAGGATTGGGATGGATCGTGTCATAGACCCATACATATCACAGTCAACCCTTCCTCCACTCACAATATCCAACAACAAACCACTACCCTACTGGTAGGCACACCAGAATTCACTAGGGCATCGGAGCCCAACTCAACGTCCGAAACTACCAAATCGTTAACACACATCTTGAGGAAGGCTACTCTTCATAAAACAAAATAGTAACACGCAATCCATCCATAATCACACATAATCACCTAACATCACTACACAAGCACAACATGAATAACCAAATCAAAAGGGCACTACCGGTAGGCCATCACATACTCGCTCGGGAAAAAAAGGCCCAAGCTTGATGTCTGAGTCATCACAACACGATCTCAGGAACTAGAGCCCCAGACACGACGTCTGAGACTCACATTTAACCAAAATAATCACAATCATACATAATACTAGTCTCAGGATTTGGAGCCCTCGACTCAACATTTGGTTCTACAATTCACAACACCAGAACATATCCACACCAAGTATCACAATCTCACACATCACACCATGTCACAACTCACAACATTCGACACCACCAACATCGAGAAACATACTTGTATCACATATCAAGTTCTTAATCAAAACCTTGTTTTAGAAACCCGGGCCTAAGACCAAACGAGTCGGAGCCTAGCACAATCAATCCATTATCATCATTACCACAGAATTCACTCGTAATCATCCAATGCCAATGCACAAGCACAACATCAATCACCACATCACAAGGGCACTACCGATAGGCCATCGCTTACTCGCTCGAGAACCGGAGCCCCGGATTGGACGTCTGAGTCATCACGACATAGTCTCAGGAACTAGAGCCTCGGGCTAGACGTCTGAGACTCACACCGAATCAACACAATCATAATCGTACACAATACTAGTCTCACGATTCGGAGCCCCCACCTTACAAGAAAAGTACATTAGGGTTCTACTCCCGTCTAACAAGAATCAAGAAATACATTCAAAACCTTACCAGACAAGGGATACATGCAACTCACGAGTTCATGCCTCCGACTCTCGAGTCTCAATTCCCTTGCAACAGCCCTGGATGGTCACAAAACCAAGAAAACATGTGAGTGGTCAAAACAAATAGTTTAAAAGCAGAATTAGAAAACATCCAGCTTTACCCTCAGTTTTTCTAAACCGTGCATGCATATAAGTTGTAACGACCCGTCCCGAGAGCCGGGATTAGCAGAGCGATTAAGATGGGATTAGTGAGCTTAATCGGTGTTTAGTTGGTTATGTTTGGCCCGTTAGCCTAGAATGACGATTTTGCCCCTAGTTTGGGCAAAAAGTTGACTTTTAGTTCGGACGGTCAATTGGGTATTGACCAATAACCGTGACGTAGTTCGGGATGTCACTAGTCCGTAGACAGGTGGCACGCCCGATTCCGACATCCGAGGAGGAAGTTATGATGTTCGGAAGGTTGAGGGCATTACCGTAATTTGGTTAAAATAGGGGGAAAAGTTGACTTTTCGTACGATGGGGTTTTGACATGTAGACCGAGGACCGTTAGGTAGATCTCGTCATCCTGAGTTCAACGACAAGCGGCATTCCTTCATCGGACATTGGATGGGCGAGATACGGGTCTAGAACGGCAAGGGCATAATGACAAGACCCGCCCCGATCCCACAGGGACCACAAGGGAACGTGCCCTTCTCCCGTCTGACACCCAATAATTCATACCAATTTTAACCTCAAACATCAAATGCATAAATAACCAAATTAAAGTTATACATCAAATCCGAATTAAACAGATATCAGACAAGGGATGAAATCCAAAATTACAAGATGCGAGCACGACTCTAAAGTAAACCTGCGGGTACACCACCCAGCAGGGGTTCAGGTACGCAGAAGTAGATCTATGCCTCAGCCTCAGGTTCCTCCTCTACCTCAGTATCACGACCTGGAGGGGTTACCAAAAACATTAAGGGTGAGTGGACCGAAACTCAAGTTTATAAAATCATTTGATAAGTAAAACATATAATTTACCCCTCCGTTTTCCAAACATGCATGCAACTGTATTTAAAACCATCAATCATATAATATGAACCATAAGGCATATAATAAAACCATAAGTATAATTTCAGTTGCTGCACTATACACTCCAATCCCGACATCCCTGATGTCTGACGTCCCTGACGTCCAATAAGGTCACAATCATAAGGCTACACCTGCCACTCGGGTCTCAATTCCGAGTTCAATCCCCGAACCCTGTTCGGTTACAGCATCCCCGATGCTTAGCGTCATAGACGCTCTAGACGTCCGTGACCACTCCGGGGTACCTCATCCGGAGGAGACAGTGTATGAATGGATCTATACAGTGCAGTACCAAATACATTTTATTGATATCCACATGCAAGCATATATATATATATATATACATAGATAGAATCCGAACCAATCATTAAGTTTCATCAGACGGGTCTCAAGCCCAAATACCGTGAAACGTGCCATAACCATATTTTCCATATCATCAAAACCATTATTGTTTTTAGCATGTGAATAAGTATAACAGACCAGAAAACATTTATGCACGCAAGGGTTTAAGAAAATGGCCCACTCACAGTACGATCCCGCAGTGAACCTGCGCGTACGAACTTGTACCGGGATTATCGTACAATTCCTGTCAGTCCAAATCACATGTAAGTGTCACTACAAGTCTTAAACGTTTAACCACAAACTCCAAAATGGAAACCGGCTCGGGGAAGCCGTCCAACACGTTTCTCGAGGCAACCGGCCCTAAATGACCCATCAAAACTATCTCAGATCAACATGGTTAATTCACCAAAAATGTTCAGAATGATGAGAGGAATAAAAGTCATGTTGATCGTGATCGGAGATAACCCCAACGCGCCCTCACGCGCCGCCCAAAGTGGCTGCGCGTGAGAGTCACGCGCCTGACACTGTAGCTACAGTGTCAGCACCTTCACCCGTTTGTCTGTAATTCGGGCCTGCCACCCGCGGCTTGACCCGTTTAATTACCCATCAATTCCTACTCGATTTCAATCCAATTTGGTCCTAACATGTTATTTAAACATCTAATTTAAGTTCTGAGTTATTAATTAGCCAAAACGAATCCTTATATGGCCCTTCGACCCGTGATCATCCAAACGGGTTGATCACCCCAGCTCACTGGTTTCTAAACCAAAATCAAATTAACTTTACATGAAGCATCATAGTATCACAACGAACTGGAAAACACACTCAATTGAACCAACACTCACCTGGAAGTAGTCGTCCAAACCACTGAAACTCTTCTGAACACGGCAGTCACCGTCCCAGCTCCCCCGTGGCTGGTTGCCTTCGATTTTGATATGGTTGTGTTCTAAACACTCCCAGAAAGCTTAATCCGCAATTAGATTGGTCCAACACACCGTAGAAATTAAACTCTGATTTTTCCCTCCAATTTTCCAGAAATGGCTTCTCTGGTTTTCCTCACCCGTTCTCAGTTATAACAGCATCAGAGTGATGCTCACACACGTCCTAATTAGTTATAAACAATTTCAAGCCGTCCCAGAGGCTCGTGGGTGTCCAATTGTCCACTGAAAAATGCTCCCCAAAAAGCTTCGAACTTGAATTAATCAATTGATCGTGCAGGCTGGACGGCTCAGGCCACGTTCAAAAGCAAAAGACAGCCCAGCCTTTCCAGCACACAATTGCATAATCAATTGCACGTTTGAGCCACCGCACATGGTGGTGCCGCCCATGCCCCCCGCGGTCTGCTACAGTAACCAGGGCAAAAAGACCAAAATGCCCCTGGTTCAATAATTACCAAAATACCCCTCACTTCCTAGACCCGTAACTCAGCCATACGAAGTCCGATTCCGGCGTGCCGACAATCTACGGACTCAGGACGTCGAGACCTACCTATCGGTCCTTGAGTCGCGTGAAAATTAATTGCCAAATGAAAAGTCAACATTTTTGCCTGTGAAGTCCAACTTACGGTAATGCCCCTGAACTTCCGATAGTCATAACTTTTTCCCTGATCGTCCGAAATGGACGTGCCACCTGCCTATGAACTCGTGACGTCCCAAACTACGTCACGGTCATAGGTCAAAGTTCATTTAATTCATCAATCAAAAAGTCAACAATTGGTCATACCAATCACAAGGGTAAAAGCGTCAATTCACACATTACATCACAATATTAAAATCCTCGAATTTTCGGGGTGTTACACATCATCGTAATTTGGACTCACAAGTAGGGGCACTTTGGTCTTTTTACACATTGGGAATTGTGCAATCTGATGAGGACAAGTGTACAGGGGAGATTGAATATTTTTTAGAGGGACCATGGGATTGTGACAGGTGGCATTGGACTAGAAGTTTCTACAAGTTTGCACGGTTCAAATTATTTGGGTGAGTCGTGCTTGTGGCCGTGCACAAGAAAGAAACAGAGGGTGAGATTGAGAGAAAATTGAGTGTTGTCCGTGTGTGTTTGTGTGTCCTGGTGATTAAGTGAGTGATTAGAGATCGAGAGAGAGATAGTGAGTGAGTTCGAGTGAGAGTTTCGTGAGGAAGACTGGTGTGAGGAGAAGGTGAGTTCTCAGGAAAAATAGAGAGGGAGTTTGGGTGGTGTGAGGTCGTTCTTGATCAATCGAGGCTGGTGGTGGTGTCTAGAGGACGAAGGAGGACGAGAGGAGTCGCGTAGGTACGGCAGAGCTCACGGCGGTGGCCTGAGCGCAGGTAATTTCCCCATTCCTTTTCGATGCTCTGTTTTTCCATGAATTTCAAACTGTTAGTCGTGGTTTTTAGGGCTGAGTCGAGGAGTCTGGTGAGGTCTTGTGGACTCGGTAGGGTCCCAGGAAGCTGCTAGTTGTGCAGCCGTGATGGGGGATTTCACGGGTGGCTGGGAGTGCAAACAGGGGTGTTCGGATGATTTTGTTTCGAGGATTGGGAGTTGAGATTTAGGCCGTGTTGGAGTGTTTTGAGTCGGGGAATGGATTACTGGGTAGAGGACGAAGAGAATGGTGGAAAGAGGGAGGAAAATGGTGGACGGGCGGCGGAGAACCGGTCATGCCGGTCCGGAACAGTGCACGGGCTCGAGGTTGAAGATGAATAGTGTTCTGTGCAGGCGCGTGAGGCCCACACGCAGCCACTTTGGGCGGTGTGTGGAGGCGCGTGTGGTGGTTTCTGGGGAAACTTCCAACTTGGGTTTTGGTCTAGATGTTATAACAAATCTTTTGGGATAGGTTTCGGGTTAATCGGACGTCGTTTGAGGTTAGTTCTACAAGGTTGAAGGTTTAGGGTCTCGATTAGTTACGTTTAACGTTCGTGGGAATTTGTGGGAAATTAGGAGGACCTTAGTGGACGTATTAGTGACGTATTTTGGTGACTGTTGACAGGATCGGGAATCCCCGAGGAGGACGAGGAACGTACGGGACGTACGGGACGCGAGTGACGCGCCCGGTAACTGTGAGTGGACCCCTTCTCTATAGTTGAGCAAGCATAACTATTTTTCCATAATTGTTTTATGGTTTTACATGTGATTTCATGATTATTGACTACGCTATAACTGTTTTACATAATTGCACATTTTTCGAGGAAGTACGGTTTTCAGCATGTTTTACGAGAAAGATTTGAATTCTGATAAGCGAGGTTTTCGGAATGACGGTTCTGGATGCCGAAAGGGCATCAGACTAGTGATTTCGGATTCGGGTTTGGATACGGATTTAGAATTAGTTTTCAAAAGGTTTTGGATTGGATTTGCTGGATCTGGTTATTGGGTTTAAAGATCCGGATATTTTGATTGACGGGGGACGGGCCTGGATTGGGTTTAAAGACCCGGATTGAGTTTAAAGACTCGAAGTTTAAAGAATCAGATATATTGATATTTCCCCCGTAGGCCTTTTGAGTTTAAAGACTCGGAGTTTAAATGTAACAACCCGTACCTTCGGGAAGGGTAAAAATGTAATTTTATAAAGTTTTGTATATAAAGGACGATTTTGCCCTTGTGAATAGTAGACGAAAAGTTGACTTTTTGAATTACCTATTGGATGAGTGTTAACCCTTGACCGTGACGTAGTTTAGGACGTCACGAGTCCGTAGACAGGTGGCAGGTTCGTTTTGGACAACCGGAGGAAAAGTTATGACGTTAGGAAGGATGAGGGCGTTGCCGTAATTTTGAGTAAATGAGGAAAATGTTGACTTTTTGGAGGACTTGTGATTTTCACCTAGACCGAGGACCGTTGGATAGGTCTCGACGTCCTGAGTTCAACGACAGGCGGCACGCTGTCATCGGACGTCGGACGGAAAAGATACGGGTCTAGAACGTTCGAGGGCAAAACGGTAATTATTTTTACAAGGGGTATTTTGGTCATTGTCTTTCAGCCAATTGGATGAGGACAAGTGGCTGAGTGGGGTAGATATTTGTGCTGTTGTCCATAGGATTGTGGACACGTGGGGGCACTGGATTGTTCTAAAAGGTTCTAATGTGTGCACGGCCACACTTTGCTTCTTTTGAACCGTGCTTTGCCTTCAAACACAGAAAAACAGAGGGTGAGAGTTCGAGGAGAGCTTGATCGATTTTGTGCCAGGGGGAGTGAGGAGTGATTGGTGAGAGTGACAGGGAGGAGTGGTTGTACTGGTGATCGGGTTTTGGTGGTGAAATCGTGCATGGTGGCACGGTGGTGGTGCGGCGAAGGTTTGAGGAAACAGGGAGGTCGTGAGTTCGTGGCGATGGCTACGCCGTGTGGTGGCTCAAACCAAGGCAGTGGGAGCCGTAGGAGGTTGCAGAGAGACCAACAAGCACCGTAGTACGCGTCGGCGCTTGCGGTGGAGACAGAATCGAAGGGTAAGCCACTTTACTCTGTTTTCCCGTGGTTTTTCAATTCGAAAGTCGTGAGGGTAGGAGGAGAATCGAGGGAATTGGTGAGTACAGTGATGTTCAGGGAGGTTCTAGGAGTGGTGTAGGACAGTCGCCGTGACGGGGGCGTACACGGCGGAGCTCAGTCGATAGAGAGTACTCTGTACTCTGTTTGGCCGTGAATTTCAAACGGGAAATCGTGGGTTTAGAGAGTGAGTCGAGGGTTCCTGTGAGTTCTGTGTGATTCAGTGAGGTAGTGGGAGGAGTTTGGAATCGCCACTGTGAGAGGGGAAGCATAGGACGGCCGGGAAGGAAAACAGGGGCCGTCTGTGTTTTTCTTTCGAGCTTCAGTTGTGAAGTTGAGGGGGGAATCGAACCAGGAGAGTGAGGGGGATGGATTCTTGGTGTCTGGACGAAGCTGCAGGAGAAGAGAGGAGATGAAATGGTGGCCGGACGGCAGAGAATGGCTCTCGCCGGTCCGGGTTGTAACCTGGTGCGAACCGGGTTCACTCGAGGAAGGGGATGCACTATAGCAGGCGCGTGAGGCCCACGGGCAGCCACTTTGGGCGGCGCGTGGAGACGCGTGAAGAAGAATCCGGCCAAGCTTCCAACATGAGTTTAGTCCTAAATATTCTAAGGAATCCAATGGTGTAGTTGTCGAGTTAAGCGGAATCCAATGGTGTAGTTGTCGAGTTAAGCGGACTGTGTTACAGAGGTGTTCGGGAATCCAGAAGGTTGAGGGTTTAGGATTAAAATAGTATTTAATTCCCGAAAAATTGGGGAAATTAGGATTAGGATCCTTGATGTATTTGTGACTCTATGTGGTGCATTTTGACAGGACGGGAGGCACCCGAGACAGTCGAGGAGCGCACGGAGCGCGAGTGACTCGTTCTGGATTTGTGAGTGGACTCTTCTTTCTTTCGAGCATGCCTAACTGTTTTATTGACGTTTTATGATCTTAAATATGTTTTTATGCCTTTGAATGATAATTATATGTGATTGATGAGTTTGCATGTTTTTCGAGATATTTCCGAGATTTTGCACGTTTTTCGAGAAAATCTGGTTTCGGATTTTGATGCCATAATTACGATTTCAACCTATAAATGTTTTCTGATGATGATAAATGGGTTATGAAATATGATTCGTGCTTATATGTGATTTCTGAGTATAAGAATGGATTTCCGGATTTGGGTTCGAAATGTCGGTTCGGAACGCCGGACGGGCTTCAAACTGGGGTTTCGAATTCGAGTTTGGCGATAGATTTCGAATTGGTTGTACACTGGATATGGATTGGATTTGCTGGATCTAGATATTGGGTTTAAAGACCCGGATTGATATTGACGGGGGGACGGGCCCGGATTGAGTTTAAAGAATCGGGAGTTTAAAGACTCGGATATGTTGATATTACCCCCATAGGCCTATTGAGTTTAAAGACTCGGGAGTTTAAAGACTCGGATTTCATTTAAGGCCTGATTGAGTTTAAAGACTCGGATAGGTCCAGCAGGTTTAATCGGAAATGATGATTTGATGCTGAAGCTATGATTTCTATATCCGTTTATAGTGTTTCTGTTTCTTATGATATTGTATAGTGTATCTGTTTCTTATGAGATTTTATAGTGTTTCTGTTTCTTATGATGTTTCATATTATGATTCTCTAGTACTTCGTTGGGCATGCCTGTTTTAAAAACCGAGGGAACACTGATTCTTATTTTTCCTTAACCTTGAATTAATGATAAACTGATTTTACAACTTTTGGTTATTCTAGTCCACTCACACTTTTGGTTTTTAAATTTTCCCTCCAGGTCGTGGTGCTAGCGCTGGGGTGAACGTTGAGGCAGATATCGAGGCATAGAGCTTCCGACGTTCTTCCGTTGCGAGACTAGCATTGTAGGACTTTTGTGCCCATTTTGTAGAACTATGCTCTGACTGACTGTTGTGTATATTTTACTCCTTCGTCTGATAGTTATGCTTATAGTTGTGTGATGGTCGTTGTTTTGTTTGCTACTGTAAGTGTGATTGTCAGACGGGAGCAGGGTTCGTCCCGGGTATCGAGGCCATCTTTGGGACGGGTCCTGACATTAAAGACTCGGATTATTGAGGTCTAGATTGAGTTTAAAGACTCGGGAGTTTAAAGACTCGGATAGGTTCAACAGTTTTGATCGGATAATGATTGCTTGGTATCTATGTTTTATGATACGGTTTTATGATGCTTATGATGTGATTACTATAACTGTTTTCATGGTGATTATTACGTGATTTATAACTGTTTTCAGCTAATGGGTTATGCATGTATGTTTTCAAAACGGAGGGCCAAAACCCTGGTTTGCTTAGGAAATGGTTTTTGGAAACTATTATTTTTATTTATGGTCCACTCACAATTTTCTATTTTTAAATGCCCTCCAGGTCGTGGAGTTAGCGCGGGGGTTGACGTTGAGGCAGCGTCGGAGGCATAGAGTACACGAGAGTGACCCCAGAGTGGTGTTCAATTTTCCGTTGTGCGTGTACTTTGTGTATCGGTTTTGTTTCACTCTGTTTTTGTACTATGTTCTGTATAGTTGTTGACCTTGGGGTGTTTTAAATTCTCATGCGTCTGACAATGTAATTTGTGGTTTTTCGTGTGAGTGTTTCGGTCTTTCGTTCTGGGTTGTCAGACGGGAGCAGGATTTACCTCGGTTTTAGGGGTGAAACCGGGGTGGGTCCTGACATAAGTGATAAAACTTAGTGAAATACAAAATAATTTCAACCTCCGATTACGCGATCAATCATAAGTATTTAACCACAAAAAAAACCATTAAACATTAGATCAACTCAAGTACGAAATACCAACAAGTCATAATCACATTAGTTAATCACATCCATACCACACAATCAAATCATATCCACTATCACACAGGCCCACACATATCACATTCAACCCTTCCTCGACTCACAATATCCAACATCAAACCATTACCCCACTAGCAGGCACACCATAATTCACTTGGGAACTGGAGCCCAGCTCGGCCTCTGAAAGTACCAAATCATCAACACACATCTCGAGGAAGAATACTCCAAACAAAGCAAAATTGTAACACACAATCAATCCATAATCATCATTACCACAAAATCCACACATAATCAACCAACATCACTATACAAGCACAACATCGACCACCACATCACAATGGAACTACTAGTAGGTCATCACATACTGGCTCGGGAACCGGAGCCCCAAGCTCGACGTCCAAGTCATCACAACACAGTCTCAGGAACTGAAGCCCCGAGCTCAACGTCTGAGACTCACATCCAATCAACACAATCACAATCATACACAATACTAGTCTCAGGATTCGGAGCCCCCGACTCGGCGTCTGAGACTACCAAATCATAACACCAGAACATATTCACACCAAGTATCACAATCTCACACATCACAACATGTTATAACTCGTACCATTCCACATCACCAACCCTAAGAAACATACTTGTATCATATATCAAGTTCATAATCAAAACCCTATTTCAGAAACCCGGGCCTAAGCCCAAAAACCAAGCTTTTTCACCAAGTCTATAATTAAATATTCACAAAATCACTGGAATTCATATAAAATCCCAATCACTCAAATATCATCAACACATTTAAATTGTATAAGTATGCATACGTAATAATTTAGGGAAAGAAATTCCACTCACACACCTCTATATTGCCGAATTCCACTTTGCACATTTTTTTGTAATTTTTGGGAATCTCAAAAATCTCAAAAATCGCCCTCACGTGTCACCACGCGCCACCCAAAGTGGCTGCGCGTGGGAGTCACGTGCCTGCTACAGTGAACACTGTTCACTTTATTCTCCACCCGATTACCTACACATGGGTCGCCTGACCTAGTTTCATGACCCGATTTCACAATTTCCCAATTCTCAAGCTAGTCGAACTCCAATTCGAAATTCCAAGATAGTCGCAAGCTCTGTTCAGAGCACAATCCTCATCAACTCCTTTCAATTCAATGATGGGTCCACTCGTTCGGATCCTAGGAAGCTTAATCCAAACGTAGTTTCAACAATTAAGGTCTAAAACTAAAATTCGAATTCAAGGTTTCTTCCAAAATTTTGTGTTTTCGACATCTGTCCTCTCGGGTTCTTCTTCTTGTATTTTCTTTATTTTCTTTATGGTTCTCTCCCCTTCCTCTCTGGCTTTTCCCTTCATCATGTCTTCCTCACAGTTTTCTTTTTTTTTTCTTTTCTTTTTAGCCGAGAAGCTCACTCACACACAAACACTTCAAACATATACAAACACACACACACACACACACACACACACACACACACACACACACACACACACACACACACACACACACAATCGGAGTCGGTGGCACATTGCCCAAAGGGATAGGGGCACTTGTCACACTCATATTCATCCATAAAAGATATCTCACAAGTAATTTACCAAAATGTCCCTTCTTGCAAAATTGCGAAATGCCCCTATGTAATTTAAACCAAAAACGAATCCAACCGAACTCCGTTTTCGGCATGCCGCCTGCCAACGTACTAGGGAGGTCGAGACCTTCATAACGGTCTTTTCGAATTGTTAGATGAATTACAGGTCAAAAATTCAACATTTTGACTGAAAAAGTCAACTTTTTTACTTGGGGGGAAAACGGTCAATTTCATTTTCCTTTTCGATTTTACCCTCGTTGAAAGTCCGAGCCGTTACAACCTACCCCCTTAAAAGAATGTGGTCCTCGAAATTCATAATCAATCTAATCCAGCGGTCTGACCCACAATCCAATTCTAATCACAAGTCCAAATCAATCTCAAGGTCACAAAGTTCACATATGGTTCACAACGTGATGCACCAACTCGAGGAATCTCACATGTACATCACACAACCATGTATCAACTCTAGTCCACAATCTAAAGGGATTCCAAACAAAATTAATAATCAATAGTCAACTCATCAATCACCTATGAGTCAACTCACACTGAACCACCAACTCATTTAAACATAAATCAACAATCATCACGATGCCTACACATTTTCCAACATACTCAAAGACATATAAATACATAACATTTACAATTCGACCGCATAATCTAGAACCACTAACAGCCCTACAACTATCCGGGGCTTGTCCACTAGTCTCATCTCATCACCAGACCTAGTACGGGACTTGGAACTCAAAGGCATAAAATCAACACAACATCTCTTAATCATAGCTCTAATATCAAGTTAACAGTACCCTACCCAAAACACACAAGAAAAGTACATTCGGGTCCTGCTATAGTCTGACAGGAACCAAGATATATGTTTGAAACCTTGCTAGATAAGGGATACATGCAATCTCGCTAGTTTATGCCTCTGTTTCTCGAGCCTTGATTCCCATGTAGCTGCCCTAGAGGGTCACAAAACTAAGAAAACATGTGAGTGGACAAAATAAAAAAGTTTAAAAATTAATTTTAAAACTAGAATCTTTTACCCTCGATTTTTCCAAACCATGCATACATACGAGTGATAAAACTCAGTGGAATACAAAATAATTTCAAACTCGGAATATGCGATCAATCATAAGTATTTAACTAGAAAACAACCATTAATCATCAGATCAACTCAAATACGAAATACCAACAGGTCATAAACACATTAGTCAACCACATCCATACCACATAACCAAATCATATCCACTGTCACACAGACTCACACATATCACAGTCAACCCTTCCTCGACTCACAATATCCAACATCAAACCCTCGCCCCACTAGCAGGCACACCACAATCTACTCGAGAACCGGAGCCCAGCTCGACGTTCGAGACTACCAAATCATCAACACACATCTCGAGGAAGGCTACTCATCACAAAGCACAATAGTAACACACAATCAATCCATAATCATCATGACCAAAAAATTCACACATAACCATCCAACATCAATACACAAGCACAACATCAATCATCACATCACAAGGGCACTACTAATAGGCCATCACATACTCGCTCGGGAACCGGAGCCCCAAGCTCGATGTCCGAGTCATCATAACACAGTCTTAGGAACCGAAGACCCGGGCTCAACTTCTGAGACTCACATCCAATCAACACAATCACAATCATACACAATACTAGTCTCAGGATTCGGAGCCTCCAACTCGATGTCTGAGACTACCAAAACACAACACCAAAACATATTCACACTAGGTATCACAATCTCACACATCACAACATGTCACAACTCGTAACATTCCACATCACCAATACGAAGAAACATACTTGTATCACATATCAAGTTCATAATCAAAACCTTGTTTCAGAAACCCGGGCCTAAGCCCAAAAACCAAGCTTTTTCACCAAGTCTCGTAAAATGCGCAATAAAATAATAATTTAATATTCATAAAATCACCAGAATTCATATAAAATCCTAATCACTCAAAATGTAATCAAGACATCTAAATTGTATAAGTATGCATGCATAATAATTTATGGAAAGAAAGTCCACTCACACGCCTCTCTATTGCCGAATTCCACTTTGAACATTTTTTTCGTAATTTTTGGGAATCTCATATTCACAAAAATCGCCCTCACGTGCCACCATACGCCACCCAAAGTGGCTACGAGTAGGAACCACGCGCTTGCTACAATGAACGCTTTTCAATTTCTTCTCCACCTGATTACCTGCACACGGATCGCCTGACCGGGCTTCATGAGCCGGTTTAAAGTCGCCCAATTCTCAAGCTAGACGAACTCCAATTTGAAATTCCAAGATAGTTGCAAGCTCTGTTCAAGGCACAATCCTCACCAATTCCTTTCAATCCATTAATAGTTTGACTTGTTTGAAACCCATGAATCTTAATCCAAACCTAATTTCAACAATTAAGGTCTAAAACAGAAATTCGAATTCATGGTTTCTTCCAAAATTCTGGGTTTTATGGTTCTTTCTTCTTGGGTTCTTCTTCCTTTTTTTTTCCTCTCTGGTTCACTCCCCTTCCTCTCTGGTTTCTCCCATCATCATCTCATCCTCACGGGTTTCTTTGTTTTTCTTTTCTTTTTGGCCGAGAAGCACCTGCACACAAAAGCAGTCAAAACATATAAAGACACGCACAATCAGAGTCAGTGGCACAATGCCCAAAGGGATAGAGGTATTTTTCATACTCCAATTTAGCCCTCACCATTTAGCCCAGAAGCCACTAGGCCCGTTAACAAAAAGCCCAACTTGGCCCGCTACGCGCTATGGATCAGCCCCACCCAAAAGTTGATAGGCTGGACTTGGGCTTACGATGTTCAAACTCGATAGGCTCGAGCCCGATAAGGCCCGATAAGCACATTCGGACCCGCTAGTATAAACCTGACCCATAAGCTTGGATATATTAAATAATTATGAATTGAGTGATTCTATGATCATGACGTCATAGATAAGAAATGAATATATGTTATATGTAGGTTTATGTAGGATGATATATATGATATTAATATATATATATATATATTGTTGCTAAAGGATGAAGCAAAAAGGAATCAAATTAGAAGCATTCATTGTGCAATTTACATCATTTCCAAACTAAAACTAGCTAAATAATTAAATTTTCCATGATTAAACACAACATAAGAAGAAATTTTTTGTTTATTAATTAATGTATTTGCCTAATATTATGATGAAGCATTACTTTTTTTACATACATATATATAATATTCGATGAACTATATTGTAGCTAATTTGCCCTATCAAGTCCACCAAACAGTGATAAATGTTATTGTAGCATCTTGAAGATATATATATATATATATATATATATTCTAGCTCCATAATTTGTTGAATAAGTTATTTTTAAAAGCCCAATTGAGTTCGACCCAAGTGGGCTTATTGGGCTCGGGCCATAAAGCTCGATAAAAGTCTGGCCCAAACTCGGCTTGATAAAGGGTACAAGTTTTCATAATTTTGACCAAGCTCGGCCGCCCCCGGTTCGTAACTTTTCAAATTATGAGATAGGACCAATCCGGCCCGACTCGGCCCGATCCAAGCCCAACAACTTTGGACAGAGCTTGCCCGACCTGGCCCAATGATGAGGGCTACTCCAATTTAAACTCAACATGCCTTCTCCGGTAATCAACGAGCCTTTAAACTCCGAGTCTTTAAACTCAATAACAGGCCTCAAGAGAAATCAATAACCGAGTCTTTAAACTCACGAGTCTTTAAACTCAAATCACATATAGGGCCTTCCTCCGTCACATCAATCCCCGAGTCTTTATACCCAAAACCAGATCCATCAAATCCAATTCAAAACCATTTTATCAAATCCAAATCCATAAATCCATTTTCAAATCCGATTCCGAAATCATCAGATTGAAATCCAAATCCAAATCCAAAAATCATATTAAAACCGAAATCTGAAATCATATTGTATCGAAATGGGACTCACGCTCGAATTTACTTTCAAACCCAAAATCATATCATCAAATCATTAACAAAACACAATACGTATAACCAGTAAAAAATCATCCATCAAAGCATAACATAAACCATGTTCTCGCAATATGTATAAATACGATAAATCACATCGAAATACATGAAATCATGTAAATCATAAATACCATAATCACAAGCATAGAAATCATGTATAGAAAACATATAAAACAGTTATGCATGCATTGAAATTTAGAAAGAAAAGTCCACTCACAGACCGTGCTCGCAGCCGCTTCGATACGCTTGCAATACGCCTTCCCGGCTAATCCACCGTCACCGGACATCCCGGACTTTTCCATACCACATTCTAAGGTCACTAGATACTTCAATAACCTTCCATTAAATCCACCTAATTTTCCCGAATTTTTAAACGTATTTAAACTGGATCCTAAACCTTCAGACATCCCGAACTATATCAAAATAATGTCTGATTGACTCGAAACTAGTCCCAAAATGTTCGTTACATCGAATAGATTAAAAGTCATGTTGAACACTTTCCTACAAACTTCCCCACGCGACGCCGTAAGCGGCTGCAAGTGAAGCCCACGTGTGGCACTGTTCATCGTCCCTGTCTTCAGTCAAATCCGGTCTAGACCAATTCAGACCGATTTTCTGCAACCCGGTTCAACTCAAACCGGCGTTCCTGATTTTTTCCCATTTCTCAACATAAGTCCAAGTAACATGATTTGGCCAACCACTAGTCACAAGTCCACACTATCTCATCCGGCCCCGTAGGTCGACCAACCAACCATCGTTCAGATCTACCTCAACTAGTTACTGTTTGGGTTAACCAATCTGGCACATATCCAACTTCAAACACGCTATCCTCTCTAGCCCTAAGCTGACATACACCACACTATGCACCGCGTATCGGGCAACTATCACCCAGTCACTAGCTCTCTCCACTAACTACCATACTATCACCCTAACGTTCAGGTTGATGACAAGCTGTTCCTCGTAGAGACATCACATCCACAATGACACTAGTTAACTAACCAACTGCTCTGGAAGCCATAACCTCGCTCGTTCACATGTTAACCTCGCTCCGGAAGCACAAACCTTGTTCTGATACCAATTGACACTACCCATCCCCCAATCCCCCTGGATTAAGGGATGTGCCATGCTCCCGTCTAACCCACGTGCGACACGAAGGCTAAACACCGGTGTAACCTCCATGTAACACGTAAGCTAGACAAGGGATTCCAAGTCAACGCTTCAAAAACAATTTCTGGCTTTTCAGAGTGCGCGGAAACCACCGTGGATCGTGTGTGATGTCTCAGGCTCACCAATAACAACCCGCACCCACATCAACCTGAAGGGCATCAAAAACAGAAACGACTATGAGTGGACGAAAATAAATAGGTTTATAAAATACATGTTACAGAAAAAGACAGTTATGCCCTCCACGTAAAACCAATGCATGCATTCAAAAACCATTTGATTTCCAAGATACGAATGTCGGAATCGGACGTGCTGCTTGTCTACGGACTCGTAACATCCCAAACTACGTCACAGTCATCGGCCAAAGTCCATTTGACTACCCGAGTCAAAAGTCAATAGTTTGCCCAATTCTCGGGGTAAAGCGGTCATTCCGCATCGTCCGTCCAAAATTACTCAATTAATCTCACTAATCCTTCATTAAGCACTAATCTAATCCCGAAATCCGAGACGGGTCGTAACATAAAACATACAAGTGTGTGATAAAAATCCAACATTGTCACTGGTCAACTGTTAATGGGTAATGTCATGCAAAACAATTTGTATTATTGGCAATATGACTTGTGGATTTAATGCAAAGACTTTGTACTACGTAAAAACGCATTTTTCCAATGCCACAAGAGTTTATCTTGGGAACAGTATTTCAAATTAAGACCCATGGCTTAGTGAAGCTCGAAAAAATTTAAAACTTCCATTATTAGATTTTCGAGAGTATTATGGAAAAAGAAAAATGACAGAATCCTACCCTTCTTGCCATCATAGTTACAAACTAGTGCGTTTGTCACTCCCATGTGGAGAAATTTAGCAATGAGAGATGACTCCTTCATTTCATTGGAAAAAATTATTCCTAAAAATAATTGCACTAGAACAATAAAAAATTACTAGGAAAAAAGTAAAAAATATATGATGCTTACATAATTACATATCAAATATAATGTGCTGAAACAGAACCTCATAAGAGCAGGAATATAGGTTAAATGGGTGCATAGACAAGATGCATACAAAAAGATGCCAAGCATACAACATTCCACCAAACAATCATTAACATACTTCGCGCTAGAAGCAACTTGCAACATGATGGAGTGAAAAAACAATATATCCTTTCTTTTTCACTCCTGAAAAAATGTTCCCTCCAAAATCTTTCACCTCCAAGACTAACAACGTTACACATTAGAGTTGGTTCTTTCTGGATTGGATAGGACTCATATGGATTAACATCGGTTTTGCAGGTAGGACCTTCGACCTTTTTCAGCTCAGAACAGTTTGAAGTTTTGATGTGGAGCTGCTAAGCATCCAGAACTATCAAAGGAGCACAGTCCTAGTTTTCTACTCTGATTTTGTATGCAAGTGAATCACCAAGAAACATTTGGATATCTGTACGCATCTCCTCTCCAAATGGATTAGAATTTGGAGAGTTCTCATTGGAATCAAGGCCAGTGTTCAGTTCATACGTCGAATGAATTTCAAATTTGGCCGCTGAGACAGACTGGATCTGTGAATTTTCATATTTTTCATTAGTTGACAAGCTCTGGAATTCTTACCAATTATGTTGTTTGTTAGCTTATATATGTGTGAGTAAAAATCAAGAACAAGCCAGCAAAAATCAAAATTTCCAATTATGCAATTCTTACCTTAGTCACTGAACAAAGAATATCTCTGACATGGTAAATTAGGCCAGGACCGATGAAGTCATCATCCTCCATCTAATGGAAAGACGCCTAGTCATTCCTAAACTAAACACCCATGGTTACCTTGCCCTAGCCTTATGAATCCTCCTGTAATTTCTGAGTGAGGATACCGAAAGCCCGGGTTCTAGTTCAGCTTAGCAGAGAAGGCTAAGAGGTTTACGAAGTTATCTTCTTCTTATGAGCTACAACTATGGAGTCGTTTCCGTCTTCGTCTTTAAAGGGTAAAGTCGGCCACCAAATGTGAGAATTTGGAAACTAAAAACAAAGAGAAAACCAGGGTTTCTCGCAAAGCGAAGCCTAACCTTGCATCACGACCCTTTCAGCTGCAAAGGGAGAAAGTGATAAGTCACGGACTAAGCATTGTTTCAATGTTATATCCTATCCCTTTTACTTATCTTTTAATTATAATCATTCAAACAATAGGATAAATGATCTACTTTGTGAAGTTTGTGCAGATTGCTTAGTTGAAGTTTAAATCATGTTTGTGCAA
Organism: Prinsepia uniflora; assembly: GCA_032719365.1. Classification (NCBI taxonomy): domain Eukaryota; kingdom Viridiplantae; phylum Streptophyta; class Magnoliopsida; order Rosales; family Rosaceae; genus Prinsepia; species Prinsepia uniflora. The sequence goes on from CM064872.1 coordinate 36,297,721, forward strand.
TGAAATGTGATCTTTCCAAGGCTAATTCTTCAAGAACTCATCAAGTCTCCCAAAGACACGGCCAAGATCCACTAAGATCCCCAAGGTCAAGGCCGAGACACCAAAAGTCCCTAAAATGCGATTAAAAAGCTCATAGGGGTTACTTGTGTAGCAAGTAATCTTTAGACAAATTTGCCTTCTCTTTTCAATGAGGAATGACGTGGATTGACTTGGATAAGAAGACATAAAGATATCCTAATCAGATCTTAAGTCAAAGATGCAAGAAACAAGGAAAATGAAGTTTCTTATAAGCCAAGAAACATTAAAAGAACACGGCTAGGGTTAAGGAATTACCCTAGCCGCATTTTTATCTTCTTTCCTATATTTTAGGGTTTTTTGATCTGATTTGTGATAAGATTAAATCAATTCCTAGTCAAAGTTGAAGTGATAAGTGGAGAAAAAAAAAGGAAGGATTCGTGGTTCGAGAAAGAATCCAAGAATTGCGGCAAAGAAGATCTCACAACTATTCTTGGATTTCCTCCTAATTTTTTAGGGCTGTTTTCCCTTTCTTTTACGGAGATGCTAGGGCAGGTGTTAGGCTATATATATTAAATGTTTTCTCATTGGTTAGGACATCCAATTTACCTCTTAAGGTCCAAAAACTATGTTGAAATTTCTACTTACAGGTATAAACTAATTAGCCGCAATTTTCCTTTGGTTCAAGCTTTGAATTCAATTGTTGTTTTCTTGTTTGTGATATGAAGCTTGGGAGAATAAGAAGTGTTCATGCCACTTCTCTCATGCATCATCTCTCTTAGTATTTTTGTTTCTCAATCCCTAATCTCTTTAACTTTTTATGCATTCAATTATGTTGTTTGTTAGCTTATATATGTGTGAGTAGTTTCCTTTAGGCTAAGGGCTGTTTGAAGCCCTAGGCATGTTAGTTTTTATTTAGATTTCTAGCTCTTGATTATGATTGTTATGCATGACTGAATTTTTTAGATTACTATGCTTCATGAACGCAATTTACGCTTATAAGCTTGATCACCTTGTTTACGTATAATTGTGGATGTAATTGCTTGACGGGCCATATTATCATCTTGCAATTTATAGCAACATGTTTAAGGGGTTGACTCTTATTCGTAATCTAAACTCATGAAATTCTAGGATTGCACATCACTTTCTAGGATTAGTGTAGTGTCATCAAATCTTCTTTGCGTTTAATTCATTATCACACACCATCGATAGTAGACGTTTTATGACAGGACCCATCCCTATCCCCTTGGGATTAACGAGGGATGACCTTACTCCCGTCTGACACGGAGTGTCAGACAAGGGATAATTCCGACCTTTGCCCTCCCGGGCTATCAGACTACGCCAGGATCCGGAGGAGGTATGTGATATCTCGGTCTCTGCTACAGTCCACATCCGCTGTCAACCTGAAGGGCAGTCAAAACATTAAAAGCTGCGAGTGGACAAAACAAGAGTTTACAAAAACATTTCATAAGAAGACATTTGTACCCTTCACTAAAAAGCATGCATGCATTCGAAAACCATTTATCCAGAAAAACCATAGGTGGGAACTAAGCCCAAAACCAAGATTGAAAGAACCATAATGAAAATGACCATACGGGCCACTGTCCAAATCCATAAGGGACTCGGCCCAAATCATAAGAAACCAATCATACGGGCCACTGCCCAAAACCTGTATAAACACACATCATATATCATATCATATAGCATACATCATATATACATATAATTCACACAACCAATCCTGTCACGGTTTCCAAAGCTACGCGCGTGCTACCCGGGGTCTCAAACCCAAGTCTTTCAGGTACCAAGTCAATGTCCGAAGACCAATGACCCGCCCTAAGATTATAGTACAAGCCTTCCTGAGAGTAAGTGACAGGACCCGCCACGATCCCACAGGGACCACAAGGGGACGTGCCCTGCTCCCGTCTGACACCCAATAATTCATACCAATTTTAACCCCAAAACATCAAATGGATAAATAACCAAATTGAAGTCATACATCAAATCCGAATTAAACAGATGTCAGACAAGGGATGAAATCCAAAATTACAAGTTGCGAGCACGACTCTAAAATAAAACCTGCGGGCAAACCACCCAACAGGGGTTCAGGTACGCAGAAGTAGATCTATGCCTCAGCCTCAGTTTCCTCCTCTACCTCAGTATCACGACCTGGAGGGGTTACCAAAAATAATAAGGGTGAGTGGACCGAAACTCAAGTTTATAAAATCATTTGATAAGTAAAACATATAATTTACCCCTCCGTTTTCCAAACATGCATGCATCATTATTTAAAATCATAAACCATATAATATGAACCATAAGGCATGTAATAAAACCATAAGTATAATTTTAGTTGCTGCACTATACACTCCAATCCCGACATCACCTGATGTTTGACGTTCTTGACGCTTAATAAGGTCGCAATAATAATAAGGCTACGCGTGCCACTCGGGTCTCAAGTTCCGAGTTAAATCCCCGAATCCCTTTCGGGTACAGCATCACCTGATGCAGCATCACCTGATGCTTAGCGTCATAGCCGCTGGACGTACTAGATGTCTGTGACCTCTCCGGGGTACCTCGCTGGAGGAGACAATATAATATGAAAGGATCTATACAGTGCAGTACCAAATACATTTTATTGATATCCACATGCAAAGCATATATATACATAGATAAAATCCGAACCAATCATTAAGTTTCATCAGACGGGTCTCAAGCCCAAATACCGTGAAACGTGCCATAACCATATTTTCCATATCATCAAAACCATTATTGTTTTAGCATGTGAATAAGTATAATAAACCAGAAAACATTTATGCACGCAAGGGTTTAAGAAAATGGCCCACTCACAGTACAATCCTGTTGGAAACCGAACGTATACCCTCGTTCTAGTACAATTGTACAATCCCTGTCATATCCAACGTATACGTAAAGGTCAATACAAACCCCTAACATTTAACCATGAAATCCTAGACCGAAACCGGTCCGGAAAAGTCGCCCGAACGCGCTTCCCAAGGAAATAAACTTCATTTTGACCAACTTAATGATCTCCGATCGACCCGAAACCACCGCCATTGGATCCGGATCGTCGAAACCTAAAGAATGGTGGTGGTCCCACCAAAATTACTGTTCACACGTGCCCCCACGCGCCGGTCAACGCGGCGGTCAACGCAGGAACAGTTCATGCTGACGTCATCGCTGACGTCACTGCTGACGTCATCTGACAGCTGTCAGGTCTGACGTGTCAGACTCTGACAGGTGCCACGTGTCAACATCCGATTGGTCCACCTCGCTGATCTGTCAGGCCACGTGTCAGATCTGACATGTGCCACGTGTCAGCACGGCACTGGTCCACGTCACTGACATGTCAGTGACACGTGGCAGTTCCAGATTGGGCCACGTCACTGACATGTCAGTGCTGACTGTGCACTGACATGTGACACGTGTCGGCTCACGATTGGTCCATGTCACCTGACAATCTGACAGGGTGCCACGTCATCACCTCTGTCCCCAGACGGGTTGACCCGTATTTCTGCAACTCGGGTCGATCAGACCCGCGATCATGACCCGGTCACCATTTCCTAATTTCTCAATCATTTTCACTCTGGTTTGTTCCTACATGATCGTCTCAATCCTAACAACAGTTCTATGGAATCAAAATTGACAAACACAGACGGGATCGAAGGCCTACCTCGAAGAACAGAGCCGGCCTTCCCGTCGCCCTTTAGCCACCGTCCAGGTCACCACTGGCCACGCAGACACGTCCCAAGGTTTCCTACTAATCCAGAGAGTCGATTAGGGTCACTAGAACTCGACAACACATGCTGGAATCAAGCTTCCAAATCCTGAGTTTTTTAAACGGTTTCGAGTTTTGAAAACAGCTCACCTCACCGCCGTCCTCCGCCGTGGTTACTGCCGTCTGCCGCCTCACTCGTCCAGCCCAGTGGTACACAGAGTAGGGTCAGGTGCAATGTGGTGTGATGGTATGGAATGGGCAGTACGTGGGTGTCGGGTAAGGAAATATATATAGAAATGGAGGGAAATGATGGACGGCCCAGATTGAATCTCAGAAATGAGATCAAGGGCTGAGATGCAATCTGAGGGCTTTGAGATGAAGGGCTGAGATCAAAAGCAAATTAAATCCTATTTAAATGCTTAGTGGAGCTTGATCCAATCTAACCAATGGGTGAGTGACACTTGTCACTCCCCAGGTGTCCTCCAGTCAGAAATTTAAGAATAAAATATTCGACACGAATACCGAGACACGAACCTCCCGATTTCACGTTTTTGACCAAAACTTCCTCGTACGATGTCCGATTTCGGCGTGCCGCCTGTCAATGGACTCAGGACGTCGAGACCTACCCAACGGTCCTTGAGTCAACTGAAAATTAGTTATTAGACGAAAAATCAACATTTTCGCCCCCAAATGTCCAAATTATGGTAATACCCCTGAACTTCCGATAGTCATAATTTTCTCCTCGAATTTCGGAATTGCACGTGCCGCCTGCCTATGAACTCGTGACGTCCCGAACTACGTCACGGTCATCGGTCAAAGTCCGTTTGACCGCCTGATCAAAAAGTCAACATTTTGCCCACGAACTAGGGGCAAAACGGTCATTTTGCACATTTTGTCCGATTTCGACCAACTAATCACCGATCAATCCCACTAATCATGATAATCACTAATCAAATCCCGAAATTCTGGACGGGTCGTTACATTCTAGGGGCACGTGAGGGCGCGTGGTCCATAATTTGGCTAAGTGTTCAACATATGAAATCTTCTATTCGATGTAACGAACATTTTGGGACTGGTCTCGTGTCAATCGGACACCGTCTCGATATGTTTCGGGGCATCGGAAGATTTAGGGTCGGTTTAAAAATAGTTAAAAGTTCGGGAAAATTACGGGGCTTTAATGGGCGGTTAATTAAGTAGTTAGTAACCTTCTATTAAAATTTGGACAGGTTTGGGAGTCCCGGTAATAGCGATCGGCTCGGGAGAGCCTACGACATGCAAATCGAGGCGGCAGCTCGAACGGTGTGTGAGTGGACCTTGTTTTCTAAATTGGTGCATGCATAAATGTTTATTATATGTTTTATTACATGTTTGATGATGCCATGGGTGCATTTGTATGTGGTTACGTATAAGCACGTATTTCGAGGTTTCGGCCTTATACGGTGCTTATACAGGTCTGTATTTCTTTATTGGTTTTAATGAACTAGTTTTGGATTTCTAAAAGGATAAACTCGGGTATTAGACCCATTTGGTTTTGTCTCGGGCATATGACCTCAGATAACTGGCACGGTGCCCATCTGACGTCCTATGTTCGGGCACGAGACCCAGGTTACTTTACGGTTTTGATTTTAGGTCAAGGAACCTTAAATGGATTCCCAGGTTCATGACGGTTTATGGGAACCGGCATGAACCCTTGTTATGGTATCGTGGTTCGTGACGGTTTATGGAAACCAGCATGAACTCTGGAAAGGTCATTGTGGTTCATGACGGTTTATGGGAACCGGCATGAACCTTTGTCAGGTCATTCTGGTTCATGACGGTTTATGGGAACCAGCATGAACCCTAGTTAATGGATGTTTTGGATCATGACGGTTCAGGGGAACCGGGCATGAATATTTATGTTATGTATATATATATGTTCATCTACCTTCCTTTACATGTTCTATCTCCTCCGGGGAGGGTCGTTGGCCTGGGTGGACCCCGGAGTAATCACGGTGCACTGACTGAGTGGGAGTTACCCCCGTTGGGTTCCTTACTCTCAGGAAGGCTTGTACTATAACCTCAGGGCGGGTCAGTGGTCTTCGGACATTGACTTGGTACCTGAAAGACTTGGGTTTGAGACCCCGGGTAGCACGCGCGTAGCTTTGGAAACAGTGACAGGATTGGTTGTGTGAATTATATGTATATATGATGTATGCTATATGAGATATATGATATGTGATATGCACAGGTTTTGGGCAGTGGCCCGTGTACGTGGTTTTTACTATGGTTTGGGCTGAGTCCCGTATGGTCGTTTTCATTATGGTTCTTTCAATCTTGGTTTTGGGCTTAGTTCCCACATATGGTTTCTTTGGTTAAATGGTTTTCGAATGCATGCATGGTTTTTAGTGAAGGGTACAAATGTCTTCTCGTTAAAATGTTTTTATAAACTCTTGTTTTGTCCACTCACAACTTTTAATGTTTTGACTGCCCTTCAGGTTGACATTGGATGTGAACTGTAGCAGAGACCGAGATATCACATACCTCCTCCGGATCCTATCGTACTCTAATAGCTCAGGAGGGCAAAGGTCAGAAATATCCCTTGTCTGACACTTCGTGTCAGACGGGAGTAGGGTCATCCCGCACTAATCCGGGGGGATTGGGATGGGTCCTGTCAACGTGGTATCAGAGCGGGGTTGTCTCTATTCGAGCAACCGTAGTGCTCTCAGAGTGACGTACAGGTCGAGGATGTGATATCTCAAGTGGCTACAATTTGTTATCAACCCGATTGTTGCGGTGTTGGTACGATAGTTAGTAGGACTGTATCGTTGAACGTCTTGGTTCGGCACTAGATGCCGGGGTTGCCATAGTTCTGTCGAGGTTGACAGTGTGGGACCCTACGTAAGGATGAACGTAGCAGTACGTTAGAGTTATGATCGTGTGACGGTTAGTTGGGATCATCTTCACGATGTCATGGAATCATAGTTGAACTTACGATAGGATCAGATTGACGGCTTTACGATGTCGGGACCGCGTAGTCGGTCAATTCGTGGAATGTACTGCGGTTGGCAGTAGCAGTTGGGTTCAGAGTGACCCTAGGCGTGGTCGTGGAATCTTAAGGTAGGATGTGCATGGTTCGGAAATGTGAGTTGACGAGTGGTTTGACTTGGACAACTATTCGGATTTCGATTCGTTAGTCGGTCTAGTCATGTCAGCTTGTGATGGGACTGCACTCTGCAGTCGAGGTTGTATTTATTGGTTAGACCGAGTTGGTTGTCGTGCTACTTTAGTTACGATAGATAGTTGGTGCAACTAAGGTCATGGACGACCTGGTAGACGACACTAGTTGAGTTGAGTTACGACTAGTTAGTGATTGGTTGGACAAGTTATCAAGGTTGGTACTTGTCGATGGAATCCCTGAGTGGGATACGGAGTAGTTGTACATGCGGTTGATTCCGTTGGATGTGAATCTCGATAGCGATGTTTGGTGTTTAGGTCTGCAGGAGTCTGTGGCAGGCACTACTACCGAGGATGGTTGTAGTTACAGTTTTTGGGAATCGAGGACGTTCATGGACGTTTCCTTTTCTCGTATGAGATGTCAGGGTGCCTGTACCCAGAGTTGTCGCGTACGAGGGAGGCAGAGTTTCTCCTATTCGAGCGGAGGTACAAGATTGTCGTTGATATGAGCGAAGATCCAGGGTTGTCAGTTTTGCACACGGTGTGCTAGTGTTAGTGCTGATGCTGACAGGTGGTGTACTGGAACTGGAATTGGTGCTGGTGCTGGTGATTGTGATGACGGTGAGTCGCGAGTCGGGATGTGACTCCATCGAGTTACGTATATGTTCGGTATCTGTGGTCCCAGAGTGGATCTCAGATAGAGTTGAATTGGTTAGGGGACACGTGGTTGATGTCCGGGTATGCTGTTTCCAATCAGGTTGGAACTTCGGAATCGCGAGAGGTTGCAATTGGGGTGACACGTGGAATGCGGGTTTTCCGCATCGGTATTGGGTATTTCAAAGTCATTTTGGTTGACTTCTCAGGTTCTACTACGGTGGATGATTGTTGGTTGCCACTAGTACACTGATCGTGTATTGGTTGGTAAACCCGACATTTGTCGTCATCAAGTGGAGTTGAGTATATTGAAGTTAGGTGACTGAGATTTCTCATTTTCTACTTGGTGGCAGACGATGTTAGATTACGTGGCGTGGCGAATGCAATGAGTTTTGGTTGTATTCACGTAGGATGGATTTTGATGTCATTATCTTGGATTATTCTTGATTTTTCATCGGTGAAATGACAAGGATCGATACGAGGTAATCAGTGAGAACCCACAGTCTCGGCGTGTCTCGGCGTGTCTCGTCGTTGACTGATTTTTTTAGATGTGGGAAATGGTTGAGGACCTTAGGCGTTGTGATGAATCTCGATCGTGATGTTCATGATCGGGTGATGTGGTGATGGATCTGGATCGTGACTTTGATGATCCAGATAGGTGGAAAGATTGTCACTCTTACTGGGATGTTTGAGTGGAGCATGATGGGACTGAACTTCTTTTCGAGGTAAATCCCGTATGGTATATTACTCAGGTTAGTGGATTTCCCGACGTGGTCGGATTTGGTCAGCCTAAATGTGCGTATGATGGGATTGGCTTCCCTATGAAGTGGTAGACGTGAACAATGTTTCAGGTTTTGGAATCAGATTTCTGGATGACGATTCAGGATTTGATTTTGGAACTTGAAAGAGGATTTCTAGATTGGGTTTTGGAGTCGGATTCTGGGTGACGATTTAGGATTTGATTCTGGAGCTTGATAGTGGATTTTCTTTTATGGATTTGGGTTCGGAATGGTTATTCCAAATGCTAGCTTACGGAATAATAATTTCAGATTCGAATTTGGACATGATTATGGATATGATTTCTGGGTTTGGATTCGGGATTTCTTACGAAATTGCGGATTCGAATTCGAATTTTGAAACTGATGATGGGTTGGAGTTTTGATTTGTCTAATGCTGGATTGGGCAGATGGACTCCATGGTTGAAACGTGATTTCCTACAACCTAGGTCGTCGTGTTGACGTCGTTGTTGTTGTGGTTGTAAGCTGATTGATGGGTAGATGTACGTACCTTGTGCATTATTTGAGGTACGATACTGGACAGGCTTGTGATGCCTGGTGGTGGTATATAGGTTATACCAGTAGTACGTTGATGAGAGTGTTGGTAGTCGGATTGGTTCCGATACCATTAGATTAGTGGAGGTCGTGAACTAGACATTGGATATTGTGCGTTGGGTCATGGTATTTCTGATGGCTCTAGTTTCACACAGGTCAGGTGAATTGTTGGTTAGTGTATACTCAGGTTGAGTAAGTTGGAGGTTAGTGTGACCACAAGGGGGTATAGTGTCAGTTTTCGATTGACGACTATCAAGTGGTGACGGTTTGTCGGGGGTGTCAGCGTGGATCATTGAGTGAGTTTTAGTGACTCCTAGTGGGAGCAGACGTCAGGATAGATTGGGATTGAGCAAGGGACCGTCGATTTGTTGTGTCAACGAAAACGGTAGATTTGACAAGTGGTGCCAATTCGGAACGTATGGCTACTGTCATTCGACGTAGTCGAGTGTAGTTGTTGCGACGTGAGTATTAGTGGTACGTCTGGTTGTAGACGAGTATTATTCTGGTTAGTGGGTGTACGAGTGTACACGTGTCGTGAGTTTGAATTATTTCCACGAGGTGGTTATGGATTCAGGATAGTTGGAATAGCGAGAACGCAACTAATTAAGGAGGGAAGAACGATTGGATTTAGGTCGGTTGGAATTTCGAGGACAAAATTAATTAAGGAGAGAAGGTTGTAACGACCCGTCCCAAACTCTTAGATTAGATTAGTGACTACTCACGATTAGTGAGGCTAATCGGTGACTAGTTAGGCGGAATCGGACGAACGATGCAAAATGACCGTTTTGCCCCTAGTCGTGGCAAAACTTTGACTTTTCGTTATGGCGGTTAAATGGACTTTGACCGATGACCGCGATGTAGTTTAGGACGTCACGAGTTAATAGACAGGTGGCACGTTTAATTCCGACATTCGAGGAGGAAGTTATGACATTCAGAAGTTTAGGGGCATTTTGCTAATTATGGTTAAACGGGGTCAAATGTTGACTTTTGACCGAGGGGTCCGATGGACGATGGCCGAGGACCATTACGTAGATCGGGACGATACGAATCCATAGGCAGGCGGCACGCTGAAATCGGACTTCGAACGGGGAAGTTATAGGTCACGGAAGTTTGATTTCACTATGCACGTACTTCGAGACGGGGATGATTTGGCAATATCCGATTGGGCAGATATTTTCAGTGGGTCCCATGGATGAGTGACAAGTGTCACTCATCCTATTGGTCAATACCCCTAATTTGTGGATCTACTAAATTAAATAATATTATAATTATTATTATATAATTAATCCATCTATCCTTAAATCCTAACCATTCATTACAAATTAATCTTTAAATCCCCACCCTTCACTTAATCCTCACTCTCTCTCATCAGCTCAACATCTTCCCCTTCTCCAAACACACAAACCCGAAACCCCTCCTTTATGTACCATTTCTTCATTTTCTTCAAACACACACCCCACATCTTACCACCATGACCCTAGGAGCTGAACATAACCGTGAGGGAATGAGAGGAAGGACTGTGAGACTGAGGACGGCGGAGGACGCGGCGGTCCACGACGGGAGGAGGACGGCCGTGAGGTAAGAAAATATTCAAAAAATTCAAATTCGATTTTGTTGATTTTTATTCGATTCTAAGGATTGGGTAAGGTTTCTGGGGACTCTAGGGTTCTTTTAGGATTGGTTTCGAGGCCTAGAACGACCGGGAACAACCGTGGACGGCGGAGGAAAATACCTCCGCGATGGCCGGATTGAATGGGCACGGTTTTGGTGTTTTTCCTTCGGGTTTTAATGTCTAAATGATAGGAAATAGGATTAGGATGATATTAGGATTAAAATGGGATGAAATGGACCCCGAATCGGTCCAAAAACTGGAGAAAACCGACGGATGAACAGTGTCATGAACAGTAAAAACTGGTTCAGCTGGAGGTTGAAGACGATGAACAGTGTTTTTGACCTTCTAGGGGCACGTGAGGGCGCGTGGGCTATAATTTGGCGAAGTGTTCAACATATGAAATCTTCTATTCGATGTAACGAACATTTTGGGACTGGTCTTGTGTCAATCAGACACCGCCTCGATATGTTTCGGGGCATCGGAAGGTTTAGGGTTGGTTTAAAAATAGTTAAAAGTTCGGAAAAATTACGGGGCTTTAATGGGCTGTTAATTAAGTAGTTAGTAAACTTATCTTAAAATTTGGACAGGTTTAGGAGTCCCGGTGATAGCGATCGGCTCTAGAGAGCCTACAACACGTAAATCGAGGCGGCAGCTCGGACGGTTTGTGAGTGGACCTTGTTTTCTAAATTGGTGCATGAATAAATGTTTATTATATGTTTTATTACATGTTTGATGATGCCATGGGTGCATTTGTATGTGGTTACGTATAAGCACATATTTCGAGGTTTCGGCCTTATACGGGTCTGTATTTCTTTATTGGTTTTAATGAACTGGTTTTGGATTTCTAAAAGGATAAACTCGGGTATGAGACCCATTTGGTTTTGTCTCGGGCATATGACCTCAGATATCGGGCACGGTGCCCAGCTGATGTCCTATGTTCGGGCACGAGACCCAGGTTACACTACGGTTTTGATTTTAGGTCAAGGAACCTTAAATGGATTCCCAGGTTCATGACGGTTTATGGGAACCGGCATGAACCCTTGTTATGGTATCGTGGTTCGTGACGGTTTATGGAAACCGGCATGAACTCTGGAAAGGTCATTGTGGTTCATGACGGTTTATGGGAACCGGCATGAACCTTTGTCAGGTCATTCTGGTTCATGACGGTTTATGGGAACCAGCATAAACCGTGGTTAATGGATGTTATGGATCATGACGGTTCAGGGGAACCGGGCATGAATGTTTATGTTATGTATATATATGTTCATCTACCTTCCTTTACATGTTCTATCTCCTCCGGGGAGGGTCGTTGGCCTGGGTGGACCCCGGAGTAGTCACGGAGCACTGACTGAGTGGGATTTGCCCCCGTTGGGTTCCTTACTCTCAGGAAGGCTTGTATTATAACCTCAGGGCGATTCAGTGGTCTTCGGACATTGACATGGTACCTAAAAAACTTGGGTTTGAGACCCCGGGTAGCACGCGCGTAGCTTTGGAAACCGTGACAGGATTGGTTGTGTGAATTATATGTATATATGATGTATGTTATATGAGATATATGATATGTGATATGCACAGGTTTTGGGCAGTGGCCCGTGTACGTGGTTTTTACTATGGTTTGGGCTGAGTCCCGTATGGTCGTTTTCATTATGGTTCTTTCAATCTTGGTTTTGGGCTTAGTTCCCACATATGGTTTCTTTGGTTAAATGGTTTTCGAATGCATGCATGGTTTTTAGTGAAGGGTACAAATGTCTTCTCGTTAAAATGTTTTTATAAACTCTTGTTTTGTCCACTCACAGCTTTTAATGTTTTGACTGCCCTTCAGGTTGACATTGGATGTGAACTGTAGCAGAGACCGAGATATCACATACCTCCTCTGGATCCTGTCGTACTCTGATAGCCCGGGAGGGCAAAGGTCGGAAATATCTCTTGTCTGACACTTCATGTCAGACGGGAGCAGGGTCATCCCGCACTAATCCCGGGGGGATTGGGATGGGTCCTGTCACGAACCCTTACATGGGCACTTAATTCAGATACATGCATAATTAATCTAATCAACGAAATCAAAGGAGAACTTTAATTGGTAAAGGTGGATAACATGTCCTAACTCGTCCTAATCATCCAATCAACTTTCAAATCGAGTTTTTCATCATTTTGCACTTGTTTTCATCATTCAATTTCGTTCTAATCATCACTCAAACCCCCCCCCCCCCCCCCAAAAAAAAATCTTTTTTGTACTTTTTCTCAAGTTGTTTCATTCCAAACTAAGTGGATTCACGTTGAACAAGTCCTCGTGGGATTGACCTTTACAAACCTACTATACTCGTCATACGATTTTGTACACTTGCAAAGTATTACATTATTATTTATCATTCATAATTTCTTGGTTGATAAATCTTCTATCAAGTTTTTGGTGCCGTTTCCCAGGATCGAACCCGGGTCACCCGTGTGACAGGCGTGAGCCACTTGACAGGCGTGACCAGCGTGACAGGCAGGAGCCAAGTAACTCAATTAGAGCATTTTTGTGAGCTTGAGTACGGTTTCATCTAGACTCAAGGTCCAAGTCATGACTTCTCCTTCCTTGATGCAGTTAAGGTTCTTTGAATTCCAACTTTCCTTTCTAAATCCACGAACCTAGCCCCATTACAACCCTTGAATGAAGACCTATTGATCTTGTGAATGGTTATGCAAGGAATTAAGGTACGTATCTCTGTTCTTAAACTTCAATTCCTTTGTGAGATCATATTTTCAGATAAAGTGTTGTTCTTCATTGAAATTCACATATGCTTAACTTGATTTTCTTTACATAAACTCTTCACATATGCTTGTTTAGTGAATACCTTAGGATTCTTGAGCGTATTGAGTGATGCCTAGTGAGGATTAGAGTCGGGGAGAAATCTTTCTAGGGTGTTTAGATGGCGTTTTTTTTTCTAGTTTGATCATTTGAGATGTTGGTATAAACACTTAACACATGCGTTCACGGTCATGGCATGTTTCTTGGTTTGTGTGAGTTTATTTTCTATTCTGGATTCTTATTAACTTGTTGATGCATGACTTCTAGCATCCTTTGTGTTAAGTAAAACGTTTGTGGGTATCGTGCTGCTATAACCCTCAGGAGACAAAACTCCTCCTACTAGGTGAACCTAGAGGTTTAAATGCTTATCATAACCAGATCGAGTCTTTTATTTTTTGTTTTGCTAAGGGACTAGTAAAATATGGGTTTGGGGGTATTTGATAAGTCACGAATTGAGCATGATTTCAATGATATTTCTTATCTCTTTTACTTGTCTTTTGATTATAATTGTACAAACAATAGGAGAAAATGATCCATTTTGTGAGACATGTGTAGATTATGAAAGTTAAGTCAATTCTGAAAAGAATGGAAAAAGAATGGAGGAAATCCGAGAAAAATGAAGGAATAGCACTAAAATGAAGTTAAGATCCCTAGCTGAAATCCCAGTTGAGGGCCTCTCGGGTTTTGTCTTTGAATTGGCATTTTTCAATGTATTAGATGTGATCAGCAGCTCATATAATTTCCAAAGGTTCCAATGAAATGACCTAGTGCTGAATTGGGAAAAGTGTCACTTCATGGTTCAACAAGGTATTGTCACGGAAGTAAATATCGGCGAAATTGCCAATATATCGCTCGATATATCGATTTTTCCGGTCGACGGCAGGTAAGGCGGGGGTGCTATTTCTTCCACCAATATCGACGAATTCGGGAATTATCGACGGATATCGTCGATTTCTGGAGATATTGACCGAAATCACCGATATTGGACCCAACCACCGAACCCACAGGTGAATTTCGGCAGTGAAGTACCGAAATAAAAAAAAAGGAAATCGTACAAATACAATCACGGATTGAATAGAAAATCAGGAAATTACGGATTCAATCAATCATAGATTCATACTGTATCCATCAATTATGTTAACGGACGAAGAGAATGATTGAAAAAAAAACAAAATTAATCACTGACGGACTCACCACGAAAATTGGGGGTGGAGAAATGAAGAAAACCTCGAACCCAGCCCACCCCTAATCTGCTGACGTCGACCCGAAGCTAGTCAAACCACCTCTGCAACCAGCAGCCCCGGTTCTCCACTTCGCACTACTCGTCGGAGGACGACAGACGGCCACAGCTCCACCCCTCTCTCGTGTCGTCCGTCTCGCACTCACAGTCATTAGTCGCTGTCTCGCCCTCACCTTCACCAGTCGCCGCCCGCCTCGGTCCAGTCGCCCCTCTCATTTTCCCCAATTTGCGAAATCGATTGATTGAGGAAGTAAGGAGAAGAGATCTGTTGAGTAAATAATGAAATGGAACGAAACACGCGTTTTGTTTCATTTATTTGATAATCCTTTCTTCTTCTTTTTTAATTATTTACATATTTTATTTAATTATTTATTTGTCATAATAAAATATATCATTTATTATTAATTTTGTTTTTTAACCCCAAATAGAAAAAATAGATTAAGCCTTAATTTTTTTTTTCAAAATTCAACATTTATTATTAGGTAAAGTAAAATATGTTTTAGTAATGTATGTTTTAATATAAAATATGGCTTAATTCATATATTTGGTAATATTTATTTTAATTTAGAATATGTATTAAAATTATGAATTTATGTGTTTTTGTTCCTTAATTATGAATATGTATTAAAAAAATGAAGCCTTAAACGTTTTTTTTTTCAAAATTTAAAATGTATTATTAGGTAATTCATATATTCCTTAATTATGAATGTATGTTTTAATATGAAATATGAGGTAATTCATATATTTGGTAATATTTGTTTTAATTTATAATATATGTTTGATTTTAGAATATATATTAAAATTATGAATATATATGTATTTGCTTCTTAATTTTTTATCATCATCAAAGTCTAACTTAGAATATATGTTCTAATTGAAATAATTTTATTATTATTTGTATTTTTTTATTATTATTATTTGTCATTATCAAATTCTCATTATTTTTCATGTAACTTAGATTTCATAAAATGGGTAGTGGAAGTGCAACTGAAAGCCGCCCAAGACCTAGACTAGTTGACCCAGCATGGAAATATGCATTGCAATTCTTGTAAATAAAAACGGTGTCATATGTTCGTTTTGTCAACATCAGTTCCAGAGTGGAGGCATAACGCGATTAAAGTTTCATCTAGTAGGTTTTGATCCGAAACAAATGTTGAAAAATGCAAAGATGTACCTAAAACTATTAGGGATGAGGTCAGAGCATGGATCAAAAGTAAAGATACTACTAAATGGACTAAAAATATGATTGGGGAGAATATACGAGCTGGCTTGAGAGGAGATCCACTGGACACTCAACAGAACATTCAGATTAATGATAGCGATGATGAAGAGGATGATGATGGATTCGCTTATCCACCAGATGTGCATAGATCTAAGAGAGCAGCATATCGTTTTGCTGTAAATGCATCGAGAGATGAGGCGACGAAGTGTTGACAATTATGGAGTTGATACCATGCGTGGTGCTCAAGGAGGCAGTAGAAGTCGTCAACCACCGCAACAGATGCGTCGATCAAAAAGTTTGCGTGATCCATTTTCAATTCCTCCAAAACCAAAACTCTACAAAACCGCATGAAGTCAACAGAAGACTGTAAAATCGATGTGGAAATGGATGAAAGAGAAGTTGGGTCGATACATAAGAATTTTTTTTATATATGAAGGTGTGGCTCCAAATAAAGCCAACTCTCATCATTTTAAGAATATGATTATTGAAGCCCAACGAGCAAGTATTTAATAAATTTATTTATGATACATTTTTATTTAGCTTATGAAATAGCATTAAATGCTAACTTATGTTTTGGTTTGCAGGTGAAGGCGTGTCCACTCCTTCTCCATATGAAGTGAAAATAAATATCTTCCTATGGAGTATGAAGAAATGACGGCGTATGTGGAGCAACAAAAGCGACACTGGGAAACTTATGGATGTACCATAATATGTGATGGTTGTACCGCTCCAACGAAGTTATCCATAATTAACTTCATGGTATATAGTAAGGGTTCAACTGTATTTCTCAGGTCAGTTGATTCCAAATTCCATAAAGATTATGTGTACATACAAAATTTGTTAAAGGAAGTTGTTCAGGAGGTTGGAGTACAAAATGTTGTACAGATCGTTACTGATAATGGGTCGAACTTTAAAAAGGCTGGAAAAGAACTGATGAAGACGTATCCGATCTATTGGACTCATTGTGCAGCCCATTGTATCGACCTAATATTTGAAGATATTGGGAAGAATGAGACAATGGCGCTCATCATAAAAAATGCTATGCAAATAACTAACTACATTTATAATCATCTATGGTTACTAGCTCAGATGCATGAATTCTGTCAAGGAGACTTGGTTCATCCTAGTGCAACTCGGTTCGCAACCAACAATATTTGTATAAACAGTATAGTTAAGCATAAAGTTGGCCTTAGAAGATTGTTTACCAGTGATCAATGGCACGGTAGCCCATTGAGTAGGAAAGTGGAAGGCAACAGGGTTGAGGCTCATATTCTCGACCAAAAATTCTGGGAGTCCTTGGAAATGATGCAATCAATATATGAACCATTATATTGCATCCTTCGAATTGTTGATACAGAGGTAGTCCCAACCATGCCAATCCTGTATGATATGTTCAATCGAATGAAAGAAAAGATAACCCATCATAAAGGGAAGAAGTGGGTCCTTAAAATCATACAGGAGCGATGGGAAAAAATATTAGTGCATCTCTTACATGCCGCTGGTATATTTCTATCTTATTGAACTTGTTAATATTTTATTTTACAGTTGTTTACTAAGCAAAGTTCATTCATGATTTGCAGCTTATTACTTGTGTTGACACCATATCTGACCAGACCCACTGGGCCGTATACTTAAAGCCCTGACAACGCTCAAGGCCCAAGAACACCATACTTGCGACAGCCCTAACACCGGGCCCAATGCGGGATGCCACGTGGAAGCATATCCACTCTCGATTTACGTAACACGTGTCCACACGTAAATCGAGAAGCATTCGTCCCACATCGGAACTTTGGGAATTGAACATCCCATCTACCTATACATAAATGGTACACATTTCCCAATAAAGGTAACTAAGTTTTACTATTACAATTACTCTACCGAACTTACCATTTACTGTTTCCTCTTACGAACAAAGTAACTGACTTGAACGTCGGAGAACCATAGGCCGGCACCACACCGGTGCCCGTACTAACGGAGACCTACGATCCACTTGAGTTGACAGGTCATAAGAGGGACACGCGTCATTTGGTGATTGGGCAACGAGTACTCGACAGTTGGAACATTTAACGCTTCAACAGTTTGGCGCCGTCTGTGGGAAATCTGACTAAGGTTGCCCAAGCTCAACCAGACCGAGTTACGACTCATCCACAAGTTATACCGAGAGTCAGCTCTTCATCACCGAACATGCAGGGCGAACACGACCTCGGTGAAATCACACCCGGGCAAGGCCCCAGAGCGAGGGGAGAACCCTCTCCCAACTTCTTGCAGATAATCGAGAAACTCCAGAGCGACATGGCCGAGGTGAAAGCTAAGGGCACCCAGGCCGAGTCGAGGTGTCAGGTGCTCGACGATCGATACACTGAGGTGGCCAAACAGCTACGGGTCGCACAGGGAGAACTCGCTTCCCACCGAGCACGCGTCGGTAGTGCTGAGGCCGACTAGGTAGTGGCCGAATGCGCGGAGCGTGCTGAGAAGAATCGCCGACTGGCGGAAAAAGGAAAGGAACATGCAGTCGCCGAGCCACGGAAGGGAAGGCATGGGGACACCGAGCCGAGCAAGAAATCGGCTCGGATGTTGATCATCCCCGACAGTCAACCCGGTGACACCAGGATCTACCGGGACGCCCGAGACGCCCTCTGCGAGGGAGGGGGAACCGATCGGTCAACGAACAACCTTCACGCCGACCTGACCCTCGGTCGGAGGTGGGAAGGGGAGACCACCACCGAGGAAACATAACCGCTCGGTGGTCCCGCCCAAATGTCAGCCACGGGACCTTCGTGACTGGGGATCCTGTCCCCATCACCGACTCGTCCATGGAAGCTGAGAGCACGGCCAAGTCAGCTCGGCATCTTGGCACCAGAACCAACCGCTCGGACAGGGGGAGGCAAACATCGAGGTCCCCTCGCAGCGACACCGAGCGGTCAACCCACCTCGGCCTCCCGCTCCCTCCTCGCCCTGAACCAACCGCCGAAGGAGCACCGAGCGGTCACGGCAGGCTGGGCGGCAGAACGACAAGCCTCAGGAACGATCCCGCCTGCGGGACACCGAGCGGTCTAGGCCGTTCGGTCAAGATCCAAGTATATGCCGGAGCATACCCAAACAGGGGTACACTGAGCGGTCACGGCAAGTGGGTCACAGAAGGAGTGAATCACAGAGCCCGCCAAGTGGAGGTGGCACCGACCGGCCTTATAGGGTCGACCGCGACCAAGCATCCAGGGATAAACACCAATCCAAGACCGACTCGCTCGTCCAGCACCTCATGGACCGAGTCCGGACGCTTGAGGCCGGGACAGTCCGGGAAGCGTGACCAGCCTGGTCAAAAACCATCCCGGGCCCCTTCACAGAAAGAATCAACCAGTTCAGGATCAACCACGAGATTAAACCCTTGAAAATCCCCCTTTACAACGGGAAGGACGGCCCGTGGAATCATCTGAACAACTTCTACTCGGCCATCGCCCTCAAGAACCTCGCCGATGAGGAACAGTGCCTCATCTTCAGTTCCACACTGACCGAGGCAGCGATCAGTTGGTTCTACAAGTTGGAATCTAGGTCCATCGACTCTTTCGAGCAGCTCACCTCCACCTTCATGAACCAGTTCATGATACAAAACGACCGCCTGTCCTCGGCCGAGGACCTCTTCCAGCTCAAACAAGGTGAAAACGAGTCGCTGCAGCGATATGCAGCGAGATTCAGTCATGAATACTCTCGGTGCGCGGAAACGGACGATCGAGCAGCTTTTACGGCCTTCAAGGGCGGCCTCCGAGACTCCCCATTCAAGTACGCAGCTCACACCCAAGGTTGGAAAACTTATAACGAAATAATGAAACAGGCGGCGATCCACGCCAAGGCTGAGGCACTAACCCAAAAGTCCAACGCTGCCAATGCCTACCAACCCCCACGGGCCGACTCGGTGAAAACATACCCACCGAGCGTCCCGGAACAGCAGGGCCCGGCACAGCGTCCGCAGGAGCAGGGGCAACAAAGCTATGGGGGAAAACGGAAAGACTACCCCCACAGCAGCAATCTGTCCAGCCCTGGGAAGAAGGGTAAGAACCCGAATCACCAGGAAAGACAATAGGGGGAGCGGTCAAACACCGGGGAAAAACGGGTTCCTCGTTCCAAGTACGAGACATACACCATCCTCAACACCCCCTACGAGAATGTCCTCCTCAATGTGGAACACATGATCCCGAAGTCTACTTGGGCACCAGCGAAGGGCAAACTTGGCAAAGACACTGGAATTTATTGCCAATACCACAAATACAATGGCCATAGCATTGACCAATGCGTTGCATTTCGGGATCTGGTGGAGGCTCTGGCCCGAGATGGGAAGATCAACCAGTTTCTTCAACATGCTCCACCTCCACCTCGCAACCCACAGAACAACACGATCTCCGGAGGACCGTCAATCTCTTACCCGCTCACTTCCAACCGGGCAAAGAAGAACTTTCTACGGGCCACCAAACAGAATCAGCAGCTCTTCAGCATAGAGGAGGGAAGAGCCAAGAAAACAAATCGACTCGGTTGGGAGCCGATCACATTCTCCGAGGAGGAGGAGCGCGGGATCATCTACCCTCACGACGACCCCATTGTCGTTATGGCGGAGATATCTAACTTCGACGTACAACGGGTAATGGTCGACACTGGGAGCTCGGTGAACGTCCTTTTCATGCGAGCTTTCAAGCAGTTGGGCATCCCAGAAGCAAGTCTGGACCGCTCACCCACGCCGCTCTTTGGCTTCACGGGGGACTCCATTGTCTCGCATGGAACGGTCACTCTCCCCCTCTCCCTCGGAACACACCCACGGAGGGCAACCGTACTGGCACCTTTCTTGGTGGTAGACTGCCCCGCGGCCTACAACGCCATTCTCGGGCGGGGAATACTCAACCAGATGAGGGCAGTCGTCTCCACCCACCTACTACTGGTAAAGTTCCCAACCCCTATGGGGATTGGTCAAGTCAAAGGAGACCAAATGGCTGCAAGGGCCTGCAATTCTGCCACCCTCATCCAACCTCCGAAAGAAACCATGGCAGTATCAGAGTCCGCGTTCTAGGCCGACCCCGTGAGCCCTCAGGACGCACAGAAAATCCGGGCCGAACCAATCGAAGTCTTTCGCCCGACCTGCGCTCACAACTGATCTAGTTTTTAAGGGACAACTCTGAAGTCTTTGCCTGGTCGTACGCCGACATGCCCAGCATCTCCACCGACGTGATCTGCCACCGGCTCAGTATCGATCCTACCTACAAACCTGTCGAACATAAACGCCGCCTCTACGATGCTGAGAGGACCGAGGCTATGAAGGCAGAGATCATCAAGCTCAGCACCATCCACTTTATCCGGAAGGCCGTCTATGCTGCATGGGTTGCCAATGTTGTACTCGTCAAAAAACCCTCGGAGGCGTGGCGAATGTGCATTGATTTCACTGACCTTAACAAGGCTTGCCCCAAGGACAGTTTTCCTTTGCCCAAGATTGACCAACTGGTCGACGCCACGGCAGGACATGGGCTCCTGAGTTTTATGGATGCGTACTCGGGCTACAACCAAATCTTTATGCATCCGGCAGATCAGGTCCACACAACCTTCCGGACAGATCAGGGGTTATACTGTTACAATGTCATGCCTTTCGGACTCAAAAATGCCGGGGCCACTTACCAGCGCCTAGTGAACTTCATGTTCGCCGACCAGATTGGGAAAACCATGGAGGTTTACGTCGACGACATGCTCGTCAAGAGTAAATCAGCTGACCTCCACATCCCCAATCTCTCGCGAATGTTCGACGTCCTCAAACGGTATCAAATGAGGTTAAATCCGGCGAAGTGCGTGTTCGGAGTCAGCTCTGGGAAATTTCTGGGTTTCATGATTAGCCAGAGGGGCATTGAGGCCAACCCGGAAAAAATCAAGGCCCTGGTCGATATGGAGCCGCCGCGAACCCAGAAAGAAGTGCAAAGCTTAACGGGCCGAGTCGCAGCCCTTACACGCTTCATCTCCAAGGCCACGGACAGGTGCGTACCTTTCTTCAAGGCCCTAAAGGGCAGGTCCAAACACATGACCTGGACCGAGGAATGCACCAAGGCCTTCACTGAACTTAAGGAATACATGGGAAAAGCGCCGCTGCTAGCAAGACCAGACACCGGGGAAACCCTCGACATGTATCTATCTGTCTCCGCTTCTGCCGCAAGTTCAGTTTTGGTCAAGTGTAGGGACGGCGCCGAACATCCGGTATATTACGTCAGCAAGGCTCTGCAGGACGCCGAGACAAGATACTCTGACTTAGAGAAGCTCGCTTTCGCCCTCATCATGTCCGCCCGGAAGCTCAGGCCATACTTCCAGGCTCATTCCATCGTCGTCTTAACCGACAGACCACTCCGGCAAGTGCTTCAGAAGCCCGAAACTTCGGGCCGCTTACTGAAATGGGCAATAGAACTCAACGAGTTCGACATCACTTTCATTCCCCGCACTGCCGAGAAAGGACAGGCCATGGCGGACTTTATCTCTGAGTTCTCCTACGTCCCGGCAGCGGCCGCAGCTGAGGTCCCACCATCTCCCCCTCTGTCCATAACAGATACTTTGGACGAGGAGAACCCCCAACTCGACCCCACTCGACCAACCTGGCTCCTTTATGTCGACGGGTCGGCTTGCCACAACGGGTCGGGAGCTGGACTTGTCCTTACCACACCGGACAAGGTCCGAATGGAGTATGCCCTTCGTTTCCAATTCAAGGCCTCCAACAATGCCGCCGAGTATGAGGCCCTCCTTGCAGGGCTCCGCCTCGCTAAAACCATGGAGGCAGAACAGGTCAAGATCTTCAGCGATTCACAACTCATCGTCAACCAGATCAACAACGCCTATGAGGCGAAAGACTCTTCCATGGCAGCATACAGAGCACTGGCGAAGACCCTTCTATGTAGTTTCCGCAGCTACGCTATCACTCGGATTCCACGCTCCAAAAACAGCCATGCCGACGCCCTGGCCCGGCTCGCATCCTCCCTCGATGAGAAGCAGAGTCGAAGCGTACTGATCGAAATTCTGGATCAACCCAGTACACAATGCTCGGCGGTCTACGCCATCAACACTAATGGCACGTGGATGGCCCCACTGATTAGATTCCTCGCAGATGGAACTCTTCCTTCTGACAAAATCGAGGCCAAAAAGGTCCGAAGACGGGCAGCCCGTTATACACTCATCAACGACCAACTCTACAAACGGGGTTTCACTTTGCCCCTCTTGAAGTGTCTCGTCCCGGAGGCAGGCAGGGCCGTTCTCGAGGAAATCCACGCCGGTATTTGCGGAAATCATTCTGGACCACGGTCGTTGGCCCACAAGGCTTTCCGGCAAGGTTTTTATTGGCCAACCATGCACGGAGACGCGGCCGAGCTTACTAAGCGGTGCGATAAGTGTCAACGGTTCGCCCCTCTCTTCCACCTACGTCCAGAAAACCTCACACTAATGGTCAGCCCCTGGCCCTTCTTGCAGTGGGGACTTGATTTGATTGGGAAAATGCCTGCGGGAAAGGGCAAGACAGAGTATGCGGTGGTAGCGGTGGATTACTTCACAAAGTGGGTTGAGGCGAAAGCTTTGGCTTCTATAACCACGGCCCAGATCGAAACGTTCGTCTTCCAGAACATTATCTACCGTTTCAGTCTCCCCCACACAATCGTCACGGACAATGGGAAGCAATTCGACAACGCACGCTTCCGTGCCTTTTGTGACAGACACAACATCCGCCTTTGCTTCGCCTCACCAGCTCACCCTCAGTCCAACGGCCAAGTTGAGGCCATAAACAAGATCATCAAGCATACACTGAAAACGCAGCTGGACGAGGCCAAGGGCAAGTGGTCTGAAATTCTCCCCAACGCACTCTGGTCATATTGGACATCCTACCGCACATCTACGACTGAAACCCCCTTCTCGCTAACTTTCGGAACGGAAGCAGTCATTCCCGCTGAACTAAGAGAAACTTCTTACCGAGTGTCGTCCTATGAGCCTGAACAAAACAACCATCAGATCGCACTCAGTCTAGACCTCATCAAGGAGCACAGGGAGCAGGCCAACCTCAGAAACATCGCCTGCAAGCAGCGGCTTTGCAACTACCATAATTCCAGAGTCAAACATCGGGGTTTTCAGGAAGGCGACTGGGTCCTCAGAAAAGTCAGCCTTGCCACCAAGGATAGCTCAGCAGGGACTCTCGGCCCCAATTGGGAGGGTCCATATCGGGTTACCAGAATATGCCGGCCCGGAACTTACGAACTGGAAGACCAAGATGGGCGAAGACTGGGCCACCCATGGAATGCCGATCATTTGAAGAAGTACTACATTTAAGGCTGTATTTTTTCCTTCTTATGACTTGCTGTACTTTACCCGTTTTTGCACCGGTTATTTATAAACTCTTCCATTTATCTAGCCTTTGTAATATAACATTTCGACTCAAACATACGAGTCGGGGTTCGGTCTTACTCGGCCTACACCCCAACACTTGCTATTTTGACTCAAACATTCGAGTCGGTGTACAGCCCTACTCGGCCTCCACCACCACTCTATGACTCAAACATACGAGTCGGGGTTCGGTCTTACTCGGCCTACACCCCAACACTTGCTAGTTTGACTCGAACATTAGAGTCGGTGTACAGCCCTACTCGGCCTGCACCACCACTATGACTCAAACATACGAGTCGGGGTTCGGTCTTACTCGGCCTACACCCCAACACTTGCTATTTTGACTCAAACATTCGAGTCGGTGTACAGCCCTACTCGGCCTCCACCACCACACTTTGACTCAAACATAGGAGTCGGGGTTCGGTCTTACTCGGCCTACACCCCAACACTTGCTATTTTGACTCGAACATTAGAGTCGGTGTACAGCCCTACTCGGCCTGCACCACCACACTTTGACTCAAACATACGAGTCGGGGTTCGGTCTTACTCGGCCTACACCCCAACACTTGCTATTTTGACTCGAACATTAGAGTCGGTGTACAGCCCTACTCGGCCTGCACCACCACACTTTGACTCAAACATACGAGTCGGGGTTCGGTCTTACTCGGCCTACACCCCAGCACTTGCTATTTAGACTCGAACATTAGAGTCGGTATACAGCCTCACTCGGCCTACACCAACACTCAGACAAACAGAAATCGAAGGATAACTCGGTCTACAATTTCTGATCCAGAAGAGTCTATTTTCATTCAAAACGTGCAGACCTATTATGCTCGGCCTGCAAGAGCTTTACAAAATTCGACCTCTCGGTCGTCCCCACTAGTCCTAACTCAAAAGATAAGGAAAATTACAAGGCACAGAGGCCCGTCCTACACCAGCTCTTCCATCTGTTGCTCGTCGGCTTGTTCAACCTCAACCGGCTGCTCTGGCTCTGTGAGAGGCTTTACTGGCTCGGCTCCTGGTACGGCACTCGGCTGGGGAACCTCCTCTTCCTCTCCCCCTGACTCGTCCTCGAACATGTCGGCCGTAATATCCTGACCGAGCCAGGGGGTCTTCACGGTCAGCCCAGGGTTGTGTAGGAAGAGATTGCGAAAAAACTCCTGCTCGCACTCGGCCGCGTACTCGTTCTTAAGCTGGTCGAACTCTTCGGAGGCTTTAAACTCGACCACCGCGGTCTTCCTCGCCCCTTTCCAGGTCGGCCTCCCTAGCCACCTTCACCCGACACAGCTCTTTCCAGTGCTTCAGCCTGTCTTTCTCTTTGGCCTCAAGCTCGGCCTTCATCTGGTCTCTGGTAGCCAGGGCCTCCTGGGTTTTTCACCTCTCGGTTTCCAACTTTCGGTTGAGGTCGGCCGCCTCTTTCATGGCCCTCTCAGCCTCCTGCAGCTTCGGGGTAAGCTCCTCCTGTTTTTTCCTCAGTCGGTCTTTCTCCCGCCGAGCACCTGCCACCCTCCTCTGGGCGTTCCCAAACTGGCAGTAGACTTCACCCAGGGCCTGCACGACACAAAACTTGGTAAGACACTCTGCCCAGGATTACACACTTGCAAAAAAAAAAAAACAAATACATCGGCCAAAGATTACTTACATTGCTGAGCAGCAGTAACGCCTTCTCCATCTTTTGCTCCACCGACCAGTACTGCACCTCTGCCAGCTCTTCTAGGGGAGTGGAGGCCCCCTGGCAAACTCCGTTGAGCAAGGGCACCATCTGCCTTGGACAACAGAGGGTGGCCTCGGCACTCGACCCCTCACCGATCGCCTCTC
This sequence comes from Prinsepia uniflora, assembly GCA_032719365.1. Classification (NCBI taxonomy): domain Eukaryota; kingdom Viridiplantae; phylum Streptophyta; class Magnoliopsida; order Rosales; family Rosaceae; genus Prinsepia; species Prinsepia uniflora. The sequence goes on from CM064872.1 coordinate 36,323,666, forward strand.
CATCGGTGAACACACCAAGGTCCACGTCTCCCCTCCTCTGCAGCATTTCCATAATCCTCACGTCCAGTCGAGGGGGGGGACGGTGGAGGATTGAATTCTGGGGCCTCCATGGTCCTCTTGCCCCCAATGGCCTCCTGTGCCGACCTGATCGTCTTGGCCTCCATCCTCGCCTTCATCCGCCTTGGTTCGGGAGAGCGCACTCGGTCTCCGTCCATTGCGCTCTGTTTCCTCTTGGAAGACCTAGGTCACGGACTCGGTGGCCTCGGTTTGGAAGTTTGGCCCTGCTTTGACCGGTCGGACCGCTCCGACTGACCTCTCTCGGCTCTCTCCTTTTTCTTCTTGAGAATAAGCTCTAGGCGCTCGGCAGCCTTCGTCAGGGGGGCAGACTCCACGGAGCCCTGATCGGCCTTCATTCTCAACTGCTCACAGTCTTTGAAAATCCTACTCCCGAGATGATACGGCACTGCAACACCGAGACATAGGTCAGCCACAAGAAAAGCGAAGAACAAGCCACAACAACAAAAACAAACTTACCCTCGTCGGTGTCGATGAGGCCGGCCTTGTACTGAAACCCGGGTAACCGAAGGATTCGTCGGTTCCGATTCAACTCGTCCAAAATCTCCCTTACTCGGTGGACGACCGCTTTCTTCTCTGGCATTATTTCTTCTTCTGGGAACAAGCCTGCACACCGAGAAATGATCAGCTACAACACTAATACTTAGCATACAAACCTATCAACATTTACATTACGGGGCAACCTATGCTACAACTATCAACCTTGGGTCTGGAATTTGGACGGTATCGGGGGTCCCTCGGTGTTTCCCTCCCAGTCCCCACCGACCAGGCAGAACTTCGTCTTGTACGATTTTTGGGAGGTCGGTATGTCCAGAATGAACTCCCCTTGTTTGTTCTTCTTGCGGTGGCGGACGAAGACCCACCCGGTACTCTGCTGCTGGAAGCCGAACTCGTACAGGTACATCAGTTGAGCATAGGTCGGCTCCGGTTGCTCGGCCCACCTGAAGGCCGTGTAAAGCGAGCAGAGCACAATCCACACGTTCGGATTGAGCTGACCGAGTGCCACCCCCATCATCTTCACCATCCTACGCAGCAAAGGGTGAAGGGGCAGCCTTACCCCGTGGTGCATTAGCTCGATATAGAACAGTGCCATACCATGTGGGGGGTTGCTGGGTCTTTCTTCTCTTGTGGGTAACCTTGTCGTCACCGAGTCGGGAACGCCAAACTCAATCCTCATCTTCATCAGGCCCTTCTCGGTCTCCTTGTTCACCATTTCGTCCACGGTGAAGGCCGGTCGCTCAATCGGCACGGCTACCGGGACCGACTCATCCCCGTTTGTTTTCACTTTGTTCAGCCGCACTGTGCCCTTGTCACGGCCATGGGTCAGCCTCAACGCTCGGTGCACCCCCACCTTTACTATCGTCTCGGCGTCTCCCAGCAGATTCCCACTACCCGACCTGCCCGTCGGCCCAGCCCCCGAACCGATGTCCGTGGTCCTACCGGACGACTCGGCCGTGCTGTGCACCGCCTCTACTCTCTTTTGTGCCTCGAACGAGTGGGCCTCGCCCTCACTCCCGGAGGTGGGAATGGGCACCTGTACACTACTACCCGACGACTCACCGCCCTGTGAGTCGTAGCATTTACCCTCAGATACCGAGTCACTCTGGACCGACATCTACAAAAGAAAACAGAAAAACCAAACTCAGTCGACCGACTCGCTCCTATGAAGATCTGACCACAACCTTCACCACGTTCATGACCAGTTCTTCACACCCTCCTACTTTAATCGAAAAACTAAACTTGGACAGGTGCTTACCTTATTTTTTCACGGGGGACCGTAGGTCGGAAATCGAAAACACCGTACGCACCGCCGTCAAATGCTAGTCGGAAATTGCCTCTTTGTTTGGACAGAGTTTCTCAACTTTTCTCAAAAATACAAGTGAGGACATCGGTGAAGAGCTCCCCATATTTATAGCAATTAATGCACAGACTACGAAGCGTCACTCCCCTCAGTGACAGACACGTGTTGCAACCAAACATTCTGACCGGACACATGTCAACCATCTGTCCGAGGAAGCCCAACCGTCTTCCTACAGGTCGACACCGACTTCCGTACACCGCTCGGTGTTTGGGACTGCTTAACAGACGCTGGTCCTCCCACCGACCCATGTACACCGCTCGGTGCTCTCATCCGTGGGCGGGTATTGGCTCTATTCACCGACTCGTATACACTGCTCGGTGTTCTCACCCCCCGTACGGACGCTGGTCCTCCCACCGACCCATGTACACCGCTCGGTCTCCGCAGCTCCAACCCTGTTTTTGGCTCCTATCACCGACCGACTGCACACAACCACGGCCGACTGAGCCACTTTTCCGCCGAGTGCTCTTTATCACCGGCCGCCTACTAGCTACTTCCTCTCCATGACCGAGACTGTCTCGGCGGACTCTCCCACCAGGGGACTTGGGGGGACTACAGGTATACTTCCCACCAGGGTCTGGGAGAATGAAACAAGTCCCCGCCCGAGAAATTCCACCTCAGTCAACGACTTGGGGGACTTCTGTTGACACCATATCTGACCAGACCCACTGGGCCGTATACTTAAAGTCCTGACAACGCTCAAGGCCCAAGAACACCATACTTGCGACAGCCCTAACACCGGGCCCAATGCGGGATGCCACGTGGAAGAATATCCACTCTCGATTTACGTAACACGTGTCCGCACGTAAATCGAGAAGCATTCGTCCCACATCGGAACTTTGGGAATTAAACATCCCACCTACCTATACATAAATGGTACACATTTCCCAATAAAGGTAACTAAGTTTTACTATTACAATTACTCTACCGAACTTACCATTTACTGTTTCCTCTTACGAACAAAGTAACTGACTTGATCGTCGGAGAACCTTAGGCCGGCACCACACCGGTGCCCGTACTAACGGAGACCCACGATCCACTTGAGTTGACAGGTCACAAGAGGGACACGCGTCATTTGGTGATTGGGCAACGAGTACTCGACAGTTGGAACATTTAACGCTTCAACAACTTGAATCCTCGATATCAATATCAAGCAGGTGTTGGCCATGACTCCTACCTCGTCCAATCAGTTCAACAGGTATTACTCAAACTGAATCCAAATGGGCAAGTGGGTTTACAAAATTTTGGAGTAGACGTAAGTTCACTACCATATATGAACCTTGATATTTTTTAATCTGTACATCTATGTCATTATATTAAGATCAACCTTAATGTAGTTGATCAACTTTAGAGATGGTCGGAAAACATTTCATTCACTTATGGCTGTACAATCACGAACGAAAATGCCTCCAGGTATATTACTTGCATTTAACTTGATATTGTATGACATAGCACTTTATAATGCCTCTTACATTAAACTTGATATTGACAACTAAGTGGTGGGAACTATATGGCCAAGCTTCTCCCAGCTTGCAACAAATTGCAGTTCATATATTATCACAAACGACATCATCTTCGGCATGTGAGAGAAATTGGAGTACATTTTCTTTAATTCATACAAAGCAAAGAAATCGTCTCGCATATTCTAATTTAGAACAACTTTTTTTCTATTATTACAACATGAAACTCAAGTTAAGAGATGAAGAAGCTGAAACCGGTAAAGTTGTGGAAGAAGACTACATTGACCTTTTGGAAATTGCAGGTCAACATGTGGAAGGTAATGAGGCTGATCCACTTCAAGCATGGATTTTGCCAGCTCACTTGGATGATGATAGTGGAAGGCCTGACCCTCTAGTAGCACATCTTGCTAGTGAACACGGTGTTAATATCGATAGAGTGCTATATGAAGAAGTGGGGAGTGAGGACGTAGGAAGTGAGCGGGAGATGTCTTCATGGGAGAGATTAATGCTTGGTTCTACCGCTAGACGTGACTTACAAGCTGATACTACTAGTAAGGGACTTCATCAAAATAAATCTCTAGATGATGATGATGATGATGATGATGATGGAGGAGATGATGTTGAGACAAACGATGAAGACAAGGATGACAGAGGGGATGATGACGGGGGAAATGAACATGTAACCGGAACATATGCACCCTTGAGCCCATTTACTGGAGAGGCGGATTTCACTCATGACACCCAAGATTATGATCATGGGTGTAGAGAAGGAGGAGTATGAATCAGTGGTGTTGGAAAGGATTACACTCGGGCACGCAACATATATGAAGGTTATGGAAACCCATATTCTGAGGATTCCATGGCAATTAATTTTGAGTCAATATCGTCACCCCCTGTTAGACAGCCATCTCCCTCAAATGCCATATGGTTATGAAGGCTATGAAGATCCTCATCTCAATGAAGATTATGGAGAAGTTAGTTGGGTAAATCCAAACGACCCTATCTATGAAGGAAAAGTAGGCCATTCAAAGGAGATATACGAATACTATGTCCAACAATACATTTCTTTTTGGTTAAATAGCATCAGTTGGCAAAACTTTTGTGTCTTGGTAGATCAAGACCAATCTAATTTTCAAGCTGGTCGACACTCTACTTGTTTTTTATCAAGTTCAATGTGTACAATATTTTTAATGCAATATAATCAATAGAATTATGTTTTAATTTAAGTTTATCTTTAAGATTTTATACTGTTAGTGGTCGGCAGACCTATATTCTATCATATGATTCATCATATATTTATTATATTAAAGTCATTTTATAGTTTTTATTAGTCCTATATAACCATTATTGGGTACTTAAGTTTTTCCCAAAGTTTCATTCCAAATTTCCATCATTTGGACCCAATTTCCGTCATTTTTGTTGACCGTAAACGATATCGATATTTGGGGCGAGATATCCGTAAATTTGGCGAGCGATATATCCTTCGATATCGGTATTTCAATCCTTGGATATTGTCTTGGGCCACGTGATTTCTAGCAAGGGTATTGAGGTGGATAAGGCTAAGTTGGATGTTGTTGAGAGATTATCATACCCAACCACGGTCAAAGAGGTTAGATCTTTCTTGGGACACACTGGATTTTACAGGAGGTTCATTCAAGATTTCAGTAAAGTATCTTGACCTATGTGTGCTTTGCTTGCTAAGGATGCTGTGTTTAACTTTCATAGAGAATGTAGGGAGGCTTTTGACACTTTAAAGTAGAAGCTCACGAGCTCCCCTATCATTATGCCCCCCAATTGGGACCTTCCATTCGAACTTATGTGCGATGCTTCAGATTTTGCGGTAGGTGCTGTTTTGGGACAACGACACGATAAACTTCCTCATGTCATATACTATGCAAGCCGAACCCTTAATGATGCCCAATTGAACTATTATACATCTGAAAAGGAGCTTCTTGCTGTCATCTTTTCCCTGGAAAAATTTCGGAGTTACTTGATTCAAACAATGGTCATAGTTTACACCGATCACGCAGCGTTGAAATATTTGTTGAGCAAAAAGCATGAAAAGCCTAGATTATTGCGATGGATGCTTCTCCTTCAAGAGTTTGACTTGGAAATTCGGGACAGGAAGGGGAGTGAGAATGTAGTTGCTGATCATATGAGTCATCTCATCCATGGCTCGAATGAAGAAGAGGAGCACTTTCCCTTGCACGAGACATTCCCCGACGAACAACTTTTCAGCATTGAAGCAATCGATCCATGGTACGCTGATTTGATTAACTTTATTGTAACCAAGCAATTCACTTTTTTTTTAACAGGTACCAAAGGAATAAGCTTGCTAAGTAAGCTAGGTATTAGATTTGGGACGAGCCCTACCTATGGAAACATTGCCCGGATCAAATCATTCGACGATGCATTCCTGATTGTGAGGTACGTTCTATCCTTGAATTTTGTCATTCTTTTGCGTGTGGAGGTCACTTTGGGGCCAAGAAAACAGCGCATAAAGTCCTTCAAAGTGGTTTCTATTGGCCTACACTCTTCAAGGATGCTCATGAATTCGTGCTCACATGTGATAGATGCCAAAGGCAAGGTAACATAGGTCCTAGGAATCAAATGCTTTTGAACCCGATTTTAGTTGTTGAGATCTTCGATATTTGGGGCATTGATTTCATGGGGCCTTTCCTTAATTCTTTTGGTAATGTTTACATATTGCTTGCTGTGGATTATGTATCTAAATGGGTTGAGGCACTTGCCACTAAAACTAATGATGCTAAGATTGTTGTGAGTTTCATTCAAAACCATATTTTGGCTAGGTTTGGTGCACCAAGGGCCATCATAAGCGATGGAGGCTCCCACTTTTGCAATCGTTCTTTTCAGGCTTTGATGAGGAAGTATGGTATAAATCACAGCGTATCCACCCCCTACCATTCTCAAACAAGTAGGCAAGCCAAAGTGTCCAATAGGGAGATCAAAGCGATACTTGAAAAGATAGTTCATCCTAGCCGCAAGGATTGGTCCTTAAGGTTGAACTGTAAGACCCAGTCTTGGAAGAAAGAACGATGAGAAAGACCCGTGAGCTTGGAAATGTAAGATCGGTGAACAATTCCACATCGCTCGGGGAGGGAAATCTGAAGTACCTTATATGTGTGGGCACGTATATATCTAATACAAGGCCTTTTGGGAGCTCACTGGCTTTGGGGGGGGGGGGGGATTGGAACCCCAAAGTTAAGCGAGTTGAGGCCGGTCCAATTCCATAATGGGTGACCCCCTGGGAAGTTTCACCATGAGCTCCCGAAAACAAAACCGTAAGGACGAGGCCCAAAGCGGACAATATTGTGTTAGATGGGCCGGGTCGTGATGCAATGGTATCAGAGCCAGACCCTGACTGGAAGTGTTCCACCGAGGACTCTGGGCCCCAAGGGGGTGGATTGTTCGACCCGGTCTTGGAAGCAAGAACGGTGAGCAAGATCCATTAGCTTGAGAAGCAAGATCGGTGAACAATTCCACATCCCTCGGGGAGGGAAAGGTGAAATGCCTTATATGTGTAGGCACATATCTATCTAACACAAGGCCTTTTGGGAGCTCACTGACTTTGGGGGGGATTGGAGCGCCAAAGTTAAGCGAGTTGAGGCCGGTGCAATTCCATGATAGGTGACCCCCTGGGAAGTTGCACCATGAGCTCTCGAAAATAAAACCGTGAGGGCAAGGCCAAAAGCGAACAATATTGTGTTAGATGGGCCAGGTCGTGACATGAACGATGCACTTTGGGCTTATAGGACAGCTTTCAAGACACCTTTAGGTATGTCCCCTTTTCGATTAGTCTTTAGTAAAGGTTTTCATCTACCTGTAGAGCTCGAACACAAGGCTTTTTGGGCGGTTAAGCGCATGAACATGGACCTAGACGCTGCTGGAATTCACCAAAGTTTGCAACTGAATGAGCTCGATGAACTTCGCAATGAGGCATATGAAAGCTCACGAATTTACAAGGAGAAGACCAAGGCATTTCATGACAAGAACATTCAAAGGAAGGTCCTTCAAGGTGGCCAACAAGTCTTGCTCTTCAACTCCCGACTCAAGTTGTTTCCCGGTAAGTTACGTTCTCGCTGGTCTGGTCCATTCATTATCACTAATGGTTTCCCTCATGGTGCAATTGAAATTCAACATCCGGTTAAGCGAGAACCCTTCAAGGTGAATGGCCATAGACTCATGCACTACTATGGGATGTCTCCCATCCCCCTTGAGGCCCCCGAGGCCCCTGCACCTCTTCTCTCATGAGCTGCTATCCTCGTCTCGCCTAGACGTTAAATCAAGCGCTCCTAGGAGGCAACCTAGCCCTGGTTTGTTTCCTTTTTCTTATGGACGTTTTTACCTTCTAACTCATGGATTTTTCTTCCTTTTATACTCAAAACATTGAGGACAATGTTTCATTTAGGTTTGGGGGTAATGGACTTAAGTTTAGGGGTACACTTGTTTTTCATCATTTTGCACTTGTTTTCATCATTCAATTTCGTTCTAATCATCACTCAAAACCCCCCAACATTTTTGTACTTTTTCTTAAGTTGTTTCATTCTAAACTAAGTGGATTCACTTTGAACAAGTCCTCAAGGGATCGACCTTTGCAAACCTACTATACTCATCATACGATTTTGTACACTTGCAAAGTATTACATTATTAGTTACCATTCATAATTTTTTGGTTGATAAATCTTCTATCACCTGATTCCATCTGACACGGAGTGTCAGACAAGGGAAAATTCCGACTTTAGCCCACTCGGGGCTTCAGAGTGCGCCAGGATCCGGAGGAGGAGTGTGATGTCTCGGTGTCTACTACAGCCCGCATCCACGATCAACTTGAAGGGCATTCAAAACATTAAAAACTGTGAGTGGACAAAACAAAGAATTTATAACAGATTTTCACAAAAGACAGATATTTATACCCTTCACTAAAAAGCATGCATGCATTCGAAAATCAGTTATCAAACTATCAGGGCCTTGGCCCAAAATCGTAAATGAAACCAAATGTATGGTCCACTGCCCCAATCCATGTCGGACTCAGCCCAAAACCAGTATGTATATCATATAATATATATCATATAATCAATCCTGTCAAGGTTTCCAAAGCTACATGCATGCTACCTGGGGTCTCAAATTCCAAGTCTCCCTAGGGTCCACCTAGGTCAATGTCCGCAGATCAATGACCCTCCCTGGGGGTTATAATCCATAAGCCTTCCTGAGAATAAGGTACCCAACAGGGGCGACTCCACTCAGTTAGTGCTCCGTGACTACTCTGGGGTTCACCCAAGCCAACGACCCTCCCCGGAGGAGAAAATCCATAAATAAGGTTGGTATATGAAATTCCATTTCGAAAACATTCTTAAAACCTTTCACAGGATTCATGCCCGGTCCCCATAAATGGTCATGAACCCAGAAATCCATTTATGGGTCCCCAACCCGAAATCATAAACCCAGAAATCCATTTATGGGTCCCCAACCCAGAAATCCATTCATGACTCAACTGGGCATTGAGCCCGATATCTCAGGGTCAGTCACGATTCCAATCGTAGTGATGTGTGCAACCATCCGTCCAGGACCGCTCTCAATCCTGGCATGTCGCCGTGGACATATCAACAGATGCGACCACCTCTAGATCATGGTGCACCCATCACCGATCGATATCCTGAACCGTCAGCACCCCGAAGTCGAGCCTCGAGTGGCTGCTCGTCAAAGAACATGTATCATGACCACTCCGGAAGGAACACAACCCAGTCCGGAGGCGAGCGTCGTATCGTCCGTCGTCGTGCACATAGCACTCGCCGCGACCATGGCTCAGACCCAAAGGTAATCAATAGGGCCACATGCCCGAGACAAAACCAAATGGGTCTAATGCCCGAGTTTACCTTTTCTAAACCCAATCCATTTCATTAAAACCGAAACCAAAAACACTTATAAGCACCGCATAAAATAAAAAATCTCGAAATACGTACAAATACGTAAACACACACAAATGCACTCATGGCATCACAAAACATGTTCATAAAAGCATATAAAACATTTATGCATGGATCAAATTAGAAAACAAGGTCCACTCACATACCGTCTGAGCTGCCGCCTCGATACGCGCACCATACGCCTCTTCTGAGCCAATCACTGTCTTCGGGGTTCCCAAACCTGTCCAAATCACTTTAGAGGGTTACTAACTACTTAATAACCCCTCATTAAAACCCCGTAATTTTTCGAAATTTTAACTATTTTTATACCCGATCCTAAACCTTTGGACCTCCCAAACTATATCGAGACGATGTCCGATCGACTCGAAACCAGTCCCAAAATGTTCATTACATCGAATAGATGATTCCACATGTTGGAAGTTTCCCCAAAAGAGGCTTCACATGCCGCCATGTGCAGCCTGAAGGCCCTGCACGTTAAAGCCACGTGCGGCTACAGAATCATCCCTAACCTTCGGCGGACCAGGCCCAAACCGGTTCGCCTGCAATCCAGTCCGGTCCGACCAGCGTGACCGGTCCAGCATCCTAACTCCCTCAAATTCGGTTTTTTTTCATTCAATCCAATTACAATCTTCCTATCTCAACCTTAGCAACCTAACCATGTAATTAGGACGAAGGAAAACCCCATGGAACTTCCCCGTTCAAAACCTCCCTTCACGGTTCATTTTTCCAATCCTTCCCCTGGGTTGCACCTCCTCTCTCCGCCGTCAAAAACCTTCCCTAGACACTCCTAATAACCTAAAAACCTTTCCTAATCAACAAAAACGGCCTATAACGTTCAAATCACGAAAATGGGATTTTGAATCCAAAGCCGTACTTTATTGGGTCTCTGGCCACCGTCCATGACGGTCGATGCCGTCAGCCCCATCGTCATCGTCTCACCTCATCCTCTCTGTTTCATTCACGTGCCACTAGTATCAGATTAGATTTAGGGGGTGTGGAGTGTGGGTTGTGAAAAATGGGGGATATGCATGAATGAAGGGAATGGGGCAATGGATGGGTGACACTTGTCACTCATCCATTGGGCCACTTCAAAAGATCAGGGCCTACTTTAGGAAAAAAGTCCACTTTTTCCTCGTAAAACGTACCATTATGAATAGTACCTCAGAACTTCCTTGAACCGTAACTTTTTCGTCGAATGTCCGATTTTGATGTGCCGTCTGTCTACGGACTCGTATCGACCCGATCTACGTAACGCTCCTTGGCCTTTGCCATCAGACCTCCCAGGTCAAAAGTTAACTTTTTACCCTCGTTAGGGGCAAAATCGTAATTTCGCCCAGAACGTTTGTTAATCCTTGGATAATCCCCAATTTGTCTCGCTAATCCATAACTTGTCTTAATCTAATCCCGGAATTCGGGACGGGTCATTACAACCTCCCCTCCTTAAATGATTTCATCCTCGAAATTTAAACTGTCCTCATTCCACAACCAAACTGTGGAATCCAATCATGTCCCTGCACACGAGCACTCTCGTGTAACCATACATGTCCGACACAGCCACACTTTTCTCGTAAGTCTCACTCCAGACAGAATGTCGACGTCTCGCCTATCACTTAAACAGTTCGCAACCATAATCCATCATTCAGAGGAGTACCATTCCCCCTCTAACATCCTCTAAGTCCACGATCACGATTGTGACTAGCCTGTAACGCTCGGCTCCACTACACTTTCACTGCGCTACTTTGATTTTGACTCACTCTCGAGTATTCGTATCACATCTCACGTCACTCAGTGATCTCCGTTGACATCTGGACTCACCTCAAGTCTCAATTGTCGTACTACACATCATGTCGACACACAATCGACGTCTCACCCATCCGGGGTGTATATGGGATCCAGATACACCCTACTTGTCTCAGGAGAGAAAACACTCTGCACTCTAGGGTTCCCTTAGTCATCCCGACTCACCATGGGTCCACTACCTTGGACATTCACTCTTCACACCGAGTGACGCTAAATACTATCTGCACCAAGTCAATCAAATTTGACCCATAGCCTAGGTGTTCGGTTCTTACACCCTCTTTGAACCCTTTAGCTGTCATATCACTCCTCGTCATCCCACCTAAGGAAGAATCAATGAGAATCCAAGATGATGACATCAAAGTTCATCCTATCTAGCACGAGGCCTTTTGGGAGCTCAGTGGCTTTGGGTCCGGTTGGAACTCGAAAGTTAATCGAGTTGAGGCTGGTGAAATTCCATAATGGGTGATCGCCTAGGAAGTTGAACCGTGAGCTCCCGAAAACAAAACTGTGAGGGCAAGGGAAAGGAGGCCCAAAGCGGACAATATCATGCTAGATGATTCGGGTCCTGACCAAGGAGGGTCGGTGATAGGACCCACCCTGATTATTACCTCGATAATCAGGAAGAACCCTGCTCCCGTCTGACAACCGAACACAAATGACCAAAATAACCATAAAACCGCAATACATACATTGTCAGACTAGGGAGAAGTTACGATACAAGTAGTCAACAGTAGCATAGAGCATAGTTAACAGTACAAGATAAGAATAAAACCCTATTGTGTGAGCTAACTACGTGCGCAACGGGAATACTTTATGCATCTGCCTCTGCCTCGGCGTTAGCCCCAAAACTTGCACCACGACCTAGAGGGTGTTAAAGACATTAAAAGTGTGAGTGGACTAAAAAAAAGATAATAAGTTCATAAAATCTTTATATGGACAGACATTTATACACTCCACGTAAAAACCAATGCATGCATATAAAACCCATTTCATAAAACCATTTCATATTCAATCTAATATAACCATTTAGGAAACCAAAAGCCATAAATCATTTCAGTAGTCAAATCTCGTTCCTCAAATCCAAGGCCTCAGTGTTAGGACCCAACCTTCCTCGGTCAGGAACTGACTCATCTAGCACCATATTGTCCGCTTTGGGCCTCGCCCTCATGGTTTTGTTTTCGGGAGCTCATGGTGCAACTTCCCAGGGGGTCACCCATCATGGAATTGCACCAGCCTCAACTCACTTAACTTTGGGGTTCCAATCCCCCCCAAAGTCACTTGAGCTCTCAAAAAGCCTAGTGTTAGATAGGTGTGTGCCTACACCTTTAAGGCACATCATCATCCTCTCCCAGACCATTCCCCCTCGCAGGAATGTGGGATTGTTCACCGTTCCCTCCAGGACACGGGTCTTACAATCCACCCCCTTTAGGGCCCAGCGTTCTCGCTAGCACACTTCCCGGTCGGGGTCTGGCTCTGATACCAAATTTTCAGGACCCAACCCTCCTCGGTCAGGACCCAACTCATCTAGCACCATATTGTCCGCTTTGGGCCTCGCCCTCACGGTTTTGTTTTCGGGAGCTCATGGCACAAGTTCCCAGGGGATCACCCATCATGAAATTGCACCAGCTTCAACTCACTTAACTTTGGGGTTCCAATCCCCCCCAAAGCCACTTGAGCTCCCAAAAGGCCTAGTGCTAGATACGTGTGTGCCTACACCTTTAAGGCACATCACCATCCTCTCCCAGACCATTCCCCCTCGCAGGAATGTGGGATTGTTCACCGTTCCCTCCAGGACACAGGTCTTACACTCAGCCCAAAATCATAAACCAACATCATTTGGGCCACCGCCCAAAACATCTGAAAACCACAAGAAAATCAATAGAAAATCAAATCAATCAATCTGCTGGATCTCAAGAACCGAGTCTTTAAACTTAAAACACATGTGCATCAGGCCTGCTCGGGATATCAACGAGTCTTTAAACTCAAAACCACATATCGGGCCTTCCAACGAGTCTTTAAACTCAAAACAACATATCAGGCCGTCCCGAGATATAAACGAGTCTTTAAACTCAAAACACAATCAACATGCCTCGGGGGATATTATCTATCGAGGGCCCTTCCCCGTCATCAATCAACTGGGTCTTTAAATCCAAAATTAGATCCAGCAATAACAACCAGGTCTTTAAACCCAAAACCAATAGGAAATCAATAGCAACGGATCTTTAAACCCCAAACCAATCAAGACCAATAACAATGGGTCTTTAAATCCAAAACCAACCAAAACCAATAGAAAATCATAGGGACTCGGGTCCAAAACCAAATACGAAATCATCGATTGAAATCCCGATTTAACACCTAGAAATTATCTCAAAATCGAAAATCAAAATCATATGTAATCGAAATGGGACTCATGCCCGAATTTCACTTTCAAATCCCAAATCATGTCCTCAAATCATTATCCAGAATAGAGTACGTATAAGCAGCATAAAATCATCCGTCACATCATTATCAAAGGCATAGCAGAAACCATAGTCTTGAAATACGTACCAATACGATAAATCTCATCGAAAAGCATGTAATCATGTAAAGCAGGAATATCGTAATCATAAGGATAAAATCAAATATTGAAAAATGAAATGAGTAGGTAAAAGCAGTTATGCATGCTCGGTTTGATAACAAAAGTACACTCATTAAGTCCAAACGCGTCAATCGTGTCCTGTATGCTCCCCGGACACCTCATGAATGTTCTAGCCTGCCAAATACCATAATTTCGGGTCACAAACACTTCAAGTAAGCTCACATTAATTTCCCTTATTTTTTGGGATTTTTAAACGTAATTAAATTAAATCCTAAACCTTCGGACACTCAAAACTACCCCGAGATGGTGTCCGATCAACTCGAAACTTGTCCCAAAATGTTCGTTACATTGATTAGAGTAAAAATCGTGTTGAACACTTTCCTAGAAAGTGGACCACGCGCCGCCCAAAGTGGCGGCACGTGGTCCTCACGCGCCTTACTGTTCATCATCGTTAACCTCCAGCCCGACCGGTTCAGACAGGTCCAAACTGGCCCAGTCCAACCGAACTAGCGAGGACGGTTTTCGTCCATTTCTCAGCCATTTTCACTCCTCTTTCCACCCTTAGGTTCGTCCCTATGTGTAAAATTGATTGGACTAACTAAAACACAAAATGAAGATGTGTTTCTTACCTCCCAAGTTTGAAAAAGAAAAACCAGAAATTCCACCTCTCTGTTCCCGGCCACCCCAAGCTCCTCCAGTCACTGGTTCGGGTTTCTAAGTCCAGTAGTAACCTTCAAAGACTAAAAAGAGCATCACAATCACTCAACAACTCACCAAAACCCACATTTGTTATTTTGAACAAAGTATAGAAATAGGGCATTCGAGACGGCTTACCTGCATTTTTTCCTCCACCGTGGCCTCCACCCCGTCCTCAAGTCGTCCTAGGTTCCCTTTTCCGCTCACTGATTACCACCATAGACGAGGTTCACGATGGTTTGATCATTTTGTGTTTCATGGTTCACGGTTGCTTCAAGGTGGTTCACGGTTGCTCCTCTCTGTTTCTCTGTTTCCTCACTCTCACACACCACAACTCACTCTAGGTTTCAATCAATCACACACACAAGCACAAGCACACACTGATCTCTCACTCTCTCGACTTAACCATATGCATGACACGACCCTATTTTTAATCGATCACTGCCTTATTTAATCGATCACTGCCTTATTTAATCGATCATTTGTGTGAATTGGCTAGAACCAACCAGAAGCTGGACATGTGTCCACATCTCCCTTTGCTTGGTGAAAATATCCAACCCCTTAGGGACATGTGTCATCATCCAATTGCTCACACATTTCAAAAGTAGCCAAAAGACCATTTTGCCCTTAATGCCCAAATTACCATTTTCCCCTCACGTATTTAGACTCATAACTGAACCTTTCGAAGTCCGATGACAGCGTGTCGCCTATCGTTGTACTTAGAGAATCGAGACCTACCTAATGGTCCACGAATTACGTGAAAAATACATGTTAAATAAAAAGTAAACTTTGACCACACTATGCATAAGGGTAAAAACATCATTTTTACATCAAAGTTTCCTGAATTTACATTTTTGCCCTTTTTGACGTTCCGCGCCATTATAGTCGTGTCCTGACAGAATGGTATCAGAGCCAAACCCCGACCGGGAAGTGTGCTAGCGAGGACGCTGGGCCCTAAAGGGGTGGATTGTAAGACTCGTATCAATTTGAAAACCAAATAAAAAATCCACAATATCCAGAATACAAAATATGCTAATTTCTCGTAAAATGTGCATCCAACAATTTCCATAAAAGCATTCAAAAATCACTGTTATCGAGAAACACATTTTATAACACGCATAAGACATTTCTAACGAAAATCACAATTTAAAACTCCAGACCTAAGCCCAAAACAGAACTCAAGCACAAACATCGTAAAACATGCCATTAAAATAATCTACAAAATCATCAAAATTCATATAAAATCGTAATCAATCAAGTATCATCAAAATCACTTAGAAAACCACATACAATAATTAAATATGCATGAATAATGATTTTAAGAAAGAAAAGGTCCACTCACACTTGGTATGCGTAGTCCTATATCGACTTGCACATATTTCTGTAATTCTTGAAATCTTTTCCACTTGTCATAATTCACTTGTAGGGTCGCTAATCATCACGAGCAACTACTACTTTAATTCCATAACTTTTTGGGATTTTTTAAACTAATTTAAAACAAGCCTAGATCTTCGGGCAGTCGAAACTGCACCGAGACGATACCCAATCACCTCGATAATTATACCGTTAGATTCATAACGTCAATTACATCAGATTTCAAGCTAACCACATTTTGAGATGAAGCATCATGTGCCCCTATGTGCTTAAAAACCTCAAGGTGTGTGGGAGCCATATGTGCCACTATTCATCATCATCAACCTCGATTCAGACCCGAGCTCCTAGTTATCAGGTCATCCGACCCGAGAGTTGACCCGATTCCAAAACACGTTATTTACGTCCATTTTTCACGTTCTAATAACCTAAACACATCTACGCAATCTTAAAATCGATCTATGGACCCGGGTCAGCAGTTACACAGAGAATAGTACCAAACTAAGAAAGCAAAAACCGATACACAGAGTACACGCACAACGGAAAACTTAAACCACTCCGGGGTCACTCTCGCGTACTCTATGCCTCCGACGCTGCCTCAACGTCAACCCCCGCGCCAGTTCCACGACCTGGAGGGCAAATAAAACAGAAGGTGTGAGTGGACCAGAAAGAATAAAAGTTTCGATACCCGTTTTATAATCAAACCAGGGTTTTAGCCCTCCGTTTTGAAAACATACATGCATAACCCATTTGCTGGAAACAGTTATAAATCACATAAGGAGCATCATGAAAACAGAATTGAAAACAGTTATGGAAATCACGTCATAAACTTCATAAAACCGTATCATAAAACGTAAATACCAAAAAATCATTATCCGATCAAACCTGCTGGACCTATCCGAGTCTTTAAACTCCCGAGTCTTTAAACTCAATCCAGGCCTCAATAATCGGAGTCTTTAAACTCCCGAGTCTTTAAACTCAATCTAGGCCTCAATAATCCGAGTCTTTAAACTCCTAGTCTTTAAACTCAACAGGCCTACGGGGGAAAATATCAATATATCCGAGTCTTTAAACTCCGATTCTTTAAACTCAATCCGGGTCTTTAAACCCAATCAGGGCCCGTCCCCCGTCAATCACAACATCCGGGTCTTTAAACCCAATAACCAGATCCAGCAAATCCTATCCAAACCATTTGAAAACCATTTCTAAATCCATATCCAAACCTGAATCCGAAATCACTGGCCCGAAGCCCTTCCGGCATCCAGAACCGTCATTCCGAACCCAAGTCCGGAAATCCACTTTTCAACTTTAAAACCAAATCTCGTTACTGAAATCCGATTCTAAAACTGAAAGCCTTGATCATCGAAATAACGTTCCAAAATCCCTTGATAATCATTGAAAACCAGTTATCATTTGAAATCCCAAAACCATAGCATCATAATCAGAAATCAACCCTTTCTCGTGAAACGTGTCAAATACGTTATTTCTCGAAAAACGTGCAATTATGTAAAACCAACATCACACATTCAATAATCATAAGATCACATGTAAAACCATAAAACAATTATAGAAAAACAGTTATGCATGCTCCAGTTTAGAGAAGAGGTCCACTCACAGTCACCGGCACGTTACTCCCGCCCCGTACATTCCGTACGTTCCTCGTCTGTTTCGGGAAGTCCCGATCCTGTCACAAGTCACCAAAAGACGTCACTAACACGTCAACGAAGGTCCTCCTAATTTTCCCTAATTTTTTCGAACTTCAAACGTACGTAAAACGAAACCCTTGAACTTCAATCCCACGGAACTAGCTCGAATCGACGTTCGATTAACCCCGAAACCTAGTCGAATAGACTCGTTACAACATCTAGACCAAAAACTATGTTGGAAGGTTCGCAGGAAAATGCCCCACGCGCCCCCACGCGCTCCCAAAGTGGCTGCGCGTGGGCCTCACGCGCTTGCTACAGTGTCATCGTCAACCTCTGTCCCAACGGTCCAGACCGGTTCAGCCAAACCAAACCGGCGTGACCGGTTCCCTGTCCTCCATCCACCATTTCCCTTCCTTCCAAGCCCAGTAGCTTCGTCCCATCCTAAGAAACCTATTCCCCTCAACCAAACACAACAATCCTACCTCTAACCCATCGTCCCTAGCTCGAACCCGTGACCAACCAAAACCTCTATTCTTCCATTCAGCCACCCGTATCACCCCCCATCACGGCTTCGTTGTTAGCAGGTTCCTAAGGACCTAAGGAATCGATTAGGACCTACCAGACACCTCAACTCAGCCCCTAGCGTCACGACTAACCATTTGAACAAAACGGGAAAAACAGAGCATCGAAAGGAAAGCCAGAAATTACCTGTGCTCAGGCCGCCGCCGTGAGCTCCACCGTGGCAACACAACTCCTCTAAGTCTCCTTCATTCTCTGGACACCACCACCAGCCTCGATTGACCAAAAACGGCTACACCACCACCGAACACCTTCTCTGTTTTCCTGAGAACTCACCCCTCCTCTCACACCAGTTTTCCCTGCACGATTTCCACTCTCACTCACTTACTAGCTTCTCACTCAACTCTAGTCACTTACTCAATCACCAGATCACACAAACACACATGGCCACTCGACCAATTTCTCCCAATCTCAGTCTCTGTTTCTCTCTTCTTCGAACACGGCTACACACACAAGCACAACTACCCGTTTAATTTTGTACCGTGCAATATCCTAGAAACCTCTAGCCAAACCCCACGTGTCACAGCCCTGTGGTCCCAAACCAAAATATCCCCATCTCCACTATACACTTGTCCTAATCCCATTTGCATAAATCCCAATGTGTAAATGACCAAAATACCCCTACTTGTGAGTCAAAATTACGACTATGCCACTACCGTTCTAGACACATATCTCGCTCGTCCGACTTCCAATGAAAACGTGCCGCCTGTCGTTGAACTCAGGACAACGAGATCTACCTAACGGTCCTCGGTCTACGTGAAAATGACCAGTCTAGCAGAAAGTCAACGTTTTCCCCCTATTTTAACCAAATTACAAAAGTGCCCTCAACCTTCCGAACATGATAACTTCCTCCTCGAATGTCGAAATCGGGCGTGCCACATGTATACGTACTCGTGACGTCCCAAACTACGTCACGGTCATCGGTCAATGTCCAATTGACCGCCCAAACTAAAAGTCAACTTTTTGCTCAAACTAGGGGCAAAATCGTCATTCTACGCTAACAGACCCGAAAGTAGCCAACTAACCACCAACTAAGCTTACTAATCCGCCACTAATCACCTACTTTCCGGGATGGGTCGTTACAGTCAGGACCTGACTTTAGAACGATATTGTCCTCTTTGGGCCTCATCTCCCTCACGGTTTTGTTTTCGGGAGCTCAATGTGCAACTTCATAGGGGGGTCACCCATCATGAAATTGCACCAGCCTTAACTCTCTTAACTTTGGAGTTCCAACCAAACCCAAAGCCACTGAGCTCCCAAAAGGCCTCGTCCTAGATAAGTGTGTGCCTACACCTTTAAGGCACACCACCATTCCCCTCCTAGACCATTCCCCCCTCGTATGAATGTGGGATCATTCACCATTCCCTCTAGGACACGGATCTTACAATCCACCCCCCTTAGGTCCCAGCGTCCTCGCTGGCACACTTCCTGGTCGGGGTCTGGCTTTGATACCATACTGTTAGGACCCGACCCTCCTCAGTTAGAACCCGACTCTAGCATGATATTGTTCGCTTTGGGCCTCATCGCCCTAACCGTTTTGTTTTCGGGAGCTCACGGTGTAACTTCTTAGGGGACCCATCATGAAATTGCACCAGCCTTAACTCGCTTAACTTTGGAGTTCCAACCGAACCCAAAGCCACTGAGCTCCCAAAAGTGACAGGACCCACCCCGATTATCACCTTGATAATCGGGAAGAATCCTTCTTCCGTCTGACAAACGAACGCAAATTACCAAAATAACCATAACAACCACACACACATCATCAGACCAGGGAGAACTCATGATACATCTTACTTTACAATAAGTCAACAGTATCACATAGCATAAATAACAGTACAAGAAAAGAACAAAATCCTCCTCTGTGAGCTAACTACACGCAACGGGAAACTTTATGTCTCTGTCTCTGTCTCTGCCTCGGCGTCAGCCCCAAAACTTTGCAAGGATAAAATCATATGTTGACCTTGACCGGAGACACGGTCCCACGCACCCTCACGTGCGGCCCAATGGGTCTTTAAATCCTAAATCAGATCTAGCAACGGGTCTTTAAACCCAAAACCATTCTAAAATCATTTCATATTTCAAATCGAAGTCCGTAAATCCATTTCCAAATTACAATTTGAAATCATCATTTTGAAATCCGAATCCAAATCCAGAAATCACATTAAAACCTAAAACCGAAATCATATTTTTTCGAAATGGGACTCACGTCTGAATCCACTTTCAAACCCAAATTCATAACCTCAATCATTGTCAAAACATAATACGTATAAACAGTATAAATCACCCATAAAAATGATCATAAACGTATAGCATAAACCATATTCTTGGAATACATATAAATACGATAAACCACATCGAAAAATGTGAAATCATGTAAATCATAAATATCGTAATCATAAGCATAGAATCATATATTGAAAACATAGAATAAGTATGTAAAAACAGTTATGCATGCACGGTTAGAAATCAAAAGTCCACTCACTAAGTCTGAACGGATCAATCGTGTCCTGCATGCTCCTCGGATGCCTCAGGAATGTCCTGGCCTGTCAAACATCATAATTTTGGGTCACAAACACTTTAATTAGGCTTACATTAACTCCCCTAATTTTTCAGGATTTTTAAATGTAATTAAACTAAACCCTAAACCTACGGACACTCCAAACTACCCCGAAACGTTGTCCGATCGACTCAAAACTTGTCCCAAAATGTTCGTTAAGGCGATAACATAAAATCATATGTTGACCTTGACCGGAGACACGACCCCACGCGCCCTCACGCACCGCCGAAAAGGGCTGCGCGTGAAAGCCACACTCGACACAGTTCACCGTCCCTGTCCTCGCGTTGAACTAGGTTTGAGCCGGTTTTTTGGTTTCCGGTTGCACTGGACCGCGCGACCGGTTCTCCGCGATTCATCTACCAAAATTAACGGGCTTCCTACCTATTTTTTCGTCTCATCATCCTCTATCAATTTATCTAATAAAAAACCTAAGAAGAACACGAAATCTTACCTTCTCAAATCGAAGAAAAACCCAGATATCTTCCTCCTTTGTTCCCAGCCACCACAGACATCCTTCGGTCGCAGTTTCACGTCCTCTGGACTCGTTTAAGTCCCTAGGAGGTAAACTAATCAACCAAATCGTGCATTAACCACTAAATCCCAAGTTACCATTTTTTGAACAGAGATAAAGAAAACAAAGTTTTTTTCCCGCAAATGGCTTATCTACACGCCGTTACTCCACCATGGCCACGATCATAACTATCACGTCCCCTGGTTCCTTTTTTGTTCACTGATCACAACAAACAGCTGAAATTCATAAGGTTTGTACGTAGGGAATTTCACGGTTAAGGAAGTTCATGGTTTCAATTGCTCATTCTTCTCTCGATCCTCTTCTTCCTTCCTCTTCTCTATCTTCTCGGTTTCCCTCACTCTCACACCACGATCTCACTCTGGTTTCCCTCAGTCACACACACATAACACTGATCTCCTCTCTCGACTAAACCATCTAACTCAAACAATGAACCCTGCCCTGTTTAATTGATCGTTTGTGAGATGGGGCTGGAACCAATCAGAGAATGGACAGATGTCCACATCTCACTGCCCCAGGTGAAAATATACAACTTATTAGGGAAAAATGTCCTCATTCCATTGATCACCATTTTAAAAATCAATTAAAAGACCAATATACCCTTGCTTCACAAATTACCCTTTTACCCCTAGCGCATTTAGACCAAAATCCGAGCCATCCGAAGTCCGTTGACAGTGTGCCATTTGTCGTTGTACTTAGGTAATCGAGACCTACCTAACGGTCCTCGAAATACCTAAAAATACATGTCATATAAAAAGTAAACTTTGACAACACTATTCACAAGGGTAAAAACGTCATTTTTACACAAAAGGTTCCCGAATTTACATTTGTGCCCTTTTTGACTTTCCAGGCCATTACAAAAAGGCCTTGTGCTAGATAAGTGTGTGCCTACAACTTGAAGGCACACCACCATTCCCTTCCTAGACCATTCCCCCTTCGCAGGAATGTGGGATCATTCACCATTCCCTCTAGGACACGGATCTTACAATAAAAAATTTGGATAATTTCTCAATTTTTGTGTCATCCTTGCACAGGGGCCATGCTAATCTTCACTGTATCGTTCCAATTTTATCAGATGTCCCTGTTCTATTAGGACCCGACCCTCCTCGGTTAGGACCCGACTCATCTAGCATGATATTGTCCGCGTTCGGCCTCCTCGCCCTCACGGTTTTGTTTTCGGGAGCTCACGGTGCGACTTCCCAAGGGGTCACCCATCATGGAATTGCACCGTGAGCTCCCGAAAACAAAATCGTGAGGGAGAGGAGTCCCAAAGAGGATAATATCATGCTAGATGAGTCAGGTCCTGACCGAGAAGGGTCGTGTCCTGACAAAATGGTATCAGAGTCATACCCCGATTAGGAAGTGTGCAAGCGAGGACGTTGGGCCCTAAGGGGAGTGGATTATAAGATCCGTGTCCTAGAGGGAATGGTGAATGATCTCACATTCCTGCAAGGGGGGAATGGTCTAAGAGGGGAATGGTGGCATGCCTTAAAGGTGTAGGCACACACCTATCTAGTACGAGGCCTCTTGGGAGCTCACTGGCTTTGGATTCCTAGGGAACTCCAAAGTTAAGCGAGTGTAGGCTAGTGCAATCCCATGATGGGTGACCCACTGGGAAGTTGCACCGTGAGCTCCAAGGAATAAAACCCTGCGGGCTGGGCTGGTTGGGCCAACTAGTTTAGAAGGGACAATATATTGTTAGATAGAGTGGGACGATGCACAACTCTGAACTAAACTAGGCCTCTTGGGAGCTCACTAGCTTTGGATTCCGAGGCAATTCCAAAGTTAAGTGAGTGGAAGCTGGTGCAATCGTAGGATGGGTGACCCACTGGGAAGTTGCACAGTAAGCTCCCACAAATAAAATCGTGAGGGCAAAGAGGCCCAAAGCGGACAATATCGTGCTAGAGTCAGGTCCTGACCGAGGAGGGTCAGGTCCTGACCAAAGGTATCAGAACTAGACAACTACCGGGAAGTTTGCTAGAGAGGACGTTGGGCCCTAAGGGGGGTGGATTGTAACACCCGTGTTCCGGAGGGAATGGTGAACAATCCCACATTCCTGTGAGGGGAATGGTCTAGGAGGGGATTGTTGGTGTGCCTTAAAGGTGTAGGCACACACCTAACTAGCACGAGGCCTCTTAGGAGCTCACTGGCTTTAGATTCTTGGGGAACTACAAAGTTAAGCGAGTTGAGGTTGGTGCAATTTCATGATGGGTGACCCTCTGGGAAGTTGCACCGTGAGCTCCCGAAAATAAAACCATAAAGGCGAGGAGGCCCAAAGCGGACAATATCGTGTTAGAGTCGGGACCTGACTGAGGAAGGTCGGGTCCTAACACCAATCCCCTCCCAGACCATTCCCCTTGTAGGAATGTGGGATTGTTCACCGTTCCCTCTAAGACACGGGTCTTACAGTATCTCCCATGTCTATCGGGAAAAAAATATGGTTGCTGATAGTTTGGCGAAGCTGGCTTTGGATTTTGCTCATAGGCTGAGTCTTTTAAATAGTGCTCCTCATGATGTTGCCAAAAGTGGTTGTTGTTGATGCCTTGGGCATCTTTTTTCATGGAGCTGTTTTTTAGTTTTGACTTTTGTTCTTTCCTCGGTCACCAAAAAAAGTATATTTTTTAATTAACGAATAAAATAATAATAGTTTTTGTAATAATATTTCGTTAAGTTCAAGACACGAGATAATATCCTTAAATTGAGTAATAAATTAATAATAATTATTTCAAATAGTAAATAAAGTAATATTACTAATAAAGATCAATGAATATGTAAGGGCAAAATAATAATAATAATAATAAAGATAAATGAATATGTATGGGTAAATAATAATAATAATAATAATAAATGAAAAAATTAACTATTTACAACCATGAAAAAGAAAAAAAAAGGGCAAAATAAGTAAAATACTATTGATGAATAAGGAAAAAATGGCTTAGCTTTTGTATGTAATGGCGAGAATTGTCCGCATCTTGTTACATGGATTTTCCATTGATTATAAACATGAATTTTATCAAATGAGAAAATCGTGAAAAATTGATTAACTGTTTATATACATAATCATCGGTTTATTTACATGATTTTACATTTACTATAGTAAAATTGGACAGTTAACAGTAAGAATGATTCATATATATATATATATATATAAACAATTATAAAACTATTAAATAATGACTTTAAGATGTAAAATGTAAAAATTTTGTTTTGGTTTTCCAGAAATAAAATATAACATATATACTCTAATAGTCTAATATAAGTTACATAATAAAAATAATAATTAATTTTCTATTAATATATTTTGTTAATTAAAAAATAAAATAATAATATAATAGTAATAATAATAGTTATTGTGATAATAATTGTAGTAATATTTCATTAGACCTAGGGCACGAGATAATATCGTCCAATTGAGTAATAAACTAATACTAATGATTTATAATTATAAATATGGTAATAATAATTATTATTATAATAATAAAGATAAATGTTGTAACGCCCCAGAAATTAGAAAAAAGTAATTTTAGAAAATTAAAAAGGAATTGAGCATTTTATCCTTGTAGGTTAAAAGTTACTTTTTTATCGGAGAACATTTTGGACGTAGGTCTCAGAATCCTAGGTCCGTAGACAGATAGTATATCAAAATCAAAGTTCAGATGTGATGGTTACAAGTCTAGAATACTCAATGGTATTTTGGTATTTTGGACTAGGGTATTTTTGTCATTTGGCTTTTTTGGTTCTATTGAATCACCCTCGTGGGGGTGGTGACATGTGTCACCTTCCAGTGCAGATTGGTGGCATCCTTACTATGTTGGTATGAGTCATGTGTGTTATTTATGGTGTATAGTGTGTGTGTGTGTGTGTGTGTGTGTGTGTGTGTGTGTGTGTGTGTGTGTGTGTGTGTGTGTGTGTGTGTGTGTGTGTGTGTGTGTGTGTGTGTGTGTGTGTGTGTGTGTGTGTGTGTGTGTGTGTGTGTGTATGTGTGTGTGTGTGTGTGTGTGTGTGTGTGTGTGTGTGCGTGTTTGTTTGGGTAAGGCAACCAAAATTAAACCGGCACTACAGTTGAACGGAGAAGGAGACATGAAGAGAAACAAAAAAGAAAATAGAGGGAGGTAAGGAAACTTAGATCCGAAAACCCGAAACCAACCTGTGCCCCTCTAAAAATCGAATGGTAGAATTTTAAGATTGGAACAGCGAAATAACATCCTATTCCATACGCTTCGACATGTACTATCCAAATTCAGTTGGAATTTGAAATAAATAGAACTAGAACAAGCTCATAATCGAGGTTGAAGTTTGGATGAAATTGGGAGCTTGTAATCCTAAGTTTAAGGTGAGTTTTTAGGATTTTGAATTCATAGATCTTTTTCTAGGATTGAATAGAACATGTTTGAGGTTTAAACGTGACAATTGAATAGAAATGGCAAGTTTTGGACTAGTTTGAGATCGCTAAGTTTGGAACCCGAGTTATAAGTTGCGAGTCGACATGCTAGAGGTAGGAGGTGAGTGCAAGAACGATTACACCTGCACGCGTTTTAAGCCCACTCGCAGAGAGGATGGTGGCATGTGGGGGCGTGTGCCACACCGTCTCGAAGTTTGGTCAACATGGGTTTTAAGGTATTCAATTTTACGATCATTTTCGAATAGGTTTCGAGTCGATCGGATATCATTTGAAGGTAGCTTTTTGTGTCCGAAGTGTGTATGCTTTCAGTACATATTTTTATTTCTAAAATTAGGGGACTTTAATGTGAGATTATTATGAATGATAATGACCCTTGGTGGTGATCTTTAACAAGGTGAATAACTCCTAGAGTTTTAGAGAAGTGCATAGCTCGAGAGTGAGCTGCATGGACAGTCTATGAGTGGACATTTGTTTTATAAACTGTGATGCATGCATAGCTAAATATTTTGAATGCTTTATTGCTTGATTTCATTGCAATGATTTGAAGAATGATTTAACATGAGCATTGGATGGTTTTCTAGATTTATGGATTGACACGACCCACCCCCAATCCCTCGGGATTAAGGGATAAGTCATGCTCTCGTCTAACCCACGTGCGACATGAAGGCTAAACACATGTCTAACCCCCATGGAACACGTAAGCCAGACAAGGGATACCCAAGTCAACATACCAAAAACCAACTTGAGTTAACCAGAGTTTGCAGTATCATTGTGGATCGCGTGTGTGATGTTTCCGTCTCACTAACAACAGCCTGCACCGCATCAACCTAGAGGGTATCGAAAAACCAAAAAGACTGTGAGTAGACAAAAACCAATAATAAATTCAGCAAACATTTACAAGAAAAGACAGTAATACCCTCAATGAAAAACCAATGCATGCCTTCGAAAACCAGTTCATTTTTAGCATAAGAAAACCATTGTATTTCCAAGGTAATAAAAACCATTTATGAAAACTGAAATCATTTCTTTTTCTCAAACCTCGGGCCTTAGCCCAAAACCATAAATCAAAAGCCAAGTACGAGAACTCAGCCCAAAATCCACAAATCCAATTCATCCAGGCCACCGCCCAAAACATCTGAAAACCATAGGAAAATCAATAGGGAATCACAAGTCAATAAATCTACTGGATCTCATATCACCGAGTCTTTAAACTCAAAACACATATATCAGGTCTTCCCGGGATATCAACCAGTCTTTAAACTCAAAACACAAACAATAGGCCTTGGGGGATATCACATATCCAAGTCTTTAAACTCACGAGGCTTTAAACTCAAAACCGATCAATCAAGGGCCCTCCCCCATCATCAATCAACCGGATCATTAAACCCAAAACCATATCCAGTCATAGCAACAGGTTTTAAACCCAAAACCAAGTGAAAATCATAGGAAATCCAAAAATCCATCAAAATCCAAATTCCAAAACCAAATCAGAAATCATAATTTGAAATCCCGATTTCAAATCCAGAACTCACATGAAAATCGAAATCCGAAATTATTAGAAACTGGGCCTCAAACCCGAAATCACTTTCCGAAATCCATTTATAAATCCTTGAAAACAAATCATAATTCAAATCCCAAAATGAAATCATCTAAATCATATCAAATCACAAATCAAGACAGAATCTCGTAAAACGTGCAAATACGTCAAATATCTCGACATACGTGCAGAACGGAAATCATAAAGATCATAATAAAAAACATAGAAACCACATATAGAAAGCATATAAAAAATTTGTGCATGCATCATAATTTAGAAAGCATATAAAACATTTATGCATGCATCATAATTTAGAAAGCAAGGTCCACTCACAGACCATTCATGTTGCTGCCTCGATACGCATGCAATACGTCGTTCCTGGCTAATCCACTATCACCAGAATTCCTGAACCTTTCCATATCACATTCTAAAGTCACTAACTACTTCAATATGCTTCTACTAAATCCCGGTAATTTTCGCGAATTTTTAACTATTTTTAAACTTGATCCTAAACCTTCGGACATCCCGAATCATATCGAAACGATGGCGGATCGACTCGAAACTAGTCCCAGAATTTTCTTTACATCGATTACATTATAAGTCATGTTGAAAACTTCCCCAAAAGACGTGCCATGTACCACCACATGCCACCCAAATGGGCTGCATGTGGGCCTCATGCGCCTGTACAGGTTGTCCTCAACCTCGGGAAAACCGAGTTCATATCGGTCCGGCCCAACCGAACCTGCGTGACCTGTTCGACGCCATAATTCCATCGTTTCGGCTCCATTTTCGACCATTCCACCTCCTATACCTTCGTCTAAGTCTCCCATATCTGTTTATGACCTCAAATCAAGCAAACTAAGGCTAGAATGTACCTTCCCGATCAAGCACAAACCGTCCAACTTTCGACCGTAGTACCTCCACGATCCCGGCCACCTCCAGCCTTAGTTCCCCGTCCTTTAGGTTTGTTTTGAGCTCCAAAATATGTTCCAAGTCACAGAATCGATCAACACCATCTCTAAGCAAAACCACCATTTTTGAATTCAACTCAGCATTTCATGGGTTCCATGGCCACCGTCCACGACAGGCCTTCCTTCCAAGCTCATTCAACTCTTGGAAACCCCAGAATCATCATCTAATTAATCAATTTTTCTCAATAACCCCTCAAATCAATTTCATCATTTCAAACTCAAATAGGGGACTCACGGGTTTCTTACCTTCTCTCGCCGTCGTGAGCTGCCGTGCCACCACCATCAGACTCGCCTTGACATTCTTTCCAGTATTCTTTCACAAATCAGAAGCAACATATGAGGTTGAGAGGGTTTGAGTTCCCATGATCACTCAGTTCTCTGTTTTTCCTCCCACAATCCTGCAACCATTCTCCAAATTTTTAAACAAATTGAGTCGGTTGTCCAATCTTCCACAGACCTCCAGAGAAGGGACAAGTGTCCCAATCTAATTAGGCACACATCCCAAGGCAACCAAGTGTCCTATGATCACTAGGCACAAATCCCAATGCAACAAAAGGACCAAAATGCCCTTGAGACTAAATTACCAAAATGCCCCTATACTTCTAAACGTCACAACTTTCACTTTGTATATTGGAATCGAACGTGCTGCCTGTCTAAATTAGACGAGGATTAGCAGTCGTTCGGGCGAAATGACGATTTTGCCCGTAGAATGGGCGAATCGTTGACTTTTCGTTTAGGCAGTTAAATAGACTTTGGCTAATGACTGTGACGTAGTTCGTGACATCACGAGTTCATAGACAGGTGGCACGCTCGATTCCGACGTTCGAGGATGAAGTTATGACTTTTGGAAAGGGCATTTTAGTAATTTGGGCCAAGAGTTGACTTTTGACCCGAGAGGTCCGATGGTCGAGGGCCGATGACTGTTACGTAGATCGGGACGATACGAATCCATAGACAAGCGGCACGTTGAATTCAGACATTCGACGGTGAAGTGACGGTTCACGGAAGTACGAAAGCGCTATTGCGCGATTTACGAGACGAATGCTTTTTGAAATTAAGTGGGGCCCTGATATTTTTCCCAGCAACCAATGGATGAGTGGCAAGTGTCACTCATCCACTGGCTACCGTTTCACATACATGCATATCACATTTTCCTCTTCATCGATCATTTCCCATTTCCAGACCCGATCTCACCCACCCAAGCCAATCCAATCCAACCCTTACCCTTTGATCATCTTGGTAAGGAACCTGGAGAGTGAGGGAGGATGTCTGGATGCTGGTGGCCGGCCAAGAAACGCCACCGTGCACGGCGGAGGCCGCAAACCCGAGAGGGTACTCGGCAAGGCCCCATTTTCCTTTTTATTTGATTTTTGCATTAGGGCCTGTTTTGGATGGTTTGGTTGATTTAAATAGGTTGCTTAGGGAGTTTTAAGATGCTTTGTATGGTGGTTGGGCGGTTGTGGAAGCCATGGAAGGTTTTGGGAACCTTGAACCGTGAGGTTCAATTTTGGAACCTTGGGTTTTGGACGGTTTTAATTAGTTTTAGGGATTGGTTTAGATAGGAAATTTGAAAAGAGGAATTTTAGGATTGAAATGGTGGAAAAACGGATGAGAATTGAGTGAGGAAACAAGCTAGACCGGTCACGCCGGTCCAGCTGGACCGGACTGCACAGAAAATCGGCCGGACCGGTCGATTGCTTGAGGAAGAAGATGAATAGTCCTGGCGCGTGAGGCCCACACGCAGGTCATTCTTGGGCGCGTTCTCACTCCTTTGGGGAAGGTTCCAACATGTGAAATCATCTATTCGATGTAACGAACATTTTGGGACTGGTTTCGTGTGAATCAGACATCGTTTCGATATAGTTCGGGACGTCTGAAGGTTTAGGTTCGCGTTTAAAAATAGTTAGAAAATCCGAAAAATTACGGGACTTCAATGAGAGGTTAATGAGGCTATTAGTAACCCTCTAAATGAATTTGTACATGTTCAGGAATCCCGGAGGCGATGATTGACCCGGGAGATGATTATGGCACGCGTATCGAGGCGCAGCTTTAGACAGTCTGTGAGTGGAACTTTCTTTCGAAATTGGTGCATGCATAAATGTTTTATAAGTGTTTTAATGTATGTTTTGTGATTCCATGAGTGTATTTGATTGTGGTAGCTTAGGATCGACATATTTGCATGTTTTTCGAGGTTTTCGACTTTATGTCGTACCTTTGAGTACTGTGTTTTCAATGAGGATTTAATGAACGGGTTTCGGATTTGGAAATATGAAATCGGGAATGAGACCCATTTGATTTACGAACTATCGGACCTGGAGTCCATTTGAATTGACGAGGAATCGGATCTAAGGTCCATTTGAACTATACGATCGAACCGAGGGTCCATTTGGTTTACGATTCGGGTTTGAGGCCCAGTTAGTGGTACTATCGGGCTTGATGCCCCGTTGAACGTCCGCTAATCCTCTCCAAATCCCCGATTAGCCTAGCTAATCTGTCATTAATCCTTAATTAACCCTGCTAATTCGGGACGGGTCGTTACAAACTTCCCCCCTTAAAGAATTTCGTCCTCGAAATTCAAATTGAACCGATTTCCACGACCAACTGTGGAAATTCAATCGTGTCTCCGCACACGGCCACACTCGTTCACAAGTACACATCCGTCACTATTTCGTACTCATCAGTACGTACCGTCACCGAAGCTCCCAAGTTCCATCTCAACTCTCAATAGCTGCATTCCGATCGTTGTCTCTCGAGAGCCATCACGTCGACTTTTCAGCCTGATGGTTCTTCTCATCTGACAATCGGAACTGATGTCCTAATCAGTATCCGATCCGACAACTATCCTCATTGCTCCCAAGGAGCGATACTCAACCTCCGCGACTGTCATTAAGTCCACGTGCGTGATCGTGTCTATCCGGTTGCGCTCGGCTCCACTGTGCTCCCGCTGCACACTCTGATCTCGACTCGGTCTCGAGTCCTCATACCGTATTATATCTCACATCAATCAGCGGTCTCCGCTGCCATCTAGACGCACCTCGAGTCCCAGTCATCGTACTACTCATCCTGTCAACTCACAATCGACGCCTCACCCATCTGGGTGTACACAGAATCCAATCGAATACTTGTCTCAGTAGAAAACACAAACAGGCACTAGGGTTCCACTGGCCCACAAGGCTCTGAGCTCTCGGCTCACAATCTATCTGAACCCTATCTGTCACTTCTTCTCAAGCACACAACATTCGACGTCCGGTCACTATACCAATATGTCGGGACACATCCGATCATCGTACTCATCGGTCTGATGTTCAATCACGCGTCACGAGCCAGCCTCAATCCAATACAATCTATATTCTCAAATCCATCTCGAGTCATCGGCTATTCATCTCTTCCTGATTGATACCTACGTATCGTCTTCATCTCACCTTTATTCTCACTTCCAAGCTCTGCCATCTCACCAACTATGCTACGGGATCCTTAGAAGTTTTCTTTTATTCCTAACTTAGCATAATCAGCAAGGCATTTCACTCCAATGACGACCAGACCTCGGTCTAAATGCCCCACAGTCGTCACAATCGCTTTCGGTATCTCGACTATTCTCACGTTTCTCAATCTATCTCATCTTGGATACTCGCATGTCACATCACTGGACGTGACACCACGAATCATCTGATCTCCAAGTCAATCCAATTGACATCACTGTCATTTTCGTCCTCATCAATCCACATGAGGAAAGTTGAAGATGATGACATCAAAGCCATCCCATGTCAGATATGAATGAGAATACATGTTGCACACATCAACGTCATGCAACACCAAACACTCCCTTCTCCTCAACTCCAACAAATTTGTCGCACAACCTGGATGTTTGGTTCATAAATGACCTAAAGATTCAACCTTTCATCCAATTTATCACTTGAAAACGAAAAAATCTAAGAAACCCAAGAACCAGCAAACGTCTTGGTTCATCCAAGTCATCCTCCAGCAACCAACACGATCTGCGAAAGAGCAGAAAATGAAAAGTCTCCTTCACCGGTCTCTAAGTCGAGAGTAGTTGCAACCATGTTGGAAGCATACCTAACTTTTCCAACAGTTTTTTTCCTGAGCTAGAAGTCCTTCTTCCCGACTCAGCTAAGAGCATTCTCTGATAATTACTGTAATGGTTAATCCTTTCCTTCAGGATTAAACACTTCCGGTGATTCCTTTCAACTTCTCCCCTTACCGTTCACGTTGGTAACCTAATTCGTACTTCCCAATCCTTATGGGATCCAAAACCAGCACCTAACACTAGTACCGTCTGTTCGCAATGATCTAGGGTACCTGTCACCAATGCAAGTATAATGTAAATCTCGCACCGAGCCACTCGGAATCCTCTCTATCCCGCTCAGTGCCCATCGAACTCGCACGACTACTAACTCGATCACAACAACTAACTCGGACATCATCCACATGTCCGCAAACAATCCAACTCACCTAGTCGTTTAATACCGTTTATGCACATCCAAAAGGATGTCGATTCATCCTAATCCGATGTGCCACCAGACTATAGGGTAAAATATGTCAATTAGTCCTAATCCGATGTGCCACTTGACTAACGAGTCACAACAGGAGCCCTTGCGTTTTCCAATCATTTCGACCAATGATAACTGTCGATAACTACTGTAGTGACCCATTCTATTTCTCACTATCAAATTCGCCTCAAACTAGTGTACACGACACTCAGGAGGTATGGTCAACCGTATTCAACCAACCATCACCAATTACCAAGACAAATCTATATCCTCCGACGAATCCTTCTCGTCGCGTAATGGTTAGAACCTTACCATGAGCCTCTCATGACTGAGCTATCCTTAGCTCGTGGCTGAACGTCTACTCTCGTATCCTCGTCACGACTGACGAATCCCATCGTCACAATCATCACGGCAAAATGAGCCTATCCAATTTGATATGACTCGAGCACGTCCATCTCGAGTGATCCCGATACTGGCATCCCAACAACCAGTAATCACAACCTGAGGACCTCGTCCTCTCGTAACTCTACGACTCTCAGCCGCTGGCCTTCACAAGAACTTGGCCAAATTCCGTGCCTAACGATGCACCACCGCTACACGTCGTAATCGTATCCTAGCGCGTAACACCACAACTACACCGGCATCTCTTGCTAGTCGACATCCCTCTGGGATATTCGACTCCTCTATACGTGGCATCTCAACCCAAATAGGATCAACGTCCTATTCCAACCAGCCTCAACTAAGGTTCTCGTGCGTCTGGCTGCTCCGAGCAGCACAATCTCGATCTTTGCGATTCCATTGTGGACGATCCCAAAGTCCGACCTCCATGGATTTTACTAAGCTCCGTTCTATGTCCGTCATGACGCCTCGGCGGTCCTGACTCTCAGGTCGTCCCACTGCGTCAACTGATCCTCGTACGATCACAATGCGTCAAAAACGTATACAAACTAACGTTGATTCGATTGAAACCTCATACTAGTACCCTAACTATCAGTTTGATGATGGGCCGCTACGATTGGAGAGACATCACATCCTCGATCTGTGCGTACATTCTGCTCTGATACCAAATTGTCAGGACCGGTCCCAAATCTCCCGGGATTAACGTGGGACCCGCCTGATCCCGTCTGACACAAAGTGTCAGACCAGGGAAAATTCCACCTCTAGCCCTCGCCGGGGCTATCAGAGTACGTCAGGATCGTAGGAGGAGGGGAGTGATGTCTCGTCTCTGCTACAGCCCGCATCCGCTAACAACTTGAAGGGCATTAAAACACGAAACTGTGAGTGGACAATTTAAACATTTCATTAAAAACATTTTCGCTTAAATACCTTTCTGCCCTTCACTAAAAGCATATGCATGCATTCAAAAACCATTTATCAAAACTTTCATAAAACCATTTGTCAACATTCTCAAAATCTTTCAAGGGTTCATGCCTGGCCCCATAGACCGTCATGACCCATAAATCCATTTGGTCCCCGACCCGAAATCACAATTCAAAACTCGTAGGTCAAATCAATAGGGACTCAACCCAAATCCGTTCTCAGTGAAATACCAAACATAACATATGGGTCTCCGCCCCAAACCCATTTCCAAAACATAAACATGGAACACGGGGTTTCTACCCCAAAGCACTTTCGAAATCATAAAACATGGGGCCACCGCCCTAAAACCACTTTCCTAAGAACCTCATACGTACTCGTACGTATAACCCATCCTAAGCACTTCCAGAGAAGATGCCAACTCGGGGCACACATCCCCTAGGGAACACATCCCCGATATAGTCACGATATCGTCTCTATCTAGTGTGCACACTACTCGGGGTCTCACTTCGAGTCTTCTCCCAGGAATCTCCATCTGGGAGGCTCAATCACTGGATCTAGTCCGAGCTCTCTCCCTGGATCTAGTCCACATATCTCACCGTAATCTGGTCCGGGACCATAACATAAGTAACCACCACTCCTGGAACAGGATCTCTAAGGGGATACCCACTCTGGTATGTGGCTTGTGATTTTCCAGGTCGACGCGGGAGGAGACCATATAACATATGGAGGGTTCAATTCATTTTCAAACTTTTTCTTTCTCAAATCGTTTCTTAACTGGGTCTCAAACCCGATTCATCTCAACGAGATTCCTCGAATCCGATTCAAATTCATTTCACAGGCCTCGGCCTAAATCCTCAGTTCAACTGGGTCTCAGGCCGATATCATAAATCAACGGAGCATCAAGCCCGATAGTACCACTAACTGGTCCTCAAACCCGAATCGTAAACCTACTGGGCCCCCGGCCCGATCGTATAGCACAAATGGACCCTCGGTCCGATTCCTCGTCAATTGAAATGGACTCCAAGTCCGAGATTTGAAAATCAAAGGGGGTCTCATGCCCGATTTCATATTTCCGAATCCAAAATCCGTTTATTAAACCCTCGTTGAGAACATGGCACGCAAAGGTGCGACATAAAGCCGAAAACCTCGAAATACGTGCAATTATGTCGATCCTACGCTACCACAAACAAATGCACTCATGGAATCACAAAACATATATTAAAACAATTATAAAAAATTTATGCATGCATCAATTTCGAGACAAGGGTCCACTCACAGACCGTCCGCGCTGCTGCTTCGATATGCGCGATGTATGCCTTCCCAAGTCAACCATCGCCTTCGGGGTACCCAAACCTGTCCAAATCACTTTAGAGGGATACTAACTAGTTAATTAACCCCTCACTAATGCCCCCTAATTTTCTGGGATTTTTAACTATTTTTAAACACGCCTCGAAACCTTCGGACACCCCGAACTATATCGAGACAATGTCCGATCGACTCGAAACCAGTCCCAAAATGTTTGTTACATCGAATAGATGATTTGACATGTTGGAACCATCCTAAAATTCCCTAACATGCACCCGCACGCACCTCGAGAATGCCCGGCGCGTGGGCTCACGTGCCACTGCATAGGGTCATCCCTGTCCTCCAGCCGACCGGTCCGGTCCGGTTTTTCCTACAACTTGGACCAGCGTGACCAGTCCAGGTCCATAACCGGTCCAATCCTCACCGTTTCTTCCTCTAATTGATCCTATTCCTCCTATTTTTGTCCTAGGAACCTGACCCAATTGATTAGAACCCCTAAAACCTACGAAAACAACCTCGTTCGATTTTGGTCTCCACGGTTCAAAAATCCAAAACTCCCCCAGGGCTTCCTCGACGTCCAACACCTCCCAAAACCTTCCTGTTGATCTCCTACCAATCTAATTAATTCACTACAATCATCAAAATCGACCCATAACAAACAAAATCGAAAATGGATTGAAAATGGATTAAACCGATACCTTGATCGGGTTTTTCTTCTCTGCCGTGCACGGCGGCTCTACCTGGCCAGCCACCACGTCCAGCCTATCCCCCTCATCTCTCTGGACTCTCACAAATGTTCAAGGGTCAAGGGTTTGGGTTTGGATGAAAAATGGTGGATCGGTTTTTGGATGGGAAAAATGGAAAAATGGATGCACGGGGGGGATGGATGTGCATGAGAGAAAATGATGAGGAATGGATGAATGACACCTGTCATTCAACCATTGGCTCTAAGAAAATGCTGGGGCCCACTAATGTCCAATTAAGTTCTCGTCTCGAAAAACGTGCAATAGTGCACTCGAACTTACTTGAACCGTAACTGCTCCGTCGAATGTCCGAATTCGACGTGCCGCCTGTCTATGGATTCGTATCGTCGTGATCTACGTAATGGTACTCGGTCCTCGGTCATCGGATCTTCCGGGTCTAAAGTCAACTGTTGGCCCCTTTTCGCCTAAATTACCAAAACGCCCTTGAACTTCCGAATGTCACAACTTCTTCCTCGAATGTCAGAATTGAGCGTGCCACCTGTCTATGAACTCGTGATGTCCCGACCTACGTCACGGTCATTGGTCAAAGTCCATTTGACCGTCTAAATAAAAAGTCAACATTTTGCCCATTCCAAGGGCAAAATCGTCATTTTACCTTGAACGTCCGAGAATCCTGGCCAAATCTTCGATTAGCCTAGCTAATCCATCATTAATCCTTAATTAACCCTACTAATTCGGGATAGGCTTAAAACCCCGTTAGTTTTGAAATCGGACTTGAGGTCTTGTTGGTTTATGGTTTCGGGCTTAGGGCCCTGTTGACCGTGAAATCGGGCTTGAGTCCCAGTTCCGTTTGTGAAATGAGAATTCGGGCATGAGACCCTTTTGAACTGTGGATTTAGGCCGAGGCTTGTGAAAGTGAATTGAATCGGATTCGAGGAATCTTGTTGAAATGAATCGGGTATGAGACCCAGTTGAGAAATGAGTTTTGAGAAAGAAAGTATTTGAGAAAGAAAGAAAGAGATTCGAAATGAATGAACCCTCCAAATTGATTATATGGTCTCCTCCAGATGTCGACCTAGAGTGTCACGATCCACATACCCGAGTGGGTATCCCCATAGGGATCCCGTTCTAGGAGTGGTGGTTACTTATTATGATGTGGTCCCAGACCAGATTTCGGAGAGATGTGTGGACTAGATCCATAGAGAGAGCTCGGACTAGATCCTGAGATTGAACCTCCCAGATGGAGATTCCTGGGAGAAGACTCGGAGTGAGACCCCGAGTAGTGTGCATAATAGATAGATATGATGTCATCGTGACTATTTCGGGGATGTGTTCCCTAGGGGCTGTGTGCCCCAAGTTGGCATCTTCTCCGGAAGTGCTTAGGATGGGTTATACGTACGAGTACGTATGAGAATTTACAGAAAAGTGATTTGAGGGCGGAGACCCCGTGTTCCATGCTTTATGTTTTAGAAAGTGATTTGGGGCGGAGACCCCCGTATTTGAAATTGTGAAAGTGATTTGGGGCGTAGACCCCGTTTGTAATATTTTAAGAATATTTTCAAGTGTTTTTATGAGCGTTTTGATCAACGATTTTTGAATGCATGCATATGTATTTATGAAGGGCATAAATGTCTTTATGTGAAAATTAATGAAATTATTGTTTTGTCCACTCCTAGTTTTCGTGTTTTAATGCCCTTCAGGTTGATAGAGGATGTAGGCTGTAGCAGAGACGAGACATCACTCCCCTCCTCCTACGATCTTGAAGTACTCTGATAGCCCCGGCGAGAGCTAGAGATGGAATTTTCCCTGGTCTGACACGTAGTGTCAAACGGGATCAGGCGGGTCCCACGTTAATCCCTGGGGATTTGGGACCGGTCCTGACAAGTTGGTATCAGAGCAGGTTGGCTCATATGATACCCATAGTACTCTAATACCAGTTGGTATCAAAACGTGGTTGGCTAATTTGATACTCATGGTACTCTGATACCAGTTGGTATCAGAGCATGTTTTTCTCAAGGAGTACGCGCAGGTCGAGGATGTGATGTCTCTAAAGTCGTAACAGCCCGTCATCAACCTGGTAGTTAGGGCATTAGTACTAGGTTTTGGTGGAATCGAACCTCAGTTAGTTGAGGTTTGTCACGTGAGATGTTAGTTTGAGTTCCGATTGGCATTCCATGTCGTGCATGCCACGTGTTTCGAGGTTGGATCCCGAGTAGGATCAATGTGCATGGGAATCTAACGGCTTAGAGCCGTAGTGTTACTAGTGAGTAGGATCCATGAGGATTGGTAGACACAGTATGACGACTTGAGGATCGTGACCCTACTGTAGTGTCGGATAGAGGATGTACGGATTCATACCAGTGTGGTCAGAGGTCAGGGTCGCCCAGTTTACGATGACCCTGTACGACTACACTCATGACGGTTGGAAATAGGCATGCGTGCTTCTTTTTGGCATGTGTTGCCATGGTTCAGTGTGTCGAATCCTGGAGGGATGTCGACTAGCAGTGGATGCCAGAGTAGTAGTGGTGTGATGCAATAGGATGTGATTGTGCACGTAGCGCTTGTGCAGTATAGGACCCGGAGTATGGCCAGTTCTTGTGGAGGCCAGCGGCTGAGAGCCATAGAGTTACAAGAGGACGAGATCCTCAGAGTGTAGTTATTGGCTGGCTTGGTACAAGCATCGGAGTATGACGACTCTTCGGAGTCGAGATCGAGGGATCAGTCAGGATGGTTGAACTGCAGCGGGTAGTCGGGTTTGTGATAACCCTAGTAGGTGATTGCTTGGACAAGTTACCAAGAGTGTGGTACTTGTGATCAGATTCAGAGGTGGATCGATCGTTGGATGTTGCGTGTGGAGTAGTTGGTATCGGCGGTCGACTACCGCATGGATTTGGAGTCTCGGTAGCAGAGTGTTTCCGAGATTGGTCTGCACGAGGGTGTGGCAGACACTGCTATCGATGGACGTAGTTGAGTCTTATTGAGTTGGATAGACTCAGGTTGCCGTGACGATTGTGACGATGGGATTCGTCAGTTGTGATGATGATACGAGGTGCGTGAGTGACGCACAGTACGAGGATAGATTCTGGATTCGACTCGGTTATAACTGAGTGCGATCGCAGAATGAGACGCTGACGTTGGGTGTTGGCACACTTGCCACTCTTTAGTGAAGGTGATGGTTATAAGCGAGACAGAGAGGATCCCGAGTGGCTCAGTGCGAGGTACGGGGAGTACTTGGTATGGAGACCAGTTTGCCTAGTGTTGGAGATCAGTTTCCTCAGTGATGGAGACCCGTTTCCAATGATGGAGACCAGTTTCCCCTGTGTTGGAGATCAGTTTCCCCAGTAATGGAGACTAGGTCCCCCAGTGCTGCGAGATTGAGTCGCGAGGGTGTACTCATAAGTTGTAACTTTTGAAACGTGAGATCCAGGTACGAATGGATGACGTAAGTGACGTCTTATGACGGAAAGGTCGATTAGACAGATATGGTGGTATGCAGAGATTTGACTACCGATCACAGCAGGAATCTGTTGTGACTCGTCAGTCGAGCGATACATCAGGGTATGATAACTTGACATCCTTTTGGATGTGCATATACCGTAGTAAACGGATAGGCGAGTTGGAGGTTACGGACGCGTGGATGACAAGTTGAGCTGTCGACTTGAGAGTCCATTACGAATTGGTTTTGGTTGACCACGGTTGACCATACCTCCTGAGTTGAGGACATGGCACTTGTTTGCCTAGAGGACATGAGAATGTTCAGGTGATGAGTGAACTCCGTATTTGGAAGAGAAGCATATTTCAAACGTGATTGGAACTTCGGAATCACGAGAGGTTGTAATCGAGATGATGAGATCAAAGTCCTTTCGACGATGACATCAAATCTCATCATCTTGGATTCGTTCCTAGGTGGAACGACGAGGAATGTTGTGACATCTACGAGTTCAAGAGGGTGTAAGAACCGAATACCTAGGCTGTGAGTCAAATTTGATTGACTTGATGAGTAGATGGTATTTAGCGTCATAGGATGTGACGAGTGAATGTCCGAGGCGATGGGTTGATGTTCGCCTGGTGACGGACGGTTGGGGTCTGGACCATGATTGGATTGCGGACAGTAGTTTGTGGTTGGACGTTGCTAGAGTACAGTCCTTGAGTAGGTCGGGTGATGCCCTGATGTTGATGTGATGTAGGTGCATCGGAGTATTGTGCACGTTAGATGATGGGATTGACTAAGGTCAATCGGTATGTCCGGTTGAGATGGCCCAAGAGTTTGAGTTGGTTGTAGGTTGAATGAAATCATAGTTGGACATGAGTGGCGATCGGATCAGATCCGATAAGTGATAGTTTGGAGACTCGAGGTGAGTCTAGATGACAAGTGGTATCGCTGAGTGATGCGAGATACGATATGAGGACTCGAGAGCGAGTCGAGAGCAGAGTAGAGCAGCGGAAGCGCAGTGGAGCCGGGAGTTACCTGCTGGTCACGATGGATATGACCTGTGAGAGTAATGGATGGATAGTTATCCGATACGTTAGGATCGATGTGTTTGATGAGACTCTCAGAAGGGTCAGTTTTGGGTATAGGAATTTGAGAGAGTTGACTCGTACGAGCGGTTAGAGTCAGTTTGGGCATAAGAATTTGGGAGAGTTGATTCGTACGAGTATCGAGGGTTAGTATGGACATAGGCTTGTGGATGACCTATGAGATGAGATTCGTGCCATTGTGATGGCAGGGTCTATATGTGTTGTCTGATCTGATGCTGAGCAGGAGGCCAGCTTGGCAGTGATAGCCCGTAGTGGGGATGCGTTTTCAGCCTG
Organism: Prinsepia uniflora; assembly: GCA_032719365.1. Taxonomy (NCBI): domain Eukaryota; kingdom Viridiplantae; phylum Streptophyta; class Magnoliopsida; order Rosales; family Rosaceae; genus Prinsepia; species Prinsepia uniflora. The sequence continues at coordinate 36,364,319 of CM064872.1, forward strand.
ATGACTGCAGAATGGAACGTGTAAGAGTGTCAGACTGAAAATCCGTTTGGAGGTCAGTCTGGTGTTGATGACCTATCAAGTGAGTGACAGGCGTGATCGACGAGTGTCGACATATTGTCTCGAGTGAGACGTACGAGCAGACGTGTAGTTCTCGAGAGTGAATTGGGGCTTTGGAGGCTCCGATAACGGTACGTACCGAGGATGGGACCGATCAGTACGGAATGTGTGTTGGACGTGTACTGTTACATGAGTATTCTCGTGTGGGTGCAACAGTCTGATTAGAGAAACATGGATGGATTCCACAGTTTGGTTGTGGAATCGGGTCGATTTAAATTTCGAGGACGAAATTCTTTAAGGGGGAAGGTTGTGACGACCCGTCCCAAATTAGCGAGATTAATTAAGAGTTAATGACGGATTAGCAAGGCTAATCGGAGATTAGACGAGGATTAGCGGACGTTCGGACGAAATGACGATTTTCCCGTAGAATGGGTGAATCATTGACTTTTCGTTTAGGCGGTCAAATGGACTTTGGCTAATGACTGTAACGTAGTTCGTGACTTCACGAGTTCATAGACAGGTGGCACGCTCGATTCCGACGTTCGAGGAGGAAGTTATCACTTTCGAAAGTCCAAGGGAATTTTGGTAATTTGGGCCAAGAGCTGACTTTTGACCCGAGTGGTCCGATGGCAGAGGGCCAAAGACCGTTTCGTAGATCGGGATGATGCGAATCGGTAGATAGGCGGCAAGTCGAATTCGGACATTCGACCGTGAAGTTACGGTTCACGGAAGTACGAACGCACTATTCCCCAATTTACGAGACGGATGCTTTTTGGAATTAAGTGGGGCCCTGATATTTTTCCCAGCAACCAATGGATGAGTGACAAGTGTCACTCATCCACTGGCTACCATTTCACATACATGCATATCACATTTTCCTCTTCATCGATCATTTCCCATTTCCAGACCCGATCTCACCCACCCCAAGCCAATCCAATCCAACCCTTACCCTTTGATCATCTTGGTAAGGAACCTGGAGAGTGAGGGAGGATGTTTGGATGCTGGTGGCCGGTCAAGAAACGCCGCCGTGCATGGCAGAGGCCGCAAACCCGAGAGGGTACTCGGTAAGGCCCCTTTTTCCTTTTTATTTGATTTTTGCATTAGGGCCTGTTTTGGATGGTTTGGTTGATTTAAATAGGTTGCATATGGAGTTTTAAGAAGGTTTGTATGGTGGTTGGGCGGCTGTGGAAGCCATGGGAGGTTTTGGAAACCTTGAACCGTGAGGTTCATTTTTGGAACCTTGGGTTTTGGACGGTTTTAATTAGTTTTAGGGATTGGTTTAGATAGGAAATTTGAAAAGAGGAATTTTAGGATTGAAATGGAGGAAAATGGACGAGAATTGAGTGAGGAAACAAGCCAGACCGGTCACGCCGGTCCAGCTATATCGGACTGCACAGAAAACCGGCCGGACGAGTCGATTGCGTGAGGGAGAAGATGAATAGTCCGGGCACGTGAGGCCCACGCGTAGGACCATTCTTGGGCGCGTGTTGACACGACCCATCCCAATCCCACCGGGATTACCGTGGGATGTGTCATGCTCCCGTCTGACACGAAGTGTCAGACAAGGGATAACCGAAAGTCGCTGCCCCGACGGGCGTCCAGCGTGCGCAAGGATCGATGGAGGAGGCATGCAATGTCCCAGTCACTGTTGCAGTCACATCGTCGAACAACATGAAGGGCATTGAAAAAAATAAAGGTTGTGAGTGGATGAAAATAAACAAGTTCATAAAATACATTTTATAAGACATTTATGCCCCTCAGTAAAAACATATGCATGCATCAAAAACAGTAATCAAATATTTATTAGAAATAACCGTTAGGGCCTTAGCCCAGAAACCATAAACACCGTTTCAACCAAAAGTCATTTCATAAATCCAGTGGGACACATACACCACATTACCATCTCCGGCATCCCAGATGCCTAGCATCGCAGACGCTTTACATCCCAGACGTCATATCTCACGGTATTAAAGCGACGCGTGCTGCCCGGGGTCTCACCGGGTCCATATCTCTGACATCCCAGATGTTTGACGTCCCTGACGTCTAATCATAGCAATCTTGCTCCTGAGTCATCATACGGTCGGGCAGCTCCGTACAATGACCCCTCGCAGGCAATGCACCGTGACTTCCCTAGTGTCCCAGACACTTGGAGGTGACCATTACAATCCTCATATCGAGATGGTTTATGGAAAACAGTTTATCATTCATTTCCAAAATATCAAAAGGGCCTTGCCCCGAATTTCCATAAAACCATCACAAGTCCAAATACTTGGTTTATTAAATCCAAGATCATTTATTCAATTCCATTTTAGGGTCCCCGACACGAAATCACATTATAAATCAACTGGGCCCTAGCCCGATTTCGTAAATCAACTGGGCCGCCGGCCCGATATTAAAACTCAAATGGGTCTTAGCCCGAGTTTACTTTATCAAGTCTATAACCGTTTCATGAAATCAAATCCAACCCATAAGTATGGAAATTACTGCAAAACCGAAAAACCTCGATTTACGTGCAAACATGTAAATTGCCTCGAAATGCGTGAAATAATATTAATTCACTAATATCCAAATCAAATCATATAATCACAAATTATAAACAATCCTGAAACAGTTATGCATGCATAGAATTTATAAAACCAATGTCCACTCACACACCGTTTAACCATGCGCCTTAATACGCGTGTCATCGGCCTTCCCGGGCCCCGTCACTAACATTGGGACTCCCAAACCTGGTCATACCACATTAGAGGGTTACTAACCTCTTCATTAACATCCTATTCAAGTCCCGTAATTTTCCCAAATTTTTAACTATTTTTAAACTCGATTAAAAACCTTCGAACATCGCGAACAATGTCGGAACAGTGTCCGATTGACACGAAACCAACGCTAAAATGTTCGTTACATTGTATATGATAAAAGTCATGTTGACCTCACCTTGGAATTCGTGACCACGCGCCGTCACGCGCAGCCGTGAGTGGCTGCGTGTGACACCCACGCTCCTTGCTACAGTACCTTCGTCCTCACCCGGATTACTGATAAACGGATCCCTGCAACCCGCCAACAGACACGACTGGTTTCCTATCAATTCATCGTCAATTCTTTCTATTGAACATTCAAACAATTTCGGTTTAAGTCTAATTAGAGTTCTGTAAACTCAATTACCGGATTACTTACCTCAATCCTTCAAATCAATGATGAACTTTCGAAGAACACCAGGGCACTGTTCATCCTTCGAAATTCATCAATGTCAACTGATTTCTTCCAATTGATCCACCCAGTAGCTTCAGTGGACCATGAGAAACTGTTTCCCCACTTCAATTTCATCGTTTGATCACTCCAAGATCACAACTCAACTTCGAATTTTCCGGCCATCCACCACGGCCGTCCATGGCTCCAGGAGCTTCGAAAATGGCCATACTTGATCTGGATCGACTCATTAAGGTTCCAGGAAGCTTATTCGGCCCTCAATTAGGCTTGGGCTGGCCTAGGGAAGGTTGATCATGACCTGATCACTGTCTCTATTTTTCTCAGTTCCAATGGCCCCTGCCCCGCGTTTGTTTCCCGCACACACACCACTCAAGCTCTGCTCAACCGACTCAAGGTATAAATTAGCTCACCCGAGGCTTCAAACTCCACTCAATACTCACACACACTGAACACAAGCCAGCACGGTCCCTGCGCTTCACCTCAAAAACACTAGCGCCCACACCGTTCAATTCCCCATTTCCCCAACATCACACACTCCCTTGGGCCATTACAGATTAAACAACTCCCCCCAAGGTCACTAATTGGTTAAACAATTCGCAGATTAGGTTTAAACAAATCAATGGAACAGGTCACTCACGGCATGGGCACTCAGACTCTGTTTTCACAGTATTTAAACAGTTCCCCAGCAAAAATTACCATTTTGCCATTCTGTTAAAAAATTACCAAAATGCCCCTCACGCGTCCAGAACCGTAACTTGGTCATTTGAACTCCGATTGACGCGTGCCGCCTGTCTACGAACTCAAGGCATCGAGACCTTCCTAACGGTCCTCGATCCTCGGCCATCGGACCTCACGGTCAAAAAGTCAACATTTTCCCTCTTTTTGCATCGTTCGTCCGATTTCGCCCAACTAATCACCGATTAACCTCACTAATCATGATTAGTTACTAATCTAATCCCAGAATTCGGGACAGGTCGTTACAACCTTCCCTCCTTAAAGAATTTCGTCCTCGAAATTCCAACCGATCTAATCTCAAACGTTCTTCCCTCCTTAATTAGTTTCGTTCTAGAAATTCCGACTATCTTGATTTCACAATCACCCCGTGGAAAGTAAAATCGACCTCACAACACGTGTACACCTGTATACCAACTAATCGGAACAAAAACTTGTCTGCACCCAATCGTACCACTAGTATTCAAGTCGTATCGACTACATTCGACCCCGTCGAATGACAGAACCACACGTTTCGAATTTACACCACGTTTCAAATCTACTATTTCGTTGACGCGACAACCCGACAGTTCCTTTCTCAATCACGAACCTGTCCTGGTATCTACTCCCACTGGGAGTCACCGGACCTCACTCAACACATCCACGTTGACACCTCCCGACAATCTGACACCACTTGACCGTTGTCAGTCGAAAACTGACACTTACCCACTTGTGGTTACACTAACCACCAACTTATTCATCTCGAGTCTACAACAATCAACACCTCACTCTACCTGTATGTAACTGAACCCATCAGAACCACTATGACCCAATGCACAACATCCGATGTCCAGTCCACAACCTCAACTGATCCAATGGTATCGGAACCAATCCGACTACCAACACGCTCACCGACATACCTCGGGTATAATCCGTATACCGTCACCAGGCACCACAAGCCTGCAAAGTATCGTACCTCGAACCATGTACAAAGTACACACATCTACCCATCGACCAGACTACAACCACCTAGGTCATAGCCAAACAAGTTCCAATAATGGAGTCCATTTGTCAACTCCAGCATTAGACAAATCGAAACTTCACCCATCACTCAGTTCCAAATCCAGATCCGAATCCGCAATTTCGCAAGAAATCCCGAATCCAAACCCAGACATCATATTCTTAATCCGTTTCCAAATCTGAATCTAAAATAATTATCCCTTAAGCTAGCATTGGGAATAAACATTCCGCACCCAAATTCGGAAATCCACTTTCAAGTTCCTAAATCGAATCCTGAATCGTCACCCAGAAATTCGATTCCAAAACCCGAAATCTCGTTCACGTCTACCAAGACACACCAAAACCAAACCTATCGGTTACCTGCTCAGTATGTCAGGACCGGTCCCAAATCCTCCGGGATTAACGTGGGACCCGCCTGATCCCCTCTGACACGAAGTGTTAGACCAGGGAAAATTCCATCTTTAGCCCTCACTCGGGCTATCAGAGTGCGTCAGGATCGTAGGAGGAGGGGAGTGATGTCTCATCTCTGCTACAGCCCACATCCTCGATCAACCTGAAGGGCATTAAAACCGTAAAAGTCGTGAGTGGACAAAAATAATATTTTAATAGAAACATTTTCGCATAAAGACGTTTATGCCCTTCATAAAAACATATGCGTGCATTCCAAAAACCGTTTAGTAAAACCTTCATAAAATCATTCAATTTATCTAACATATTCTTGAAGTTGTTCAAGGGTTCATGCCCGGTTCCCATAAACAGTCATGAACCATAATTCCATTTGGGTCCTTGACCCGAAATCATAATCTAAAACATGGAATACAAAAATCAAAACCATAGGGACTCAGCCCAATTCACATCACGTGGGTCTCAGCCCAAAACCTTTCTCAGTGAAATACCAACACACAAAATACGGGGTCTTTGCCACCAAATCATTTCTAAAACATCGAATAAGGGGTCTCGCCCCAAAACACTTCATAAAATCTCATACGTACCGTCATACGTATAACCCATCCTAGGCACTTCCGGAGAAGATGCCAACTCGGGGCACACAGCCCCTAGGGAACACATCCCCGATATAGTCACGATATCAATCATCTCTATCTAGTGTGCACACTACTCGGGGTCTCACTCCGAGTCTTCTCCCAGGAATCTCCATTTGGGAGGCTCAATCACTGGATCTAGTCCGAGCTCTCTCTCTGGATCTAGTCCACACATCTCTCCGGAATCTGGTCCGGGACCACAACATAAAAAGTAACCACCACTCCTGGAACGGGATCCCTATGGGGATACCCACTCTGTTTTGTGGATCGTGACTATCCAGGTCGACACTGGAGGAGACCATATAATCAATATGGAGGGTTCATTCACACTTTCAAATATTCTTTTCTTTCTTTCTCAAATCACCTTTCAATTGGGTCTCAAACCCGATTCATTTCAACAGGATTCCGCGAATCCGATTCAAATCACTTTCACAGGCCTCGGCCTAAATCATCAGTTCAACTGGGTCTCATGCCCGAATTCTCATTTCACAATTCGAACTGGGACTCAAGCCCGATGTTACAATCAATTGGGCCCTAGGCCCGAAACCATTACTCAACAGGACCTCACGCCCGATTTCCCAACCAACGGGGCCTTAAACCCGATATCTCAACTAAATGGGTCTCATGCCCGATATCATAAATCAACGGGGCATCAAGCCCGATAGTAACACTAACTGGGCCTCAAACCCGAATCTAAAACCAACTGGACCCTCGGTCCGATCGTATAGCTCAAATGGACCCTAGGTCCGATTCCTCGTCAAATCAAATGGACTCCAAGTCCGAGAGTTTTAAATCAAATGAGTCTCGTGCCCTATTTCATATTTCTAAAATCTAAATCCATTTATTAAACCCTCGTTGAAAGCCTAGAACGTATATGCATTGTATAAAACTGTATCTTAAACCAACTGGACCCTGGGTCCGATTGTATAGCTCAAATGGACCCTAGGTTCGATTCCTCGTCAAATCAAATGGACTCCAAGTCCGAGAGTTTTAAATCAAATGGGTCTCGTGCTCGATTTCATATTTCTAAATCTGAAATCCATTTATTAAACCCTCGTTGAAAGCCTAGAACGTATATGCATTGTATAAAACCGTAAATCTCGAAATACGTGCAAATACGTAAATCCTAGGCTACCACAAAAAAATGCACTCATGGCATCACAAAACATATATTAAAACAATTGTAAAACATTTATGCATGCATCAATTTTGAGAGAAGGGTCCACTCACAGACCGTCCGAAGCCGCGCCTCGATAAGCGTGCCATAGTTGTCTCCTGGTTCAAACGTCGCCTCCGGGATTCCCGAGCATGTCCAAATTCATTTAGGGGGTTACTAACTACCTAAATAACCCCTTACTAAAGTCCAATAATTTTCCCAATTTTCTAACTATTTTTCAATACGAACATAAACCTTTGGACGTCCCGAACTATATCGAAACGGTGTCCGATTGACACGAAACCAGTCCCAAAATGTTCGTTACATCGAATAGATGATTTCGTATGTTGGAACCTTCCCCACATATCCCGTCACGTGCCGTCACGCGCCTAGGGAATGTACTATGCCTGGGCTTCACGCGCCACCTGTCAAGACCCGACCCTCCTCGGTCAGGACCCGACTCATCTAGCACTATATTGTCCGCTTTGGGCCTCGCCCTCACGGTTTTGTTTTCAGGAGCTCATGGTGCAACTTCCCAGGGGGTCACCTATCGTGGAATTAAACCAGCCTCAACTCGCTTAACTTTGGGGTTCCAGTCCCCCCCAAAGCCACTTGAGCTCCCACAAGGCCTAGTTTAGATCAGAGTTGCTCAGCGGCACCCTCTATCTAACCCTATATTGTCCTCTTTGGGCACACCTGCGCCCACAAGGTTTTATTCCTGGGAGCTCACGGTGCAGCTTCCCAGTGGGTCACCCATCATGGGATTGCACCAGCCTCCACTCGCTTAACTTTGGAGTTCCCCCGGAATCCAAATCCAGTGAGCTCCCAGAAGGCCTAGTGCTAGATAGGTGCATGCCTACACCTTTAAGGCACACCACCATCCTCTCCCAGATCATTCCCCCCTCGCAGGAATGTGGGATTGTTCACCGTTCCCTCCAGGACACGGGTCTTACAATCCACCCCCCTTAAGGCCCAGCGTCCTCGCTGGCACACTTCCTGGTCGGGGTCTAGCTCTGATACCAAATTGTCAGGACCCGACCCTCCTCGGTCAGGACCCGACTCATCTAGCACTATATTGTCCGCTTTGGGCCTCGCCCTCACGGTTTTGTTTTCGGGAGCTCATGGTGCAACTTCCCAGGGGGTCACCCATCGTGGAATTGCACCAGCCTCAACTCACTTAACTGTGGGGTTCCAGTCCCCCCCCCCCCCCCCAAAGCCACTTGAGCTCCCAAAAGGCCTAGTTTAGATCAGAGTTGCTCAGCGGCACCCTCTATCTAACCCTATATTGTCCTCTTTGGGCACACCTGCGCCCGCAAGGTTTTATTCCTGGGAGCTCCCGGTCCAACTTCCTAGTGGGTCACCCATCATGGGATTGCACCAGCCTCCACTCGCTTAACTTTGGAGTTCCCCCGGAATCCAAAGCCAGTGAGCTCCCAGAAGGCCTAGTGCTAGATAGGTGTGTGCCTACACCTTTAAGGCACACCACCATCCTCTCCCAGACCATTCCCCCCTCGCAGGAATGTGGGATTGTTCACCGTTCCCTCCAGGACACGGGTCTTACACCACCGCACAGTGCCTTCTTCAACCTACCGCGAATCGGCCGGTCCGGTTCTCTGGTTTCTTGAACCGGCGTGATTGGTTCGGCTCTCCAGACCCCTCAAATCCGATCTGTTTCTTCCCTTTTCGATCCCAAAATTCCTATTTCCTCCTTTCCAATCTATTTCAATCATGAAAAGTAATTAAAACCCCCTAAAATCTATGGTTCAACTTTGAACCTTACCGTTCATTGTTTTCATTTTTCTTCCCATGGCCCTCTGCCGTCAAACCGCCACCAAAAGCTTCTTAGGACCTCCCTAGCATGACAGGACCCGTCCCATTCCCACTGGGACCACCCGGGGACGTGCCCCGCTCCTGTTTGACAATGACTCTAAACATACCAAAATTACCCTTAAATAAAAACCGATTATTCAAATAGCTAGATAACGTACATTAACAGTGTTTAAAGCGATACTGTCAGACAAGGGAAAGTAAAATACAACACGTGAGCACAATAGTCAGAGTACATTTATTCGGTGCTCAACCTACCCAAAAGTGGGTGTACAGGTGCACTGCTAACAACTAAGCCTCTTCCTCCTCCTCCGGGTCCTCCTCCTCTATTTCCGTGTCAGGGTCTGGAGGGGTCAGTAAAACAAGAGTGAGTGGGCCAAAAATAACAGTTTATAAATCAATTTAATAATAAAATAATCATAAGGTTTTACCCCTCCGTTTTCCAAATCTTGCATGCAGTGAAAACATAATGTGATAATGAAATCATAACCATAGAATCACAATAATAATCCAAAGGAGAAACCAACATGTTAGTGCACTGTAAAACCCAACCCAAATGATGTCACGGTTCTAAGGCTACGCGTTGCCACTCAGGGTCTCACACACAAGACTCTCTAGGTACATCAGCTCCCGGTATCCCGGTCACTGCCCGAGGTATATGAACATGCCTTCCTGAGGGAAAGCCGCCCAACGGGGGTCAACTCTACTCAGTCAGGGCCCCGTGACTACTCTAGGGTCTACCTAGGCCAACGACCCTCCCTGGAGGAGACAATATAGATAGGTAGGAAAGTACAGCACAACAACAGTATAGTTTACCCTATGTCCCCCCGGACATCCCAGATAAAATCCACATATAATCCAAACGGGTCTCATGCCCAAAACAGTGTAATAAGAGATATAAAAAGTTTATATAAGACTCATCGAAATCATAAGTGGAAACAGTAAAATAGTTTATGCATGCAAGCCTTTTATAAATCAAACAGCCCACTCACACTCGGTCATTGCTGCTCAACGATCTCTAAAACCTGTATTAACATATCTGATAGTTACTTAAGGACCCTATAACTCCAATACTAAGACCCTAGAACAGATCCGCCTCAAAAACGCATCCCGGGCACTATTCCCGAGGCTTCAAACTCCATTTTGACTAACCAAACGATCTCCGATCGACACGAAACCACCTCCATTGGATCTGTATCGTCGAAACCTTGAAAATGGTACCGGCCCCACCCAAATCACTGTTCACACGCGCCCCCACGCGCCTGGTCAACGCGTGGGTCAACGCTGCTACAGTACGCTGACGTCAGCAGTGACGTCATGCTGACGTCAGCATGACGTCATCACTGACATCTGTCAGGTGACATGTGGCATGTTCTAATTGGTCCCTGGTCTTACAATTTCTGACATGATGACATCATCATGATGTCAGAGGTGACGTCAGCATGATGACGTCATCACTGCTACAGTACCGGGTCGTTACATAGCAACTCAATAAACCCATTCTAAACCCTAAAAACAGCCCATAATGCCATAAATCGACAATAAGAAGAAAAATGGGTTTATCGGGCTTACCGGGCACTCCTCCTCCGCCGTCCACGGCGGGGCCATTCCTTGGCGGCCACCAGCGTCCACCGATCCTCCCTCACTCTCTGGTCTCTTAGATATGATCATTGGGTTGAAGGGTTGGATTTGGGGTGGTAGTTTTGATCGGGTTTGTTTGGGAATGGGAAAAACGATCGATGCAAAATGCAAGGGATGGTATGCATGAATGTGGAATGGTAGCCAGTGGATGAGTGACACTTGTCACTCATCCATTGGTTGCTGAAAAACAACTGAGCCCACTATGTCCAAAAGCTCCTCGTAAAATGCGTCATCGTGAATAGTATCCTGAAACTTCTGTGAACCGTAACTTCGCCGTCGAACGTCCAAATTTGACGTGCCGCCTGTCTACGGATTTGTATCGTCCCGATCTACGTACTGGTCTTCGGCCCTCGGCCATCGGACCTCTCGGTCAAAAGTCAACTTTTGGCCCAAATTACCAAATTGCCCTCGAACTTTCGGACGTCATAACTTCCTCTTCGAATGTCGGAATCAAGCGTGCCACCCGTCTATGAACTCGTGACTTTACGAACTACGTCATAGTCATCGGCCAAATTCCATTTGACCGTCCGAATGAAAAGTCAACGATTTACCCATTCCAAGGGCAAAATCGTCATTTCGCCCGAACGTTCGCTAGTCCTCGTCTAATCTCTAATTAGCCTTCGATAATCCGTCTTTAATTCTTAATTAATTCCGCTAATTTGGGATGGGACGTCACACAATACATTCGATTGACTTCATAGGGAAGCCAATCCCAACATCCTCACGTCTAAGGTTGACAAAATCCGACCACGTCGGAAACCAACTCACCCGAGTAGTATACCATACGGGATTCACTTCGAAAAGTAGTCCAGTCTCGTCTTTTACGACCCACATACCAAAGTAAAGGCGATAAACCCTCCCCCTATCCAGATCATCAAGATCACGATCCAGGTTCAACACTGCATCCCCGACTACAACCGTCACGACCCTGCTCCACCTAGGATCCACACAGTTAATACTAGACTCTAAACCATAGGGTCTTACACCCTCAACTAATCTGCATACTGTAACAACGTTCGACAACCAACTCCCACAACTAAACCGATCAGTCAACGACGAGACACGCCAAGACTGTGAGTTCTCACTGATTACCTCGTATCGATCCTCGTCATCCCACCTAGGAAAAACCAAGGATGATCCAAAAACGATGACGCCAAAACTCATCCTACGTGGATGCAAATACGACTCGCTGCACTCACCACGCCATGTAAACCAGCATCGTCTGCCACCCAGCAAAAAATGAAAAATCTCGTTTACCTAACTTCGAAATACGCAACTCCTCCTGATGACCCCAAAACATACATGGGCCCACCAACTAATACACGTTCAACGTACTAGTAACCACAATCAACGTCTGCCAGGGAAGAAGGTGAGAAGTCAACCCCAATGACTTCAGAATACCTATCACCAATGTGGAAACGAGCACCCCTCTCGTCCCCCAATCACAACTCTCCTCGAAACCAAAGTTCCAACCGTGTTGGGAATAGACACGCTCCCAATGAGGTGTCAAGTCCAACCACGGGACTTCCCACATCCTCAAATCACTTGGACAACCATGTGTCCGTAATCAAACCAAGACTCAGACCTCAAGTCCGTTAATCACTATTTATGTACGTACACCGATTCCGCTTGGGAATTACTCAACCCTTTTTGAATGTGCATACAATACTACCTTCGTCTCACATCTCAACCTTTACGGTTCAACCCCCGAGTTTCCATGTTTTTCACGGTCACAAAATCCCACATTCGTACCACTAATGATTTTCCTCGTCTTTTCCAAATTAAGCAATTTCCTTGTACTTTCTGGGGTTAGTAGAAACATACAATCACATCAATCTCGGAGTTGACAACAACTCCCCAAATCCACTAATTCTCATGACATAGGGAACGTCATCCCAAGATTCCTCCTATCTCAATCATACCTTTTTATCCACTCATCTATTGTCACCTCATCACTGTTGGGACTTATCCCAACACCTCACAATCTCCGCTGGATCCTATCCAGCCCATGACTCAACCACTACTGAATCTCAAATACCGAGCATATGTCCATCATAACAGAGTCACATCCCAACTCGTGGCTCATCACAATCTCAATCACCGACACTTGTATCAGCACACAGGCATCCAAACTTGTATCCGTACCCGCATACAAACATCCACACGAGCACACAGTGTGTAAGGTTGATAACCCTGGATCTCCGCTCATACCGAGCGACGATCCCGAATCACTACTCGTACTCCACCACTATGGGTCACACCATTCTAACAATCCACATCAGGATCGCGAACGTTCCCTGAACGTCCCCTGATTCTCAACAACTGCGACCACACCAAATACCCTCGATAATCAGTTATCTCCACAAGACTACCGTCCAACAATCATCGCTATCGAGATCCGTATCCACACATCACACTAATACCCGGTCTAGCTCGGGATTCCATATTTTATCTCATACTGTATCCGTGAATCGGATCCCATAGGTCTGACTAGACTCACTAGAGTCATCCACATGGTCGTCCATGACCTCAGCCGCTCGTCGCAGCACAAGTTCTCTTCCACAAATCACGACTAAGGTTCACCTTTCCAATCCAACATATACTAGGGTTCCACAATCACACCCTATGGTTCCACCGAACCCAACTGCTCTCGGTAATATAATCCACGGCCTGACCGACCCCACTGTCCTGACATCGTATAGACGTCGGTTCCGATCCTACCATCACTCAACGTAGGTTCCACCACGAAGGTCATCGACTAACTCCGATGTACCAACATCCCTCCCACTAGCAATCACCACAAGGGTTCACATTTCCTAATCACTGTTCAAATAGGGTTCCCTGAACCTAGCTGCGCCCAGCAGCACAACAATCTATTATCACATGACCGAACTGGCGGTCCCACAATACCAGTTCATCACATACAACCCCACTTGGGTCGAATCACATTAACGCACGGCGTATCGGGCCAATCACACTCTACCCACCATTCAAACCCAAAAACTATCTACCAGGTTGATAACGAACTGCAGCCCCAAGATACATCACACCCTCGACCTGTGCGCACAAAAAGAGCAAACCTGCTCTAATACCACATTGACACGACCCATCCCAATCCCCCCGGGATTACCGTGGGATGTGTCATGCTCCCGTCTAACAGGAAGTGTCAAACAAGGGATAACCGAAAGCCGCTACCCCGACGGGCGTCCAGAGTGCGTAAGGATCGATGGAGGAGACATTCAATATCCCAGTCACTGCTGCAGTCGCATCGTCGATCAACCTGAAGGGCATTGAAAACAATAAAGGCTGTGAGTGGACGGAAATAAACAAGTTCATAAAATACATTTTATAAGATATTTATGCCCCTCAATAAAAACGTATGCTTGCATCAAAAACAGTAATCAAATATTTATTAGAAATAATCGTTAGGGCCTTAGCCCAGAAACCATAAACACCGTTTCAACTAAAAGTCATTTCATAAATCCAGTGGTACACATAGACCACATTACCTTATTCGACATCCCAGATGCCTAGCGTCCTAGACGCTTGACGTCCCAGACGTCATATCTCACGGTACTAAAGCGACGCGTGCTGCTCGGGGTCTCACCGGGTCCATATCTCCGACATCCCAGATGTCTGACGTCCCAGGCGTCTAATCATAGCAATCCTGCTCCTGAGTCATCATACGGTCCGGCAGCTCCGTACAGTGGCCCCTCGCAGGTAATGCACCGTGACTTCCCCAGTGTCCCAGACACCTGGAGGAGACCATTATAATCCTCATATCGAGATGGTTTATGGAAAACAGTTTATCATTCATTTCCAAAATATCAAAAGGGCCTTGCCCCGAATTTCCATAAAACCATCACAAGTCGAAATAATTGGTTTATTAAATCCAAAATCATTTATTCAATTCCATTTTAGGGTCCCCGACCCGAGATCACATTTATAAATCAACTGGGCCCCTAGCCCGATATCGTAAATCAACTGCGCCCCCGGCCCGATATTCAAACTCAAATGGGTCTTAGCCTGAGTTTACTTTATCAAGTCTATAACCGTTTCATGGAATCAAATCCAACCCATAAGTATGGAAATTAGTGCAAAACCAGAAAACCTCGATTTACGTGCAAACACGAAAATTGCCTCGAAATTCGTGAAATCATATTAATTCACCAATATCCAAATCAAATCATATAATCACAAATTATAAACAATCCTGAAACAGTTATGCATGCATATAATTTATAAAACCAATGTCCACTCACAGACCGTTTAACCATGCGCCTCGATACACGTGCCATTGGCCTTCTCGGGCCCCGTCACTAACACTGGGACTCCCAAACCTGTTTATACCACATTAGAGGGTTACTAACCTCTGCATTAACGTCCTATTCAAGTCCCGTAATTTTCCCGAATTTTTAACTATTTTGAAACTCGATTTAAAACCTTCGGACATCCCGAACAATGTCGGAACGGTGTCCGATTGACACGAAACCAACACTAAAATGTTCGTTACATTGTATAGGATAAAAGTCATGTTGACCTCACCTTGGAATTCGTGCCCACGCGCCAACACCCGCTGCCGTGAGTGGCTGCGCTTGACTCCCACGCGCCTTGCTACAGTACCTTCGTCCTCGGCCGGATTACTGATAAACGGATCCCCACGACACGCGAACAGACCCGACTGGTTTCCTATCAATTCATCCTCAATTCTTTCAATTGAACATTCAAACAGTTTCGGTTTAAGTCATATTAGAGTTCTGTAAACTCAATTACCTGATTACTTACCTCAATCCTTCAAATCAAAGATGAACTTTCGAAGAACACCAGGGCACTGTTCATCCTTCGAAATTCATCAATGTCAACTGATTTCTTCCAATTGATCCACCCAGTAGCTTCAGTGGACCATGAGAAACTGTTTCCCGACTTCAATTTCATCGTTTGATCACTCCAAGATCACGAGTCAACTTCGAATTTTTCGGCCATCCACGACGTCCGTTCATGGCTCTAGGAGCTTCGAAAATGGCCACACTTGATTTGGATCGACACATTAAGGTTCCAGGAAGCTTATTCGGACCTCAATTAGGCTTGGGCTGGCCTAAAACCGAAATTCGAATTTGAATTTATCAAAAACCAGTTTCGGGTTTTTGAACTTTCCCTCACCATTTTCCTCTTATTTTTCCATCTCTCCATCTCAGAGTACTACTCTCAGTCCCTTAATCTCCTTCCCGTTCACAATTTCTCTCAATTCAGCCTTGGGAACGTCGATCATGACCTAATCACTGTCGCTGTTTTTCTCAGTTCCAATGGCACCAGCCCCGCGTTTGTTTCCCCCACACACACCACTCAATCTCTCCTCAACCCACTCAAGGTATAAAATAACTCACCCGTGGCTTCAAATTCCACTCAATACTCACACACATTGAACACTAGCCAGCATGGTCCCTGCGCTTCACCTCAAAAACACCAGCACCCACACCGTTCAATTCCCTATTTCCCCAACATCACACACTCCCTTGGGCCATTACAGATTAAAAAACTCCCCCCAAGGTCACTAATTGGTTAAACAATTCGCAGATTAGGTTTAAACAAATCAATGGAACAGGCCACTCACGGCATGGGCACTCAGACTCTGTTTTCACAGTATTCAAATAGTTCCCCAGCAAAAATTACCATTTTGCCCTTCTGTTCAAAAATTACCAAAATACCCCTCACGCGTCCAGACCCGTAACTTGGTCATTCGAACTCCGATTGATGCGTGCAGCCTGTCTACGAACTCAGGGCATCGAGACCTTCCTAATGGTCCTCGGTCCTCGGCCATCGGACCTCATGGTCAAAAAGTCAACATTTTCCCCCTTTTTGTCCAAATTATGAAAATGCCCTTGGACTTCCGAACGTCACAACTTTCACCACGAATGTCGGAATTGAACGTGCGACCCGTCTATGAACTCATGACGTCCCAAACTACGTCACGGTCATCGGTGAAATTCCATTTGACAGCCCGAACTAAAAGTCAACATTTTACCCACGACTAAGGGCAAAACGGTCATTTTACATCGTTCGTCCGATTTCGTCCAACTAATCACCGATTAACCCTACTAATCATGATTAGTTACTAATTTAATCCCGGAATTTGGGACGGGTCATTACACGTGCTTACTCCTTTGGGAAGGTTCCAATATGTGAAATCATCTATTAGATGTAACAAACATTTTGGGACTGGTTTCATGTCAATCGGACATCTTTTCAATATAGTTCGGGACGTCCGAAGGTTTAGGTTCGCGTTTAAAAATAGTTAGAAAATCTGGAAAATTACGGGACTTCAATGAGAGGTTAATGAGGCTATTAGTAACCCTCTAAATGAATTTGGACAGGTTCGGGAATCCCGGAGGCGACGATTGACCAGGGAGACGATTATGGCACGCGTATCGACGCGCGGCTTCGAACAGTCTGTGAGTGGACCTTTCTTTCGAAATTGATGCATGCATAAATGTTTTATAAGTGTTTTAATGTAGGTTTTGTGATGCCATGAGTGCATTTGATTGTGGTAGCTTAGGATTGACATATTTTCACTTTTTTTGAGGTTTTCGGCTTTATGTCTTACCTTTGCGTACTGCGTTTTCAATGAGGATTTAATGAACGGGTTTCAGATTCGGAAATATGAAATCGGGCACGAGACCCATTTGATTTACGAACTATCAGACCTGGAGTCCATTTGAATTGACGAGGAATCGGATTTAGGGTCCATTTGAGCTAGACGTTCAGACTGAGGGTCCATTTGGTTTATGATTCGGGTTTGAGGCTCAGTTAGTGGTACTATCGGGCTTGATGCCCCGTTGAACGTCCGCTAATCCTCGCCAAATCCCCAATTAGCCTAGCTAATCCATCATTAATCCTTAATTAACCCTGCTAATTCGGGACGGGTCGTTACAATCTTCCCCCCTTAAAGAATTTCGTCCTCGAAATTCAAATTGACCCAATTTCCACGACCAACTGTGGAAATTCAATCGTGTCTCCGCACACGGCCACGCTTGTTCACAAGTACATGTCCGTCACTATGTCGTACTTCTCGGTACGTACCGTCACCGAAGCTCCCAAGTTCCATCTCAACTCTCAATAGCTGCATTCCGATCGTTGGCTCTCGAGAGCCATCACGTCGACTTTTCAGCCTGATGGTTCTTCTCATCTGATAATCGGAACTGATGTCCTAATCAGCATCCGATCTGACAACTATCCTCATTGCTCCCAAGGAGCAATACTAAACCTCCGTCACTATCATTAAGTCCACGTGCGTGATCGTGTCTATCCAGTTGCGCTCGGCTCCATTGTGCTCCCGCTGTACACTCTGATCTCGACTCACTCTCGAGTCCTCGTACCGTATTGTATCTCACATCAATCAGCGGTCTCCGCTGCCATCTAGACGGACCTTGAGTCCCAAGCATCGTACTACTCATCATGTCAACTCACAATCGACGCCTCACCCATCTGGGTGTACACGGAATCCAATCGAATACTTGTCTCAGCAGAAAACACAAACAGGCACTAGGGTTCCACTGGCCCACAAGGCTCTGAGCTCTCGGCTCACCAACTATCTGAACCCTATCTGTCACTTGATGCATGCATAAATGTTTTATAAGTGTTTTAATGTATGTTTTGTGATGCCATGAGCACATTTGTTTGTGGTAGCTTAGGATCGACATAATTACACGTATTTCGAGGTTTTCGGCTTTATGTCGTACCTTTGCATACCATGTTTTTTACGAGGGTTTAATAAATGGATTTCGGATTTAGAAATAGGAATCGGGCATGAGACCCAATTGATTTACAAACTCTCGGACTTGGAGTCCATTTGATTTGACGAGGAATTGGACCTAGGGTCCATTTGAGCCATACGATCGAACCGAGGGTCCAGCTGGTTTACGATCCGGGTTTGAGGCCCAGTTAGTGGTACTATCGGGTTTGATGCCCCGTTGATTTATGATATCGGGCCTGAGACCCATTTAGTTGAGATATCGGGCTTAAAACCCAGTTAGTTGTGAAATCGGACTTGAGGTCCTGTTGGTTTATGGTTTCGGGCTTAGGACCCTGTTGACTGTGAAATCGGGCTTGAGTCCCAGCTTCGTTTGTGAAATGAGAATTCGGGCATGAGACCCTGTTGAACTGTGGATTTAGGTCGAGGCCTGTGAAATGGATTTGAATCGGATTCGAGGAATCCTGTTGACATGAATCGGGTATGAGACCCAGTTGAAATATGTTTTGAGAAAGAAAGTGAGCGTTGGCCCATTTTTGCCCAAATTACCAAAACGCCCTTGAACTTCCGAACGTCACAACTTCTTCCTCGAATGTCGGAATTGAGCGTGCCACCTGTCTATGAACTCGTGACGTCCCGAACTACGTCACGGTCATTGGGCAAAGTGCATTTGACCGTCTGAACGAAAAGTCAAGGTTTTGCCCATTCCAAGGGAAAAATCGTCATTTTGCCTTGACCGTCCGCTAATCCCCACCAAATCCCCGATTAGCCTATCTAATCCATCATTAATCCTTAATTAACCCTGCTAATTCGGGACAGGCTTAAAACCCCATTAGTTGTGAAATCCGACTTGAGGTCCTGTTGGTTTATGGTTTCGGGCTTAGGGCTCTGTTGACTGTGAAATCGGGCTTGAGTCCCAGCTACGTTTGTGAAATGAGAATTCGGGCATGAGACCCAGTTGAATTGTGGATTTAGGCTTTGGCCTGTGAAATGGAGTTGAATCGGATTCGAGGAATCCTGTTGACATGAATCGGGTACGAGACTCAGTTGAAATACGGTTTGAGAAAGAAAGTGAGCGTTGGCCAATTATTGCCCAAATTACCAAAACTCCCTTGAACTTCCGAACTTCACAACTTCTTCCTCGAATGTTGGAATTGAGCGTGCCACCTGTCTATGAACTCGTGACGTCCTGAACTACGTCACGGTCATTGGACAAAGTCCATTTGACCGTCCGAACGAAAAGTCAACGTTTTGCCCATTCCAAGGGAAAAATCGTCATTTTGCCTTGACCGTCCTCTAATCCTCGTCAAATCCCCGATTAGCCTAGCTAATCCATCATTAATCCTTAATTAACCCTGCTAATTCGGGACGGGCTTAAAACCCCGTTAGTTGTGAAATCGGACTTGAGGTCCTGTTGGTTTATGGTTTCGGGCTTAGAGCCCTATTAACTGTAAAATCTGGCTTGAGTCCCAGTTCCGTTTGTGAAATGAGAATTCGGGCATGAGACCCTGTTGAACTGTGGATTTAGGCCGAGGCCCGTGAAAGTGAATTGAATCGGATTCGAGGAATCCTGTTGAAATGAATCGGGTATGAGACCCAGTTGAGAAATGAGTTTAGAGAAAAAAAAAGTATTTGAGAAAGAAAGAAAGAGATTCAAAATGAATGAACCCAATTGAAAGGTGATTTGAGAAAGAAAGAAAAGAATATTTGAAAGTGTGAATGAACCCTCCATATTGATTATATGGTCTCCTCCAGACGTCGACCTGGAGAGTCACGATCCACAGACCAGAGTGGGTATCCCCAAAGGAATCCCGTTCCAGGAGTGGTGGTTACTTATTATGATATGGTCCAAGACCAGATTCCGGAGAGATGTGTGGACTAGATCCAGAGAGAGAGCTCAGACTAGATCCAGAGATTGAACCTCCCAGATGGAGATTCCTGGGAGAAGACTTGGAGTGAGACCCCGAGTAGTGTGCACACTAGATAGATATGATGTCATCGTGACTATTACAAGGATGTGTTCCCTAGGGGCTGTGTGCCCCAAGTTGGCATCTTCTCCGGAAGTGCCTAGGATGGGTTATACGTACGAGTACGTATGAGAATTGACAAAAAAGTGATTTGGGGGCGGAGACCCCGTGTTCCATGCTTTATGTTTTAGAAAGTGATTTGGGGCGGAGACCCCCGTATTTGAAATTGTGAAAGTGATTTGGGGCGTAGACCCCATTTGTGATATTTTGAGAATTTTTTCAAGTTTTTTCATGAGCGTTTTGATCAACGGTTTTTGAATGCATGCATATGTATATATGAAGGGCATGTAGTAGAGACGAGACATCACTCCCCTCCTCTTACGATCCTGAAGTACTTTGATAGCCCCGACGAGGGCTAGAGATTGAAATTTCTCTGGTCTGACACGTGGTGTAAGACCGGATGAGGCGGGTCCCACGTTAATCCTCGGGGATTTGGGACCGGTCCTGACACTCATCCATTGGGCCTTGAGATAAATATCTGGGCCCTACTTGTTACCAAAAGTCCTCGTCTTATAAAACGTTCAATAATGCACTCGAACTTCCGTGAACGGTAACTTCGCCGTCGAACGTCCAAATTCGACGTGCCGCCTGTCTACGGATTTGTAACGTTGTGATCTACGTCACGGTACTCGGCCCTCGATCATCGGACCTCCCAGGTAGAAAGTCAACTTTTTACTTAAATTACCGAAATGCCCTCGATCTTCCGATCGTCATAACTTCCTCCTCGAACGTCGGAATCGAGCGTGCCACCTGTCTACGAACTCGTGATCTCACGAACTACGTCACGGTCATCGGTCAAAGTCCATTTGACCGCCGAAACAAAAATTCAACATTTTGTCCATTATAGGGGAAAATCGTCATTTCGCCCGAACGTCTACTAATCCTCGCCTAATCTCTGATTAGTCTCGCTAATCCGTAATTAAATCTTAATTAATCTTGCTAATTCGGGACGGGTCGTCACACAACAGCCCGCACGGCATCAACTTGGAAGGTATCGAAAAACATAAAAGACTGTGAGTGGACAAAAATAAATAATAAGTTCGACAAACATTTATACCCTCCACGCAAAACCAATGCATGAATTCAAAAACCATTTCTTAAAACCATTTCATTTCCAAAATAATAGAATCGTTTACGAAAAACCAGAAATCATTTCCTTACTTAAGTCCGTTTCACAAATCTAGGGCCTCAGCCCAAAACCATAAATCAACATCGTACGGGAACTCAGCTCCAAAATTCCACATATCCAAAACACCCGTGTCACTGCCCAAAACATCTGAAAACCACAAGAAAATCAATAGAAAATATAGTCAATCAATCTTCTAGATCTCAAGCACTGAGTCTTTAAACTCAAAACACATGTGCATCAGGCCTCCCCGGGATATCAACGAGTCTTTAAACTCAAGACCACATATCAAGCCTTCCAACGAGTCTTTAAACTCAAAACAACATATCATGCCTTCCCGGGATATCAACGATTCTTTAAACTCAAAACACAATCAACAGGCCTCGGGGGATATTATCAATCAAGGGCCCTCCCCCATCATCAATCAACCGGGTAGTTAAACCCAAAACCAGATCAAGCAATAACAACTGGGTCTTTAAACCCAAAACCAATAGCAACGGGTCTTCAAACCCAAAACCAATAGCAACGAGTCTTTAAACCCAAAACCAAGTGAAAATCATAGGAACCCGAGTCCAAAAACAAATACGAAATCATCATTGGAAATCTCGATTCAAATCCCGAAATCACATGAAAACCGAAAGCCTAAAGCATTAGAAACAGGGCCTCATGCCCATTATTAATTTTCCAGAATCCATTTCAAATCCTTGAAATTAAATCATAATCGAAATCCCAAAATAAGAGCATCGAAACCATTATCAAATCAAAGCATAAATCCATATCTCGTAAAACGTGCAATTACGTAAAAATCTTGAAATACGTGCAAAACCGTAAATCATCAATATCTTATCATAAACATAGAAATCACATGTAGAAAACATATAAAAACATTTATGCATGCATGATAAGTTAGAAAACAAAGTCCACTCGTAGACCATTCCAGCTTCTGCCTCGATACGCGTGCAATTCTCCGTTCCCAGCTAATCAACTATCACTGGACTTCCCGAACCTGTTCATATCACATACAATGGTCACTAACTACTTCATAATTCTTCTACTATAGCCCTGTAATTTTCTCGAATTTTTAACTATTTTTAAACTTGATCCTAAACCTTCGGACATCCCGAATCATATCGAAACTATGTCTTATTGGCTCGTAACCAGTCCCAAATTGTTCGTTACATCGAATTCTTAAAAGGTTATGTAGAACGCTTCCCCAGGGAAAGTGCCACGCGCCCTCACGCATCTCCCAAAGGGGCCGCGCTTGGGCCTCACGGGCCAGCACAGGTTGTCTTCAACCTCGGTAAAACCAGGTTCGAACTGGTTCGCACCAGCCAAACCGCCGTTCCCGGTTCAACGCCCATTCCTTCTTTGATTTTGATTCTACCAACACCTCTAGCTTCGTCCAACCATTCCCTAGCCATCTATGACCTCAAAACATGAAAATTAACTTTAGATCCTACCTTCCCGTTCATTGTTTAAAACCATCATTTCCTTCTCTCTGTTCTCATGATTCAGGACCCCTCCTTCTTTGATTTTGATCCCAAATGATCTCTGGCACCTTTAGAAACAGATTCCAATCGTCAATATTGATCTAAAGCCAAGAAATCCTGAGCTACCATTTTTCCACAAAAACTTACCTTTTCACGATATCCACGGCCGCCGTCCATGGCAGGCCTCGAAACCAGGCTCCATCGTTTCCTTACAACCTCAGAAACATCTTCCAATAAACCAAATTGATCATTAACTACTAAACCATCATTTGCCATGTTGAATCTCAACAGGGAAGTTCACGGTTCTTACCTCCTGACTTCCACCACCGTTCAGGACGGCCCTCCACGATAGCACCACCACGTTCCTTATCATCGGGTCTCTCTTTTTCATTCACAAGTCACCATAAATAGTTGAGGTTTGAGGGAAGTGTATGGATTGGATTTTCACGATCCTCTGTTTTCTGTATTTCAACGCAATATCGTGCAAAACCATTTAAACAAGTGTACACACGTGTGAGTCGGTTGTCCAAGCTTCCACAGACCTCCAGAGAAGGGACAAGTGTCCCACATCCATTGGGCACAGTTCCCAAAGTACAAGGTGTCACAATCCTGCTGGCACCACTCCCAATGCAGTAAAATGACCAAACTGCCCCTTCATGACAAATTACCAAAATGCCCTTCAATTTCAGAGACCCATAACTTCTTCCTCGAATGTTGGAATCGGACGTGCCACCTGTCTATGCACTCGTGACGTCCCAAACTACGTCACAGTCATTGGCCAAAGTTCATTTGATCGGCTAAATCAAAAGTCAACAATTTACCAATTCCAAGGGAAAAATTGTCATTTCACACCTTCCGTCCGAAACTACCCAACTAATAACCGATTAATCTTACTAATCCGTCATTAACCACTAATCTAATCCCAATTTTCGAAACATGTCGTTACAATCCCGTCTTAAAAGAATTTTGTCCTTGAAATTTCGAACAATGTACGTCCGTAACGAACTGGGGGAATCCAAGTGATCTCGTACCTGGGTCTCTTACCCGGTATCCATCACTTACCAATCCGGCCTTATCCTGATAGTTCCCAAACTGTCACCTCAAACATCGCACCAGTCGATTCTCACGGCTCAGTCATTTCCAATTGAATTGCTATAGCTGCCAACCACATCAATCTCGACTCCTTCTAGAGTCAAGCGTACCTCGTACCAACGTCCTCCTTACATCGTGCGAGTCTGCTGTCAACTGGCACAATTCTCACCTCGCAAACCAATTCTCAAGATGGCATCTACCGGCCTCGGTACTCCTATGCATCATATACGTTCAACATTCCGTACTACTTCTGTCAGCGTTCCGCGCCGACCTCATCGGAGTCACAACGTACTCGCTCACTCTAAACAACTAAAAAACTCAACACACCATCGCACCGGTGGTTCCACTAGCCACCAACACCATCCACGTCCCACACTACCCATCTACAACTGGACCCTATCGCATACCTGTCGAACCGTGATCACACATCTCAGCACCAGGGCCTCACTAGCCACTCATGGCTCTAAGAATCCAGCTCACATCATTACTGAATCCTGCCATAACCAATCAGATCACTCAAGATCACCCTGATCCAGTCCAAATCTCAACCCGTCAATCACATCGAAACTACTACAATAGACCTTGGCACTTAGCCGATCACCAACAATTCTTCCAAAACATCACGATGCACGTCCACTTGCATCAATCACGGTGCAAACCACCAAAAAGTTACAATACATTCCTCAAGCACTTCCAATGTCATACCACGGATCTCCACCAAACACATTGGCATCAGCCAAGCTCTAATGCACCTATAACTCCATCCAACACCCTAGTGTACCTGTCAACCCTCACAGTATATCTCCGGGGCACACAAAACATCCTCGTATCCACACTGATTACCACCTGACTACAAGCCAATCACACTTCACTTCTGAAGTCCAACAATCCAACCAATACTAGACCAACACTTCAGGCCCAACACGTCTTTCGAGGAATACCAACTCCGAATTCATCCATATTTCCTTATCTCTAAGGTTTCACGATCAACATCCAAAACATCTAATCCAATAACATAACACAGGGCAGACCCAGCACTAGGTCCAAGTTCATCTACCCGTACGTATACAAGACAGACCACACTCGTCCTGCAGAAATCCAACATATTCGAGTGATCCAACCTGCCCATCACTATGTCCACATCACATCACTTCCGATATCCAGCCTCTATCTTGTCATCCTACTAACATGTCCAAGCTCTGTCTTGCGTACGATTCTCCTGATCCACAATAACTCAATCCTGAGCCAAAAGCGATCCAAGCCCGATCCACTCACTCCTAAGTGGATCCCACTTACTGTCTCACGACTTCGCCTTTACTTCCCAAAAATTATCAGACCACCGTATCGGATCACATCGATCAAGAATACCACACGTCTAGATTGTGGGTTCTCTTCAATTACCTCATATCGACCAGTTATAGTCACTCCTTATCATTCTTCTTTATTACCTTTCTTTCGTCATCATACCACAAAACTCACAATGGTCCACAACCATGACATCACAATTCATCCTGCCTTAATCCAACTTAACATAAGCTCATGACACTCGCCACACACACCAAAACATGGCGTCACCAAGTACTCTCTCTACTCCTGAACACATCCACACGTGTCCACGATCAAGGGGGATTCACAACTCTTATAGTCCCATCATACACCAAACACACCTTCTCATTATCTCAATTACAACATCTCATGTCTCCGAGATTCCAACCATGTTGGAAGTATATCCATCTTTTCCCAATCATGGGACTTAGTCCTTAACAATGAAGCCACCTATTGGACCAACCGTTCGAATGTCAACTCACCGACAAACATGCGTCCGTACACAATCCAACTCACCGACCAACTCACGTGTCAGTTAACACCGTTTATGTGCATCCAAAAGGATGTCAATCATCACTCTTTCTGCTTATCGCGTCTCAACCTTTCCGAAGTTCAACTCCGAGCATCACTAAATTACGAGTCACCAACTCTTGAGATCCTCAATCAACAATCACTAACCTCAGACTCCTCAGGCACTATCCCTGAAGTCGTCAATCACCAATCTCAGGGAATCACCAATTACTGGCCTCGACATCACCCGTGACTATCCTCAGTAGCACCATATGCCAATGCACTCCGACACAACCAACATCTGCTGACTCATTCATCACATCCTGCTGTATCCATGAAAACCAAACTCACTCCTGGTCAACCCGACCATACCAACCTAGCTCGCTCCGAACCGAAGCATAGGTCCACCATGGTTCTGATGTGCTACTCTGATCCAACTAACGGCATCATGACCATTCGTACCGAAACATGACCTGCCAATGGTCATCGCATATCCCAGCCAGACACCGGCACCTCACGATTGGTCACAACCTCAACTCACGATGTGCCCATCCTACCCTTCACAAGCATCCCAGCTCGTGGCACATCATCTCCAATCTAGGGTTCATAGCACACTACTCACGAATTTCCTCTCATACCGAGCCAAAACCCTCACACTCACTGGACTCGACCAGAGTCATCCACTAAGCCATCCAATACCTGGGACAGCAGTACCATCTCCAATCTGACCGAAAGTTGTCCCAAGCTACAACAACTACAAACCCTAACTCACGTTGTCTAGACTAAGAACATCTACTGAGGTTTCTCACTTAGGTACTCACATTTACCAGACCAGCCATCCCAACGGGGTTCCTCAAATTATCATCATCACTAGGGTCCTCAGACCCTACAACCTCAAGAAACATCCACTGGCACCCATCGGACCTCACTACTCGTGTCGTCACACTCGGCTAAGAACATTCCGTTAACGTAAGATCTACACACAAACGTCAACCAGTAACCATCGCCAGGGGGAATCCCTCAGCTCAAACGATATTAGGTTCCTTTTTCCCTGCAACTCGAGGCATCCGGCTACTCATAGCCGCACAAGTCCAATCTCAAACCCATCTGACCAAATGGTCACAATTCCATACTATCGTCATCCGATCGCCACCCGGCCCAACAGCCCGCCATCAACTGGCCTCCTCGGCCCACATGTACCACCCTAGCACATAGCCGACCATCTATCAGATCTACTCCCTCTGACCCTAAGGGCCAACTATCGACCATATCTAGTGCCAAGCATGATATCCTCTCCCGCCCAAAGCCGGCATACATCTCACCAGACACCGCATATCGGGCGACCAGCACTGAGCCACTAGTGATCTCACCACTAACTAAGCCACTAACTATCGTACGATTACTCTAGCGTCCAGGTTGATGATGGGCCATTCCAAGTCAAGACATCACATCCACAATAACATCACAATACACAAGTTGACGAACCAACTACTCTGGAAGTCATAACCTCACGTAGAGCGTACAAATCGAGTTGTGATACCAATTTGACACGACCCACCCCCAATCCCCCGTGATTAAGGGATAAGTCATGCTCTCATTTAACCCACATGTGACACGAAGGCTAAACACCCGCTCAACCCCCCGTGGAACAAACAGGCCAGACAAGGGATACCAGGGTCTACGGTCCGAAAACCAACCTCATTTAACCAAAGTTCGTAGCCTTACTGTGGATCGCGTGTGTGATGTCTCCGTCTCTTTCTCAACAGCCCGCACCACATCAACCTGGAAGGTATCAAAAAATATAAAAGACTATGAGTGGACAAAAATAAATAATAAGTTCGACAAACATTTACATGAAAAGACAATTATACCCTCCACGCAAAACCAATGCATGCATTCAAAAACCCTTTCTTAAAACCATTTCATTTCCAAAATAATAGAATCGTTTACGAAAAACCAGAAAACATTTCTTTACTGAAGTCCGTTTCTCAAATCCAGGGCCTCAGCCCAAGACCATAAATCAACATCAAAGTACGGGAACTCAGCCCCAAAAATCCACATATCCAACACACCTGGATCACTGCCAAAACATCTGAAAACCACAAGGAAATCAATAGAAAATCAAGTCAATCAATCTGGTGGATCTCAAGCACCGAGTCTTTAAACTCAAAACACATGTGCATCAGGCCTCCCCGGGATATCAACGAGTCTTTAAACTCAAAACCACGTATTAGGCCTTCCAATGAGTCTTTAAAATGAAAAAAAAAACATATCAGGCCTTCCTGGGATATCAACGAGTCTTTAAACTGAAAACACAATCAACAGGCCTCGGGGGATATTATCAATAAAGGGCTCTCCCCCGTCATCAATCAACCGGATCATTAAACCCAAAACCAGATCAAGCAATAACAACAGGGTCTTTAAACCCAAAATCAATAGCAACGGGTCTTTAAACCCAAAACCAATAGCAACAGGTCTTTAAACCCAAAACCAAGTGAAAATCATAAGAACTCGAGTCCAAAACCAAATACGAAATCATCATTGGAAATCTCGATTCAAATCCCGAAAATCACATGAAAACCGAAAGCCCAAAGAATTAGAAACGGGGCCTCATTCCCGACATTACTTTTCCAGAAATCAAAGCATCGAAACTATTATCAAATCACAACATAAATCCACATCTCATAAAACGTGCAATTACGTAAATATCTCGAAATATGTGCAAAACCGTAAATCATCAATATATTATCATAAACATAGAAATCACATGTAGAAAACATATAAACACATTTATGCATGCATCATAAGTTATAAAGCAAAGTCGACTAACATACCATTCCCACCGCTGCCTAGATACGCGTGCAATTTGGCGTTCCCGGCTAATCCACTATCACCAGACTTCCCAAACCTATTCATATCACATACTAAGGTCACTGACTACTTCATAATGCTTCTACTAATACCCCGTAATTTTCCCGAATTTTTAACTATTTTTAAACATGATCCTAAACTTTCGGACATCCCTAATCATATCGAAACTATGTGTAATTGACTCGAAACCAGTCCCAAAATGTTCATTACATCGAATACTTAAAAAGTCATGTTGAATGCTTCCCCAGGAATAGTACCATGCGCCCTCACGTCCCTCCCAAAGGGGTTACGTGTCAGGATCCATCCCAAATCCCCCGGGATTAACGTGGGACGCGCCTGATCCCGTCTGACCCAAGTGTCAGACCAGGGAAAATTTCGTCTCTAGCCCTCACCGGGCTTCTATAGTGCGCCAGGATCGTAGGAGGAGGAGTGTCATGTCTCGATCTCTGCTACATCCCGCATCCACGATCAACCTGAAGGGCATTAAAACATTAAAAGTCGTGAGTGGACAAAATCAATCATTTAAATAAAACATTTTCACAAATATACTTTTTGCCCTTTACTAAAAGCATATGCATGCATTCAAAAACCATTTATCAAAACGTTCATAAAACCATTTGAAAACATTCTCAAAACCTTTCAAAGGCTCATGCCTGATCCCCATAAACCGTCATGAACCATAAAACCATTTATGGGTCCCCGACCCGAAACCACAACAAAAATCGTAAATCAATACATGGGACTCAGCCCAAATCAAACACAAGTGGGACTCTGCCCAAATCCAGTAAACGTGGGTCTCAACCCAAAACTGTTCTCAGTGAAATACTAAAACATCGAATACGGGGTCTCCGCCCCAAACCATTTCCCAAATATCAAATACGGGGTCTCCGCCCCAATTCACTTTCTAAAACAAGGAACACGGGGTATCCGCCCCCAAATCACTTTCATAAAACCTCATACGTACTCATACGTATAACCCATCCGAGGCACTTCCGAGAAAATGCCAACTCGAAGCACACAACCCCTAGGGAACACATCCCCGATATATGTCACGATTCATCATATCTATACTAGTGTGCACACCACTCGGTGTAACGACCCGAACCAAGAATAATAATATTTTAATGTAAAAAGACTATTTTGCCCTAGAGGGGGGAAAACTTTGACTTTTGACCGGGAAATAATTTGGAATTTGACCAATGACTATGACGTAGATCGGGACGTCACGAATCTGTAGATAGGCGGCACGCCGAAATCGGAGTTCGTATGAAGAAGTTATGGTCACAGACGTATTTTAGTGGAATTTAAGAACCGAACGCAACAGAATAAAATAATAATTAATTATGGGAATCCGTGCCAAACTCAGATTCAAATCAAACCCGCGGATGAGTGACAAGTGTCACTCATCCAAGTCAACACTATTCCCATAAACTTGGGTCTACTACTATAGGCCCATATTTAATTCTTTAATTCCTCTCAATCAACCCTAGCCATTGGATTTCTACTCCAAGCCATCTCAACCCTCCATTTTCTTCTGCTTTTTCTCCTTCATGGACGATCATTCCTCCCTCTCACACGAACACACACATTCATCCTCCCTAAACCGTGCACCCATCTCCCCTTCGATTTTCTCTCGACCTAAACACACAGACTAACAACCTTCACACCACCAGACAACCACCCACAGCACCACCATCATACCCTCATCACCACCGTGCACCACCAGTGACCACCGCCCCTTTCCCTGCCCTGCGCAACCCGTGCAAAACTCAGACCCGAAACATAGAGGAATCGGGTCCAAGAAGCACAACCCCACATTTCCACCACCTCGAATCAAGTGGAGCTCCAGTTGACACCGTGAGGACCCCAGGAGCACAACTGAACAGACGGCGAAGGCTACGGCGGCGACACGGCGGTGGTAAGGCCCAAAACCCGAGATCCCTCTTTATGTGCCCTGTTTCGAACCAACCTATTTCAACGCCTAGAAATTGATTCTCTGCTTATGGACATGCTCTAGGGTCAGAGACGAACAGATAGGGACTGATTTGGACGACTGAGGCGGCGAGGATAGACGGAGACGACGACCGGATTTTGGCCTTGAAGTCCATCGAAGCTATGGTGAGTTTCTTCTAGTTTTCTACCATTTTTGAGCTTACTGAACCGTAGAACAGACCTAGACAAACCTGTAGGAATGAACCCCGTCGAAAATGGTGGCCGGAAATGTACGGTGGAATCGGGTCAAGCCGTGGGTCAACGGCGACCCGGTTCCAGTAAAACGGGCTAACCCGGTACTGTAGCAATGATGACGTCATCATGCTGACGTCACTTCTGACGTCATGATGATGTCATCATGTCAGATATTGTCAAACCAGGGACCAATCAGAACATTCCACGTGTCACCTTACAAGTGTCAATGATGACGTCATGCTGACAACAGCATGACCTCACTACTGACGTCAGCGGTACTGTAGCAGCGTTGACCCACGCGTTGACCAGGCACGTGGGGGTGCGTGTTAACATTGATTTTGGTGGGGACGGTACCATTTTCAAGGTTTCGATGATACGGATCCAATGGAGGTGGTTTCATGTCGATCGGAGATCGTTAAGTTAGTCAAAATGGGGTTGAAGCCTCGGGAATAGTACCCGGGATGCGTTTTTTAGGCGGATTTGTTCTAGGGTCTTTGTATTGAAGTTATAGGGTCCTTAAGTAACTCTCAGGTATATTAATACAGGTTTTAGAGATTGTTGAGCAGCAAGGACCGAGTGTGAGTGGGCTATTTGATTTATAAAAGGCTTGCATGCAAAAACTGTTTTACTATTTCCACTTATGATTTCGATGAGTCTTATATGAACTGTTTATATATGTTATTACTAAGTTTTGGGCATGAGACCCATCTGGATTGTATGTGGATTTTATCTGGGATGTCCGGGGGGACATAGGGTAAACTATACAGTTATTGTACTGTACTTTCCTACCTGTATATATTGTCTCCTCCAGGGAGGGTCGTTAGCCTGGGTGGACCCTGGAGTAGTCACGGGGCCCTGACTGAGTGGAGTTGACCCCCGTTGGGCTACTTACTCTCAGGAAGGCATGTTCATATACCTCAGGTAGTGACCGGGATACCCGGAGCTGATGTACCTAGAGAGTCTCGGGTGTGAGACCCTGAGTGGCAACGCGTAGCCTTAGAACCGTGACATCATTTGGGTTGGGTTTTATAGTGCACTGATATGTTAGTTTCTCCTTTCGATTATTATTGTGACTTTATGGTTATGATTTCATTATAACATTATGTTTTCACTACATGCAAGATTTCGAAAACGGAGGGGTAAAACCTTATGATTTATACTATTACTAAATTGATTTATAAACTATTATTTTTGGCCCACTCACTCTTGTTTTACTGACCCCTCCAGACCCTGACACGGAAATAGAGGAGGAGGACCTAGAGGAGGAGGCAGAGGTTTAGTTTGCTTAGCTGTGCACCTGTACACCCACTTGTGGGTAGGTTGAGTAGCAAATAATGTACTCTGACTATTGTGCTCACGTCTTGTTATTTTACTATCCCTTGTAACACTGTTGTTGTACGTTATCTATCTATTTGAGTATTCGGTTTTTATTTAAGGGTAATTTTGGTATGTTTGGAGTCATTGTCAGACGGGAGCGGGGCACGTCCCGGGTGGTCCCAGTGGGATTGGGACGGGTCCTGTCAGCTTGGTATCAGAGCACTAGGATTAGCCGTGAGAGTACTAGGTTAGCGGTTTGTACTTTGTACATGGTCGCTTTCGATGTCTTTTAACCTGTTTGCCTCTTAAAAGTTGGATATGCCTCCCCGACGTGATCCCCGTGCGCGTGTTGACGAGGGCAATGGAGGGAATGGAAACACTGCGACCATTGAACGGGCCCAGCGCCTGGGTGCTACGCTCTTTAGTGGGGGGACCGACCCCGAGGAAGCACACTAGTGGATTGATCGCTGGGAGAGGATATTCGAGGTCATGCACTGTCCTCTGGAGGAGCGTGTCGTACTGGCGACATTCCTACTGGATGGGAGCGCTTATCGATGGTGGCACACCATTCCGTGGGAGACGTTCCGGGAGCGATTTCTCAACCAGTTTTATTCACTGTCGTTTCGTAACGCCCGTGAGGCAGAGTTCCTGCAACTCCGGCAGGGAGACCACACGGTAGCAGAGTATGAGGAGACCTTCCTGATGTTGTCTCGCTTTGCTGAGAACTTCGTGATCACCGAGGATGATCGATGTCGCAGATTCAAGTGGGGCCTACGGCCTAAGATTCAGGCGATGGTGACTGCGACTCCCTTTGCTACCATGCGGGATCTGACTGATGCGGCGACCAGGGTTGCGCACAGCATTCTGGCACGCCAGCGAGCTGAGGTGGAGTCACGGTGACGTGATCGCCCACATTTGGGATTTTCGGGCCGTCGGGGCTCGAAATGAGGACATTCTGGTGGATCTTCATCTTCAGACAGCCAAGGACATTCTGGTCAGTTCAGGAGTCCTCAGCGGTCTGGACAACGTTCTGGGGCTTGGCAGCAGCCGTACTCACCAATGAGCACCTCATCAGGAGGATACTCGGGTCGACCTAGGGAGGTCACATGCTTCGCTTGTGGTGAGCCAGGGCACTATGCTTCTGATTATCCACTGATTCGGGGCAGCACTATGCCAGCACAGAGCTCAGCATCCCAGACTACCAGCAGCCGGACACGCGGTGTTGTGCGTGGCCGTGATCGAGGAGCTAGAGGACGGGGACGACCTGCAGAGTCTATGTCTCGTGTCTATGCTGTCACCCAGCAGCAGGCCAGATCTATTCCGGGAGTGTTGACAGGTACTGTACACATTTATGGTATTGTTGTTCGTGCATTGATGGATTCGGGAGCAACTCATTCTTTTATTTCACCGCGTTGTGCGGGTCTTTTGGGCTGTGAGGTGAGCGCACTTGAGCACGAGATGGGTGTGGGGACACCGATGGGGGTGACCTACCAAGTGAACCAGGAGATACGAGCTTGTCCTGTGGAGATTGAAGGAATCGAGTTTCCAGCAGATTTGATTCTTATGAATGTGCACGACTTCGATGTGATACTTGAAGTTGATTGGTTGTCGGAGTACAATTCGCTCATCGACTGTAGTAACATGCGGTTGACTTTGAGGGGTCCGAGATTGCCGGAGGTGATATTTCAGGGAGAGTGTGGAGACGCATCACCCAAGGTAATATCTGAACTCACAGCTACAAAACTTTTACAAAAGGGGTGTCAGGGTTATCTTGCTTATGTGGTAGAGTCTACGGATGAATCTTTGAGAATTGAGGATATTCTGATTGTGCGGGAATTTCCTGATGTCTTTCCAGGGGATTTACCTGGATTACCACCACCCAGGGAGATCGATTTCACGATCGAATTACTCCCCGGGACTCGACCGATTTCGCAAGCACCGTATCGTATGGCACCGGCAGAGCTACGGGAATTGAAAATCCAACTACAGAAACTGGTGGATCTAGGGTTTATCTGACCCAGTACATCACCATGGGGAGCGCCAGTCTTATTTGTGAAAAAGAAGGAGGGTAGTTTGCGGTTGTGTGTGGATTATCGGCAGTTGAACAATGCCACGGTAAGGAATTAGTATCCCTTACCCAGGATCGATGATTTTTTCGATCAGTTACGAGGAGCACGGTACTTCTCAAAGATAGATCTGAGGTCAGGATACCATCAACTGAGAATAGCCGAGGCAGATGTTCAGAAAACAGCTTTTCGGACGAGGTACGGGCATTATGAGATCTTGGTGATGCCCTTCGGACTGACGAATGCACCAGCTGCATTCATGGACTTGATGAATGGGGTCTTTCGAGCGTACTTGGATAAATTTGTGATCGTATTTATCGACGACATCTTTGTGTATTCCAAGAGTGTCAGGGCCCATGAGAAGCATTTACGGCTGGTATTGGGTAAACTACGACAGGAGCAGCTATATGCCAAGTTAAGAAAATGTCAATTCTGGCTAAATAGTATTGGATTTTTGGGTCACATCATATCACCCGAAGGGATCAGCGTGGATCCTCAGAAAACGGAGGCTGTGACAAATTGTCCAAGACCGACCACAGTGACAGAGGTGCGAAGTTTTGTATGGTTAGCAGGCTACTATCGGAGATGAGGGTTTCTCCCAGATTTCCGCACCATTGATTCGGTTAACACGAAAAGGGGTGAAGTTCGTGTGGGACGAACAGTGTGAACAGAGTTTTCAGGAATTGAAGTTCCGTTTAACCACTGCACCTGTCCTTGCATTACCAGATAGCAGTGGAGAGTTCGTGGTTTATAGTGACGCATCGCTGCAGGGCTTGAGTTGTGTATTGATGTAGAATGGGAAAGTGATTACCTACGCATCTCGGCAGCTGAAGACGCACGAGTTGAACTACCCTACTCATGATTTGGAGTTGGCAGCGGTGGTTCATGCTCTAAAGATTTGGAGACATTACCTGTTCGGTGTGACATGCCGGATATACATCGACCACCAGAGTCTCAAACATCTATTCACTTAAAAGGAACTCAACATGAGGTAGCGGAGATGGTTAGAATTGTTAAAGGATTATGACTGTACAATTGAGTACCATCCTGGTAAGGCGAATGTTGTGGCGGATGCGCTTAGCAGGAAATCGGCGGGAACAGTTGCACACCTGAGGATGGTGTACCTTCCCTTGTTAGTGGAACTCCGGAAGAGCGGAGTTATGTTAGGGATGGACGATCAGGGTGCCTTGTTGGCTAGCTTTCATATGCGACCGGTGTTGGTCGACAGGATCATCGAGGCTCAACTACAGGACCAGATACACTGTGACTACAGAAACGAGGTTGAGTCCGGACAGAGACAGGATTTCTCCATCCGGGGCGATGGAGCATTGGTGAAGCTTGGGAGATTGTGTGTACCTGCGGTACCAGAGTTGAGGAGAGAGATTTTAGACGAGGCACACAGTTCGGCCTATGCTATGCATCCAGGAGGGACGAAGATGTACCGTACCCTCCGGGACTACTAATGGTGGCCAGGGATGAAGAGGGAGATAGCTGAGTATGTCAGCAAGTGTTTGATCTGTCAGCAGGTCAAGGCAGAACGGCAGCGTCCGTATGGGGCTATGCAGCCACTTCCAATCCCGCAATGGAAATAGGATCATATTACAATGGACTTTGTCTTCAAGTTACCGCAGACAAGGAATTGATTTGATGGGGTTTGGATAATTGTGGACCGGTTGACCAAATCATCACATTTTCTACCTGTACGTGAGACGTACAAGCCCAACCGTTTGGCCCAGCTATTCATTAATGAGATCATCCGACTACACGGTACCCCGGAGTCGATCGTGTCGGATCGGGATCTGCGTTTCACTTCCAGATCTTGGAGGAGTCTACAAACTAATTTGGGTACGAAATTGTACTTCAGTACGGGATTCCACCCACAGACCGACAGACAGTCTGAAAGGACAAT
Source organism: Prinsepia uniflora (assembly GCA_032719365.1). NCBI lineage: Eukaryota > Viridiplantae > Streptophyta > Magnoliopsida > Rosales > Rosaceae > Prinsepia > Prinsepia uniflora. The sequence goes on from CM064872.1 coordinate 36,400,646, forward strand.
ACAAACTCTCGAGGACATGATGAGAGCCTGTGTGTTGCAATTCCAGGATTCGTGGGCTAATCGATTGCCATTGATGGAATTTGCCTACAATAATAGCTACCATGCGAGAATAGGGATGGCACCCTATGAGGCACTGTATGGTCGACAGTGCAGAACACCTGTATGCTGGATGGAGATCAGGGAAAGAACTGCAGTGGGGCCGGATTTGATGGATATGACCCAGGAGACAGTTCGAGTTATTCGGGAGAGATTGAAGGCGGCCCAGGATCGTCAAAGAGCTATGCGGATCGACGGATCCGAGATTTGGAGTTTGAGGTTGGTGAATTTGTCTTTTTAAAGCTATCGTCGTGGAAAGGGATTCTCTGATTCAGACGACGTGGGAGACTGAGTCCCCGTTATATCGGGCCTTATGAGATTGTCGAGCGGATTGGTCCGGTGGCTTATCGTTTAGCACTACCTTCGAAGCTTTCCCGAGTACATGACGTATTCCATGTATCTATGCTACGGAAGTATCTTCGGGATGACTCTCATGCACTGCCAGAACAACCACTGGAACTGATGACAGATTTGAGCTTCGAGGAACGGCCAGTGCAGATTCTGGATAGGAAGGAAAAGGTCTTAAGGAACAAGACGATTTCATTGGTTAAGGTGCTATGGCGGAACCACGACGTGGAGGAAGCGACATGGGAGCCCGAGGAATTGATGAGAGGGTAGTACGCACACTTGTTTGAGTAAATTTCGAGGACAAAATTTCTGTAAGGTGGGTAGATGGTAACGACCCGAACCAAGAATAATAATATTTTAATGTAAAAAGACTATTTTGCCTCTGAGGGGGGAAAACTTTGACTTTTGACAGGGAAATAATTTGGACTTTGACCTATGACTATGACATAGATTGGGACGTCACGAATCAGTAGACAGGCGGCACGCCGAAATCGGAGTTCGTATGAAGAAGTTATGGTCACGGACATATTTTAGCGGAATTTACGAACCGAACGCAACGAAATAAAATAATAATTAATTATGGGAATCCGTGCCAAACTCAGATTCAAATCAAACCCACGGATGAGTGACAAGTGTCACTCATCCAAGTCAACACTATTCCCATAAAGTTGGGTCTACTACTGTAGGCCCATATTTAATTCTTTAATTCCTCTCAATCAACCCTAGCCATTGGATTTCTGCTCTAAGCCATCTCAACCCTCCATTTTCTTCTGCTTTTTCTCCTTCATGCACGATCACTCCTCCCTCTCACACAAACACACACATTCATCCTCCCTAAACCGTGCACCCATCACCCCTTCGATTTTCTCTCGACCTAAACACACAGACCAGCAACCTTCACACCATCAGACAACCACCCACAGCACCACAATCATACCCTCATCACCACCGTGCACCACCAGCGACCACAGCCCCTTTCCCTGCCCTGCACAACCCGTGCAAAACTCAGACCCGAAACACAGAGGAATCGGGTCCAAGAAGCACATTCCCACATTTTCACCACCTCGACTCAAGTGGAGCTCCAGTAGACACCGTGAGGACCCCAGGAGCACGACTGAACAGACGGCGAAGGCTACGGCGGCGACACGGCGGCGGTAAGGCCCAAAACCCGAGAGCCCCGTTTATGTGCCCTGTTTCGAACCAAGCTATTTCAATGCCTAGAAATTGATTCTCTGCTTATGGACATGCTCTAGGGTCAGAGACGAGCTGATAGGGACTGATTTGGACGACTGAGGCGGCGAGGATAGCCGGAGACGACGATCGGATTTTGGCCGTGAAGTCCATCGAAGCTCTGGTGAGTTTCTTCTAGTTTTCTTCCAGTTTTAAGCTTACTGAACAGACCTATGCGAACCTGTAGGAATGAACCCCATCGAAAATGGTGGACGGAAACGTACGGTGGAATCGGGTCAAGCCGTGGGTCAACGGCGACCCGGTTCCAGTAAAATGGGCTAACCCAATACTGTTGCAATGATGACGTCATCATGCTGACGTCACTTCTGACGTCATGATGATGTCATCCTGTCAGATATTGTCGGACCAGGGACCAATCAGAACATGCCACGTGTCACCTGACAAGTGTTAGTGATGACGTCAGCATGACGTCACTGCTGACATCAGCGGTACTGTAGCAGCGTTGACCCACGCGTTGACCAGGCACGTGGGGGTGCGTGTGAATGGTGATTTTGGTGGGGCCAGTACCATTTTCAAGGTTTCGACGATACGGATTCAATGGAGGTGGTTTCGTGTCGATCGGAGATCGTTAAGTTAGGCAAAATAGGGTTTGAAGCCTCAGGAATAGTACCCGGGATGCGTTTTTTAGGCGGATCTATCCTAGGGTCTTAGTATTGAAGTTATAGGGTCCTTAAGTAACTCTCAGGCATATTAATACAGGTTTTAGAGATTGTTGAGCAGCAAGGACCGAGTGTGAGTGGGCTATTTGATTTATAAAAGGCTTGCATGCAAAAACTGTTTTACTATTTCCACTTATGATTTCGATGAGTCTTATATGAACTGTTTATATATGTTATTACTAAGTTTTGGGCATGAGACCCGTCTGGATTATATGTGGATTTTGTCTGGGATGTCTGGGGGGACATAGGGTAAACTATACTGTTATTGTACTGTACTTTCCTACCTGTATATATTGTCTCCTCCAGGGAGGGTCGTTGCCCTGGGTGGACCCTGGAGTAGTCACGGGGCCCTGACTGAGTGGAGTTGACCCCCGTTGGACTACTTACTCTCAGGAAGGCATGTTCATATACCTCGGGTAGTGACCGGGATACCGGGAGGTGATGTACCTAGAGAGTCTCGGGTGTGAGACCCTGAGTGGCAACGCGTAGCCTTAGAACCGTGACATCATTTGGGTTGGGTTTTACAGTGCACTGATATGTTAGTTTCTCCTTTCGATTATTATTGTGACTTTATGGTTATGATTTCATTATAACATTATGTTTTCACTACATGCAAGATTTGGAAAATGGAGGGTAAAACCTTATGATTTATACTATTACTAAGTTGATTTATAAACTGTTATTTTTGGCCCACTCACTCTTGTTTTACTGACCCCTCCAGACCCTGACACGGAAATAGAGGAGGAGGAACCGCAGGAGGAGGCAGAGGTTTAGTTTGCTTAACTGTGTACCTGTATACCCACTTGTGGGTAGGTTGAGCACCAAATAATGTACTCTGACTATTGTGCTCACGTCTTGTTATTTTACTATCCCTTGTCTGACAGTATCGCTCTAAACACTGTTGTTGTACGTTATCTATCTATTTGAGTATTCGGTTTTTATTTAAGGGTAATTTTGGTATGTTTGGAGTCATTGTCAGACGGGAGCGGGGTAATTTTGGTAGTTTTGGCATTCTCCGTCTAGAAGGCTCTATCTCTGGATGTAGTCCAAGCTCTATCTCCGGATCTAATCCGAGCTCTATCTTCGAATCTAGTCTGAACATCTCTCCAGAATCTGGTCCAGGACCACATCATAACTTCCACTCTAAAACGGGATCCCTATGGGGATACCCATTCTGGTATGTGGATCGTGACTCTCCAGGTCGACGTCTGGAGGAGACCATATAAATCATATGGAGGATATATATACATTTTCAAATACTTTCTTTCTCAATTAATATTTCAACTAGGTCTCATACCCGATTCATCTCAAAAGGATTCCTCGAATCCGATTCAAATCAATTTCATAAGCCTCGGCCTAAATCCTTAGTTCAACAAGGTCTCATGCCCGAATTCTCAATTCATAAACCGAACTAGGACTCAAGCTCAATTTCACAATCAACAGGGCCTCTAGCCCGATATCACGAATAACTGGGCCCTAAGCCCGAAACCATAAATCAACGGGGCCTCAAGCTCGATACTACAGTCAACGGCACTTCCAGTCCAATATTACAACCAAATGGGCCTCAAGCCCGGATTCGTAAACCAATCGGGACCTCGGCCCGATCGTATATTCAAATAGACCCTCGGTCCGATTCCTCGTCAAATCAAATGAACTCCAAGTCTGAGAGTTTGTAAATCAAATGGGCCTCGTGCCCGAGTTAATATTTCCAAATCCAAAATCCATTCATTAAACCCTCATTGAAAGCTTAGCATGTACAAGCATTGTATAAAACAAGAAATCTCGAAATACGTGCAAATACGTAAATCCTAGGCTACCACAAACAAATGAACTCATGGCATCACAAAACATGTTCTAAAACAATTATACAACATTTATGCATGCATCAGTTTAGAAAGAAGAGTCCACTAACAGACCGTCTGAAGCCGCGCCTCGATACGCTTGCCATAAGCCTCTCCCGGGCCAATCGTCGCCTCCAGGATTCCCGAACCTGTCCAAATTAATTTAGAGGGTTACTAACTACTTAAATAACTCCTCACTAAAGCCCCATAATTTTCCGGAATTTTTAACTATTTTTAAATGCGATCCTAAACCTTCAGACAGCCCAAACTATATCGAAATGATGTCCAATTGACACGAAACCAGTCCCAAAATGTTCGTTACATCGAATAGATGATTTGATATGTTGGAACCTTCCCCAAAATCCTTACCACGCAAAGCCCAAAGGGGCTGCGCGTGTGGCTCACGCTCTAGTGCACTGTGCATGCGTCTTCAACCTCCAGACTGGTCTAGACGAGTTTTGTTGTGGGGCCGTTTAAGCCATTTCCCCCCTTGTTTTTGGTCTGTTTCTTCCCTTTTTGATTCCATTCTTCTTATTTTCTCAATTGCTATCTATTCCAATCATCAAACCTTAAGAAAAACGTTCAAAACCTACCCATATACAAAGAACCTCATGACCTCTGTCTTTCCCGGCCATTACCAGGGCATCTCAGCCCTACACCACCACCCAAAAACTCCTTTAAACCCTCCTAGCAACCTATTGAACCTCCTTTAATCCCCCAAAGCATCCCTAACGTCCTAATCCAAAAACAATGGACATTTGAACAAAGCCGAGAAATCGGCTTACCATCCCTCCGCCGTGAACGACGGTCCTGCTGCCCTCTGGCCGTTCCCTGGCTCATCAGCATCTCTCTGCTTCTCACATGGCCTCCCAAGTCCACTCAAGCATCCCAGGGAAGGAAGAAATGGAATTAGGTTTGTGGGTTTCTCGGGTTAGGGGGATGAAACAGAAAAGGGATTGAACGATGCATGTATGTGGGAAGGTGGGCAATGGATGAGTGACACTTGTCACTCATCCATTGGGCTTGAGAAAATATCTGGGGCCCACTTGAGGCAAAACCCAAGACGTCTCGTAAAATGTACAATAGTTTCGTTGAACTTCCGTGAACCGTAACAATTCCGTCGAACGTCCGATTTCGACGTGCCGCCTGTCTATGGATTCATATCGCCTCAATCTACGTAACACTCCTCGGCTCTCGGCCATCGGACCTCCCAGGTTAAAAGTCAACTATTTGCTCCTATTCAACCTAATTACCAAAATGTCCCCGAACTTCCGATCGTCTTAACTTCTTCCGCGAATGTCGGAATCGAACGTACCACCTATCTATGAACTCGTGACGTCCCAAACTACGTCACAGTCATCGGCCAAATTCTATTTGACCGCCTGAACGAAGAGTCAATGTTTCGCCCATTCTAGAGGTAAAATCGTCATTTCGCCTTGAACGTCTGTTAATCCTCGTCTAATCCCCAATTAGTCTTGCTAATCCGTCATTAAGTCTTAATTAATCCCGCTAATTTAGGATGGGTCGTCACAATAATTATAAGACCCGTGTCCTCGAGGGAACGGTGAACAATCCCATATTCCTGCGAGGGGGAATGGTCTGGGAAGGGAATGGTGGTGTGCCTTAAAGGTGTAGGAACACACTTATCTAGCACGAGGCCTTTTGGGCGCTTAGTGGCTTTAGGGGGATTGAAACCCCAAAGTTAAATGAGTTGAGGCTGGTGCAATTTCATGATGGGTGACCCCGTGGGAAGTTGCACCGTGAGCTCCCAAAAACAAAATCGTGAGGGCAAGGACAAGGAGGCCCAAAGCGGATAATATCGTGCTACATGAGTAGGGTCCTAACCAAGAAGGGCCAGGTCCTGACAGAATGGTATCAGATCCAAACCCCGACGGGGAAGTGTGCCAACGAGGACGCTGGGCCCTAACGGGGGTGGATTGTAAGACCCGAGTCCTTGAGGGAACTGACAGGACCCATCCCAATCCCCCCAGGATTAGTCCGGGATGACCGTGCTCCCGTTTGACACGAAGTGTCAGACAAGGGATATTTCCGACCTTTGCCCTCCCGGGCTATCGGAGTCCGCCAGGATCCGGAGGAGGTATCCGATATCTCGGTCTCTGCTACAGTCCACATCCGATGTCAACCTGAAGGGCATTCAAAACATTAAAATATGTGAGTGAGCAAAACCAAAGTTTCGTAAAAACATTTATAAAAGACCTCTATACCCTTCACTAAAAAGCATGCATGTATTTGAAAACCATTTAACCAAATGGACCACATGTGGGAACTAAGCCCAATTCAGAAATAACCAAGGTCGAAAGGACCACCATGAAATCGACCATACGGGCCACTGCCCAAATCCATAAGAAAACCAATAAGAGACTCAGCCCATAACCATAAACATACTGAAACCAAATACACGAGCCATTGCTCATTCCTGTGCACACCTGTGCACACCACATATCATATCCATATATCATATATACATATAAGTCACACAACTAATCCTGTCACGGTATCCAAAGCTACGCGCGTGCTACCCGGGTCTCAATCCGAGTCTTCTCAAAGTCAAGGTCAATGTCCGTAGACCACTGATCCTACTCGAGGTTATAGTAACCATAGCCTTCCTGAGAGTAAGGAACCCAACTGGGGGGTGACTCCACTCAGTCGGTGCTCCGTGACTACTCTAGGGTCCACCCAGGCCAACGACCCTCCCCAGCGGAGATAATAGAAGTAAAGGAAGGTATATGCACATATATATACATAATACAAATATCCATGCCCAGTTCCCCTTAACCGTCATGATCCATAATATCCAGTTCATATACATATAGACCATATCCTCCATGTCCGGTTCCCATAAACCGTCATCTACCATAATAACATAACTAGGGTTCATGCCGGTTCCCATAAACCATCATGTACCATAATAACATAACCAGGGTTCATGCCGGTTCCCATAAACCGTCATGTAAAATAAACATAACCAGGGTTCATGCCGGTCCCCATAATTCGTCATGAACCACTATACCATTACAAGGGTTCATGCCGGTTCCCATAAACCGTCATGAACCGGGAAATCCATAAAAGGTTCCCTAAACTGAAATCAAAACCGTAAAGTACCTGGGTCTCGTGCCCGAACATAGGACATCAGATGGGCACCGTGCCCGATATCTGAGGTCATATGCGCGAGACAAAACCAAATGGGTTGAAATCCAAAACCATTTCATTAAAACCAATAAAGACATACCGACTCGTATAGGCACCGTATAAGGCCGAAACCTCGAAATACGTGCCTATACGTAACCACATTCAAATGCACCCATGGAATCATCAAACATGTATGAAAACATATAAGAAACATTTATGCATGCACCAATTTAGAAAACAAGGTCCATTCACAGACCATCCGAGCTGCCGCCTCGATTTGCGTGCCATAGGCTCTCCCGAGCCGATCACTGTCACTGGGACTCCCGAACCTGTCCAAATTTTAATAAAAGGTTAATAACTACTTAATTAACCTCCTATCAACGTCCCGTAATTTTTCCGAACTTTTAAATATTTTTAAGCCGACCCTAAACCTTCCGATGCCCTGAAACTTATCGAGACGGTGTCATCGACACGAAATCAGTCCCAAAATGTTCGTTACATCGAATAGATGATTTCACGTGTTAAACATTTCCCCAAATTATGGCCCACGCACCCTCACGCGCTCCTAGAAGGGCCAGATCACTATTCATCATCATCAACCTCAAAAAATCGGTCTGAACCGGCCGGGTACTGTGCTGAACCGGCTTGACCGGTTCAGTGCTTTCCCCTCTTAGTTTTGGTCAGATTTCAACCCTAATTAATCCTATAATTCCTATTTTCATGTTTCCTATCTATTATAATCTTTAAAACAACCTAAAAACACCTAAATCCTATGGTTTGATTTTGAACCAAACGGTTCAAAGTTTCCAAAAATCACCCACGGCTTCACAGCCGTCCAACCACCATAGAAACCTTCTTAATAACTTCCTAACAACCTATTTGATTCATTAAAACCATTAAAACCGACCCAAAACGTCAAAAATGGAAAATGGGTCAAAACGGCTTATCGTGAACCTCACGGGTTTCCCTCATTCCCGCCGCTGCCTGCGGCGGTCCTGGCCATCCAGGTCGGCCACCTCTACTCCCTCAGCCTCTTGGTCCTCTGTCCTGGTCATGGGTGAAGGTTGGATGGGTTTTGGGTTGTACGGATGGGAGAAATGGTGAGATCGGGTCATGGGGAGGAGGGTGGGGGGGGGGGGGGGGGGGGGGGGTGTGTGTGTTTCAAATAAAGAAATGGAATGGAATGCACGGTGAATGAATCAATTTGGGTGTCCATTGGATGGGTGACACTTGTCACTGATCCATTGGGCATCAGGACAAATATCTGGGCCCACTAGAGTCCAAAAGTGAACTCGTCTCGTAATTCGTGCAATAGTGCACTTGAATTTCCGTGAACCGTAACTTCTCCGTCGAACATCCGAATTCGACGAGCCGCCTGTCTATGAATTTGTATCGTGACGATCTACGTAATGGTCCTCGGCCCTCGGCCATCGGACATCCCGTTCAAAAAGTCAACATTTGACCCATTTTAACTAAAATTACCAAAATGCCCCTAAACTTCCGAACGTCATAACTTTTTCCTCGAACGTCGGAATTGAACGTGCCACCTGTCTATGAACTCGTGACGTTACGAACTATGGCACGGTCATCGATCAAAGTCCATTTGACCGCCCGAACAAAAAGTCAACGTTTTACCCACGCTAGGGGCAAAACGGTCATTTTGCATCGTTCGTCCGATTTCGCCTAACTAATCACGGATTAACCTCACTAATCGTGATTAGTCACTAATCTAATCTTAGAATTTGGGACGGTCGTTATAGGAACGGTGAACAATCCCACATTCCTGTGAGGGGGGAATGGTCTGGGAAGGGAATGGTGGTGTGCCTTAAAGATGTAGGCACACACCTATCTAGCACGAGGCCTTTTGGGAGCTCAGTGGCTTTAGGGGGGATTGGAACCCCAAAGTTAAGTAAGTTGAGGCTGGTGCAGTTCCATGATGGGTGACCCCCTGGGAAGTTGCATCGTGAGCTCCCGAAAACAAAACCGTGAAGGCAAGGGCAAGGAGGCCCAAAGCGGACAATATCGTGCTAGATGAGTCGGGTCCTAACCGAGAAGGTTCGGGTCCTGACATTGCGCATGGGCCTCACGCGCCACCATAGGTTATCTTCAACCTCGGTCAACCCGGGTTTGAATTGGTAGCCGAACCCGCTTTCCCGGTTCAATGCCCATTCCTTCTCAGTTTTCGATTCTACCAACACCTCTAGCTTTGTCCAACCATTCCGTAGCCATCTATGACCTCAAGACATGAAAACTAACTTTAGATCCTACCTTCCTGTTAATTGTTCAAAACCATCATTTCCTTCTCTCTGTTCTCATGATTCAGGACCCCTCCTTCCATGATTTTGATCCCAAACAATCTCTGGCACCTTTAGAAACAGATACCAATCGTCAATATCGATCTAAAGCCAAGAAATTCTGAGGTACCATTTTCGAACACAAACTTCCTTTTCACAATATCCACTGCCACCGTCCACAGCAGTCCTTGAAACCAGGCTCCATCGTTTCCTTAGAACCTCAGAAACATCTTCCATTGAACTAAATTGATCATTAACTACTAAACCATCATTTGCCATGTTGAATCTCAATAGGGAAGTTCACGGTTCTTACCTGCTGACTTCCACCACCATTCCCGACGGCCCTCCACGGTAGCACCACCACGTTCCTCATTGTCTAGTCTCTTTTTTTTCATTCACAAGTCACCATAAATAGTTCAGGTTTGAGGCAAGTGTATGGATTGGATTTTCATGATCCTTTGTTTTCTATATTTCCTCCCTATTCGTGCAAAACCATTTAAACAAGTGTACAAACGTGTGCGTCGATTGTCCAAGCTTCCACAAACCTCCAGAGAATGGACAAGTGACCCACATCCATTGCGGACAGATCCCAAAGCACCAGGTCTCACAATCATGCTGGCACCACTTCCAAGGCAGCAAAATGACCAAACTGCCCCTTCATGACAAATTACCAAAATGCCCCTCAACTTCCGAAACCCATAACTTCTTCCTTGAATGTCAGAATCGGACGTGCCGCCTGTATATGAACTCGTGACGTTCTGAACTACGACACAGTCATCGGCCAAATTCCATTTGCCCGCCCAAATCAAAAGTCAACAATTTGCCCATTGTAGGGGCAAAACTGTCATTTCGCACCGTCCGTCCGAAACTACCCTACAAATCACCGATTAATCTCACTAATCTGTCATTAACCACGAATCTAATCCCAATTTCCAGGATGGGTCGTTACAGTATGATGTGAGACGAGAATGGTGGTAAGGATATGAAAATGGAGTTCGGTGACGGTCAACTGAAAGAGTGAAAATAGAGTGCAGTGTGATCGTGAAACCCAAGTCCCTTGATCCTCATCTATTTCCTATGATGTAAGAAGGAAAGTTGAAGTGGAAATTGAGCTGAGGCTAATGGTGGTCACGACGGTGGCCCACGACGGCAATGAGAAGTAAGAACCCGTGAGATGCTCTGTTTTTGTTCGCAAATTGCACTTTTGATTCTAGCATTTGTTGAATATTTCTAACAATGGAAACATGTTCTAGTGGTTACAAGGAGACGATAGGGACCGATTTCATGGCCAAAGGTGGCTTGTGGTGGCCGGAGGCAGCGGAGGAGGTTGGTCGTCAATTTTTCGATCGAGAAGGTAAGTTACGGGCTTGGTTTTCCATATTTTAAACCATGAATCGATGGGAAATGTTTAGAAAATGGTGTAGGATTAAACGAAATTTAAAATGGAGTCGAAATGAGTGAGTTAGGGTGTCTAACTGTTCACGCCGGTCTAGTTGGACCGGATTTGCAAGACCGAACCAGACCGACTTCGACCAAGGTTGAAGATGAACAGTGGTTGGAGCATGGCTCCCACGCGCAGTGGTTTTAGGCAGCCCTTGACGGCATGTGGGCTCTCTTTTTGAGGCTCGGTCAACATGTAATTTCATCTATTCGATGTAACGAACACTTGGGGACTTGTTTCGTGTCGATCGGAAATGGTTTCGATATAGTTCGGGGGTCCGAAGGTTTAGGATTGAGTTTTAAAATGTTTAAAAATTCACGAAAATTACGCGGATTTAATGAGAGGTTAATGAGGTAGTTAGTAACCCTCTATTATGATTTGGACAGGTTGGGTGTCCCGGTGACGAAGCTTAGCCTAGGAAGGCTTATGGCACGCATATCGAAGCGGCATCGTAGGACGGTCTGTGAGTGGACCTTGATTTCTAAACTGTGATGCATGCATAAATATTTATATGTTTTATATATATGATTTCTAACATGATGATTATGGTATTGGTGATTTACATGGTTTTACACATATTTCGAGGCGATTTACGTATTTTCATGTATATCGAAGTTTATGGTTTTACACTGATTATACATGCTTATGGTTTCGGTAATGGTTTAATGAAATGGTTTTGGATTTGAAAAGGTAAACACGGGCATGGGACCCATTTTTTTTCGAGACCCTCGGACATGAAGTCCATTTGAGTGAAAAGGTAAACTTGGGCATGGGACCCCTTTTTTTTGGAAACCCTCAGACATGAAGTCCATTTGAGTTATATTATCAAGCCAAGTGCCCATTTGGTTTACGAAATCGGGCATGAGGCCCAGTTGTGTTTGATGAATGTGATTTCGGGTCGGGGACCTGTAAAGGGATTTAGACAAATGGATTTCGGATTTGGAAATATGGAACCACGCTTGAGACCCATTTGATTTACGAACTATCGGACTTTGACTCCATTTGATTTAATAAGGCATCGGGCCGGGGGCCCAGTTGGTTTACATGATCGGGCTTGAGGCCCAATTGGTTATGATATTGGGCATGAGTCCCATTTATGGTTTATAAATGTGATTTCGGGTTCGGAGACCCTAAATTGATTTGGATTTGGAAACATGGATTTCTGGTTTCATGACGGTTTATGGGGACTGGGCATGGTTCCTTTGAAAGGTTTGAAAGGTTTTGAGAATGATTGCGAAATGGTTATTCATATACCATCCTTTTATTTATGGATTGCCTCCTCCGGGGAATGTCGTTGGCCTGGGTGGACCCCGGAGTAGTCATGGAGCACTAACTAAGTGGAGTCGTCCCCGTGCGGTACCTTACTCTCGGGAACACATATATGGATTACAACCCCCAGGGAGGGTCATTGATCTGCGGATATTGACTTGGGTGGACCTTTGGGAGAGTCGGGATTTGAGACCCCGAGTAGCACGCGTAGCTATGCAAACCGGGACAGGATTGGTTATATGATATTTGGTAAATATGATTTCCTGGATTTATGAAATGGTGTTTTGTGAATAGTAAATGGATTTGGGCAATGACCCACATATTCATATTTATGGTTTTGGGCTAAGTTCCCATATATGGTTGATATGTCATGGATTTGTGTAAATGGAATTAGGCAGGGGGCCGTATGACTTGGATTTATCGAATTTGGGACTGTGGCCCTAATAATGGTTATTAAAGTAAATGGTTTGGTAAATGGTTTTCCAATGCATGCATGCTTTTTAGTGAAGGGTATAAATGTCTTTTCTTGTAAAATGAGTTTTTATTAAACTATTTATTTCCATCCACTCACAGATTTTAGTAGTTTTAATGCCCTTCAAGTTTATCACGGATGCGGGCTGTAGCAGAGACAGAGTCATTGGACTCCTTCACTGATCCTAGCGCGCTCTGGAAGCCCTGCACGGGCTAAGGTTTTGAATTATCCCTCTTCTGGAACATCCCGCGATAATCCTAGGGTGATTAGGATGAGTCGTGTCAAATCGTTCACCTTTCCCTCCAGGACACGGGTCTTACAATCCACCCCCCTTACGGCCCAGCGTCCTCGCTGGCACACTTCCCGGCCAAGGTTTGGTTCTGATACCATTCTGTCAGCACCCGACCCTCCTCGGCCAGGACCCGACTCTAGCACGATATTGTCCGCTTTGGGCCTTCTCGCCCTCACTGTTTTGTTTTCGGGAACTCACGGTGCAACTTCCCAGGGGGTCACCCATCATGGAATTGCACCAATCTCAACTCGCTTAACTTTGGAGTTCCAACCAAACCCAAAGCCACTGAGCACCCAAAAGGCCTCGTGCTAGATAAGTGTGTGCCTACACCTTTAAGGCACACCACCATTCCCCTCCCAAACCATTCCCCTCGTAAGAATATGGGATCGTGTAACGACCCGTCCCAAATTTCGGGATTAGATTAGTGACTAATGGAGGAATAGTGAGATTAATTGGTGATTAGTTGAGCAAAATTGGATGGACGGTGTAAAATGACCATTTTACCCCTAGAATTGGGTAAAATATTGACTTTTAACTCGAGGAGCCAAACGTACGAGGACCGATGAACGTGACGTAGACCGGGACGTCACGAGTCCGTAGACAGGCGACACGTCGAAATCAAACGTAGAAAGGAGAAGTTATGGTTCACGGAAGTTTGAGGAAACTATTACACGAATTACGAGACGGATTACATTTGTACTCGTACGAGCCCAAATATTTGTTTCAGGCCCAATGGATGAGTGACAAGTGGTCCTTAACCCTAAAAAGTGGAGCTCACTTCTGATTGGATGGATTTTATTATTTTATATTTTTCCCTCTCATTTCTCTCTCTTCTTCCCCGTGCACATATCTTCATCTTCTTCATTCTTCTTCTTCTTCAAACTGTGAACCTCAACCTCTCACACACCCTAAAATCTCCATTAGTAGTGCTTGGTGTGTGAGGGATGATGAGAGTATGATGTGAGACGAGAATAGTGGTGGGGGTGTGAAAATGGAGTTCAGTGAGGGTCAACCGAAAGAATGAAAACAAAGTGCAGTGTGTGATCGTGAAACCCAAGTCCCTCGATCCTCATCTATTGCCTATGATGTGTGATGTAAAGTTGAAGTGGAGGTTGAGCTGAGGCTAATGGAGGCCACAACGGTGGCCCACAATGGCAATAAGACGTAAGAACCCATGAGATGCCCTGTTTTTGTTCATAAATGGCACTTTTGATTCTAGCATTTGTTGAATGTTTATAACAATGGAAACATGTTTTAGAGGTTTCAAGGAGATGATAAGGACCGATTTCATGTCCTAAGGTGGCCTGTGGTGGCTGGTGACAGCGGAGGAGGTTGGTCGTCCCTTTTTCATTTGAGAAGGTAAGTTACGGGCTTGGTTTTCCAGCTTTTAAACCATGAATCGATGGGAAATTTTTAGACGAGGGTGTAGGATTAAACGGAATTTAAAATGGAGTTGAAATGAGTGAGTTAGGGTGTCGAACTGGTCATGCCGATCTAATTAGGCCGGATTTGCAGGACCGAACCGAACCGGGTTCGGCCAAGGTTGAAGATGAACAGTGGTTAGCGCGTGGCTCCCATGTGTAGTGGATTTAGGAGGTACTTGAGGGCGCGTGGGCCCTCTTTTCGAGGGACGGTCAACATCTAATTTGATCTATTCGATGTAACGAACATTTTGGGACTGGTTTCGTGTCGATCGGACATCGTTTTGATATAGTTCGGGGTGTCCGAAGGTTTAGGATCGAGTTTTAAAATGTTTAAAATTTTGGGAAAATTACGGGGCTTTAATGAAAAGTTAATGAGGTAGTTAGTAACCCTCTAGTATGATTTGGACAGGTTTGGGAGTCTTGGTCACAGTGCTTAGCCTAGGAAGGCTCATGGCACACATATTGAGGCGGCAGCGTAGGACGATCTGTGAATGAACATTGAATTCTAAACTTTGATGCATGCATAAATGCTTATATGTTTTATATATATGATTTCAATCATGATGATTATGGTATTGTTGATTTATATGGTTTTACACGTATTTCGAGGTAATTTACGTATTTGCACGTATATCGTAATTTATGCTTTTACACTAATTATACATGCTTGTGGTTTCGGTAATGGTTTAGGATTTGAAAAGGTAAACTCGAGCATAAGACCCATTTGTTTTGGAAACCCTCGAACATGAAGTCCATTTGAGTTATATTATCGGGCTAGGGGCCAATTTGGTTTACCAAATCGGGCATTAGGTGACAAGACCCATCCCAATCCCCCCCCGGGATTACCGTGGATTGTGCCCTGCTCCCGTCCAACAAGGGGTGTCAGACAAGGGATAACCAAAAGTCACTGCCCAAACGGAGCTTCCAGAGTGCGCAAGGATCGATGGAGGAGGCGTGCAATGTCCCAGTCCCCGCTGCAGTCGCATCCGTGATCAACCTGAAGGGCATTAAAACCAATAAAAGCTGTGAGTGGACGAAAATGAACTTTTATAAATACATTTACCAAAACACATTATTACCCTTCAGTTTTCACAAACGTGCATGCATATCATAAAACATGAGAAATAGTATGAAATCATTCAAGTATATACAGTGGACCAATAAAATCAAAACCCGTTTTCCCATGGTCCGTAAAACTCATGTTCATCAAATCAGTTCAAGTTATAAAACATCAATCCCGGCTCTCAGGCCAAAACATGTGAACACCATCACCTGGCCACACATACCAAATAAACACCATCACCTGGCCACAAAGACGATCTAAACACCATCACCTGGCCACAAAGACCAAATAAACACCATCACCTGGCCACAAAGACCAAATACCCGTCACGATATCAATGCAGCGCGTGCAACTCGGTGTCTCACGTCCGAGTACATCCCCCAGGATCTACGACGTCTAGGGGGATATCAACTCTAGGAACTACGACGTCTAGAGGATATCATCATAATCCTACGCTCCTGCGAGTGAACCTCCCTCGGAGCTACTCATCTCCAGGCAGTGGTCGTGACTACTCTAGGATCTACGACGTCCGGAGGAGACTATCAAATCACAGAGGATGGTATATGTGGAATAGGTCACCAAATCCAGTAATCTCATTTTAAAATCATTTATGTCTCAAATCAAGTCAAAAACATTTCAATAGGGCCTATGCCCGAGACATAGCTTTCACAAATCAAGTTCCACAAAACCATCATAAAATAGTGTCCAGAATTTTCTTTATAAATCAAAATCATCAATTTAATCATATTCACATTTGACTCCAAATCCGAGTCAAAATTACTATTCACTTGGGTCACAAGCCGAAAATATCATTTTCACGCAAATCCGTGCAACCGTAAACCCGAGTTGCCACGATCACGTAAATTTATAAAATCAATCACTGACTCATAATCCGAGTCCAAATATCATTTTCAATCCCGGGCCCACGCCCAAAACATCAATTTCGTCATTTCTCGAAATTCGTGCCAAAATACAATATAATAACCATAAAACTGAGAAAATCGAGAAATCCCCGGAACGAAACATCAATCATGTCAAACATATAAAATCATATAATAAAGCATTTTAAATCATATATGCATGCATCACGGTTAGGAAAACAAAGTCCACTCACGTTTAACGGTATGCCTCGATACCCGTGCCATACGCCTTCCCGGGCCACACCACTATCACCGGGACTCCCAATCCTGTCCAAATCACATTAGAGGGTTACTAACCTCTTCATTAACATCCTATTAAAGTCCCGTAATTTTCCCGAATTTTTAACTATTTTTAAACTCGATTTAAAACTTTCGGACGTCTCGAACAATATCGAGACGGTGTCCGATCGACACGAAACCAACCCCAAAATGTTCGTTACATTAAATAGGACAGAAGTCATGTTGACCTCACCTCGAGATTCGTGCCCACGCGCCATCACGCGCCGCCGTGAATGGCTGCGCATGAAACCCACGTGCCTGCTACAGTGTCATCGTCCTAACCCGTATGTTTGATAAACGGGTCCTTTTTCCCGCGAGATGACCTGGTTGGTTTCCTATCAATTTAGCCTTAATTCCTTCAATTGATCATTCAGTTAGCTTGGTTTTAAGTTCAATTTAAGGTCTGTAACATTGATTACACAAAACCTTACCTAAAATTCCACGATTCAACGATGATCAACGTAGAACACCCGTCACTGTTCAATCTTCGAATTTCCACAATGGCTGCTGGTTTCTTCCAGTTGATGGACCCAGAAGCATCACTGGACCATGAGAAACATTTTCCCTTCATCAATTTCGTCGTTTGATCACCCAATGATCACGACTCAACCTCGAATTTTCCTTACTGTTACCAGGTCTGTTCAGAGCCAAAAGCCATCGATTTTCTTCAATTGATCCTTCCAGAAGCATCGTGGGATCCTCAGGAACAAAATCCCCAGTTCAATTTCATCAATCAAAGCCTCAAATTCCTTGACTCAAGCTCGAACTTACACATTGTTACCAGCCCCAGTTCAGAGCCAATTGGGCCTCAATTCTCCTCGTTTTTGATCTGGATCAACTCGTCACATCCTCAGGAGGCTAATTCCAATCTCCATTTCGATCCTCACGGCTCAATTCTTCCAATTCGAATTTTCCCTCCCAAAATTCACAAATTCAATTCTCACTCTCCAGCCCCTCTCTGTCCCTCATGTTTGCCCAGCTCAGTTAGCCTCATCAAGCACCCGATTTTCCCCTCAAAACCAGTTAGAGAAGGCAGCCAATTCTCCGCAATTTGATTCCCAAATATGTGCACGGTTTGAAGGCAAAGAGGATTTAATGGAAATTAAAAGAATAATTAAGTTTAATTAATTAATAAAACATAATAATTATGTTTTCCCCAAAACATGGATTCTGGTTTTAAGCCTTAATTTAAGGGATGAGTGACACTTGTCACTCATCCAAGTGTGTTCAGTCACCAGGTACTGTTCATATAAAATAATATTATTTTAATCCCGCTTCGTTCGGTCAATCGAGTCCGTTCCCGTGACCATAACTTCGTCGTCGAATCTCCGATTTCGGCATGCCGCCTATCATTGGATTCGTATCGACGAAACCTACGTAACGGTCCTTGGCCCTTGTCCATTGGACCTCTCGGTAAAAAAGTCAACATTTGGCCCCTAATATGCCAAATTACCAAAATGCCCCTCAACTTCTGAACATCATAACTTTCTCCTCGAATGTCGGAATCGAACGTGCCACCTGTCTATGAACTCTTGACGTCCCAAACTACGTCATGGTCATCAGTCAAAGTCCGTTGGACCGCTCGAACTAAAAGTCAACATTTTGCCCACGACTAGGGGAAAAACCGTCATTTGCACATTTTGTCTGATTCCGCCCTACTAACCACCAATCAACCTCACTAATCAAGATGAGTCACTAATCCAATCCCGGAATTCGGGACGGGTCGTTACAACCTTCCCTCATTAATTAATTTCGTCCTCGAAATTCCAACCGCTCTAAACTCAAACGTTCTTCCCTCCTTAATTAGTTTCATTCTCGAAACTCGACCACCCTGTAAATGGTTTTGGATAAATGGATTTGTGATTTGAAAATATGGAACCGGGATTGAGACCTATTTGATTTACGAACTATCACTCTTTGAGTCCATTTGATTTAATAAGGCAACGGGCTGGAGGCCCAGTTGGTTTACATGATCTGGCTTGAGGCCCAATTTGTAATGACCCGTCCTAAATTTCAGGATTAAATTAGTGATTAATGAAGGATTAGTGAGAATAATCGGTGATTAGTTGAGTGAGTTCGGACGGACGGTGTAAAATGACCGTTTTGCCGCTAGTTGTGGGTAAAATGTTGACTTTGGACTCGGGGAGTCAAAGGAACGAGGATCGATGACTGTGACGTAGATTGGGACATCGCGAGTCTGTAGATAGGCGGCACGTCGAAATCGGACGTTCGATAGGAAAGTTATGGTCACGGGATCTAAATCGGGGATTTACGTCTCGGGATCCGAATAAAATAATAATTAAAATCTGATTAGGCAGATATTTATGTGGGACCCACAGACGAGTGACAAATGTCACTCATCCTATTGGTAGCTTCCCTAAAAAGTGGATCTAAGGCCTTAAAATACTATTATCGTAGTTATTTCATAATTGTTTCACCCACTTCTCATCTCCACCATCCATCTCTATCCTTTCCTCTCATCTCCACCGTCTATATCTCTCTCACTCAGCTGATTATCATCATGAGCTATCATCTTCTTCGTTTTCCATTCTCTAAACCCGAACACCACCACTTATTTCCCTCTAAACAAACAAACACACAACGCATATCACCTCACCACCATATCCATCTCTGTGTTAGTATGAGAGACTGTGAGTGAGGACTGTGATAGTGAGGGACTGATGGACGATGGGACACAGCGGTCCGCGTGGGAGGTATGTCAGACCTGAGAACCCGTTGTTTTCAAAAATTGGAAGTTTGTGTTTTGGCTATTGTTTTGAGTTTCTTTTGATTCTAACACGACCTAGGGACCAGGACGACTCTATGGGGATCATTTTCAAAGGAAATGGCAGGTTGGAAGGATTGGGAACTGAGCTTGAAAGTCGAGCTCACTGTTTGATAATGGGAGGTATGGTGTCGATTGTTTTTCCTGTGTTTTGAGGACGTAGATCGATAGGGATTGAAAATAAAAACCTATAGGAATTGAAAGAATGGAAAAAGGCTAAAAAATGAGAGAGATAGAGCACTGGATTGGTCAAGCCGGTCCAAACCAGTCCCGTTCGGTCGAAACCAAGTGAACCCGGTTCACCCAAGGTTAGGGGTTACACTGTTCCAGCGCATGGGCTTCACATGCAACCCCTTTGGGCGACGCGTGGGGGCGCGTGAGGGGTCTTATGGGGATGACATCAACACGACTTTTAATCTATTTCGATGTAACGAACATTTTAGGAGTGGTTTCGTGTCAATCAAACATTTTTTCGATATAGTTCGGGATGTCCGAAGGATTAGGATCTGGTTTAAAAATAGTTAAAAATTCGGGAAAATTACTGAGCTTTAATGGGAGGTTAATGAGGTAGTTAGTAACCCTCTAGTATGATTTGGACAAGTTTGGGAGTCTCGGTGACGGTGCTTAGCCTAGGAAGGCTTATGGCACGTATATCATGGCAACAACCTAGGACGGTATGTGAGTGGGCCTTGATTTCTAAACTGTGATGCATGCATAAATTCTTATATGTTTTATATATATGATTTCTATCATGATGATTATGGTATTGATGATTTATATGGTTTTACACATATTTCGAGGCGATTTACGTATTTGCACGTATATCGAAGTTTATTCTTTTACACTGATTATACGTGCTTATGGTTTTGGAAAGGGTTTAATGAAATGGTTTTGGATTTGAAATGGTCAACTAGGGCATGAGACCCATTTTTTTTGGAAACCCTCAGACTCGAAGTCCATTTTAGTCACGTTATCGGGCCAGGGGCCCAATTGGTTCGTGAATTGATTTTGGACTTGAAAATATGGAATCGGGTATGAGACCCATTTGATTTATGAACTCTCGGACTTGGAGTCCATTTTATTTAATAAGGCATCGAGCCGAAGGCCCAGTTGGTTTACGATTCAGGCTAGAGGCCCAGTTGATTTTTGCAGTAGGGCTCGTGGCCCAGTTGATTTACATAATCGCGCAAGAGGCACAGTTAGTTTACACAATCGGGCTTGAGGTCCAATTGGTTATGATATTGGGCTTGAGTCCCATTTATGGTTTATAAATGTGATTTCGGGTTCGGAGACCCTAAACGGATTTGGATTTGGAAAGGATGGACTTCTGGTTTCATGACGGTTTATGGGGACCGTGTAACAACCTGAACCTTTATTATTATTATTTTATTGTGAAATGACTATTTTACGCATGAGGGGGGGAAACTTTGAATTTTGACCCTGGAAATAATTAGCACTTTGACCCATGATTGTGACGTAGATCGGGACGTTATGAATCCGTAGACAGGTGGCATGTCGAAATCGAACTTCGTACGAAAAAGTTATGGTCATGGAAGCGATTTTAGCGAAACTTACGAACCGTAAACAAACTTAAAATAATTTTAAAATATTCAAATCTGTACAAATACCTAGAATTAATCTTAGCCGTCGGATGAGTGACAAATGTCACTCATCCTAGAGATTACTATTCCCGAAAAGCTGGGCCTATGCCTATTGGTCCCTTTTTAATTATTATATATCCTCTCATTGCACCCTAGCCCTTCATTTCCTGCCCATTTAATCTGGGTCGTCTAGTTTCCTCTTCTTTTTCTTTTATCTACACGACCACATCTCTCTCTCACCCTCAAATATTTTCCCACCGTGAAGAACACACACGGCTCACCGTGCACAAACGCACGCCCAGAAAACCAACCAGCCACCATGCTTACCACCATACCACGACCATCGTCATCACCTCCATCTTCATCATCAGCCACCACCTCTTTTCTCCTCCCTCTGTCTGTAAACCCAGAAAACCCACCTAGACCAGAGATGGATTTTTGGATCCAGGAAACCCAAACCGCACCACCCCAGCTCCTCGACTCGAACCAGGACCAGGCTAAGACCGTTAGGACCCCAGGAGGCCGGAGAGGTAGTCGAGGCGACGCACGGCGGCGACACGGTGGAGGTAAGACCCAAAGGAGCCGGATTCGACGTTGGACGACCCTCTTTAACGTGTACACTTCGAATCACTCTGTTGGGACACGTCCTAGGAGCAGTGACGACGTGAAAGGAGCCGGATTCAACGTTGGAAACCGACGGGGGTGACGGGGAAGACGATCGGAGCAGAACCGTGAGTTTCTTCGAGTCCCAAGTATGAATCTCGTCACTGTTTCCAGTTTTTGAAGTCACAAAGCAATAGAACAGATGCAGACGATCCTTTAGGAACAAACCCTGTCGAAAATGGTGGCCAGAAATGAAATCTAGAAACGGGTCAAGCTGCGGGTCGACGGTGACCCGATTTCAGGGTTTCGGGTTGACCCGATCACTGTAGCAGTGATGAAATCATCATGCTGACGTCAGCAGTGACATCATCATGTCTGAAAATGTCAGACCAGGCACCAACCAGAGAGTGACATGTGTCCTCTGACATGTGTTGAGATGATGTCATGCTGATGTCAGCAATCACTGTAGCAGTGTTAACCAAGCGTTGACCAGGTACGTGGGGGCACGTATGAACAGTACTTTTGGTGGGGCCAGTACCATTTTCAAGGTTTCGGCAATACGGATCCAATGGCGATGGTTTTTTGTCGATCGAAGATCGTTAGGTCGATCAAAATGGGGTTTGAAGCCTCGGGAATAATGCCCGGGCTACTTTTTCTGGACAAATCTGTTCTAGGGTTTTAGTATTGAACTAGTAGGGTTTTTTAGTGACTCTTGGACATGTTAATAACAGGTTTAGGTGGTCGTGAGCAGCAAGGACCATGAGTGAGTGGGCTATTTGATTTCTAAAAGCATTGCATGCATAAACTGTTTTACTATTCCATTTTATGATTTAGATGGGACTATTATGGGGACTATATGGGAATGCTTATTACATATTATTTTTTGGGCATGAGACCCATCCGGATTATGTATGGAATGTTTTCAGGGATGTTCAGGGGACACAGGGTAACTATACTATTATTGTGCTTTACTTTCCTACCTTACTATCTTGTCTCCTCCAAGGAAAGACGTTGGCCTCGATGGACCCTGGAGTAGTCACGGGGCACTGACTAAAAGGATGTAACAACTCGTCCCGAATTTTGGATTAGATTAGTAAGGTTAATCGGACGAATAGTGTAAAATGACTGTTTTGCCCCTGGTCGTGGGTAAAATGTTGACTTTTCGTTCGGGTGGTCAAATGGACTTTGACCGATGACTGTGACGTAGTTCGGGACGTCACGAGTTCGTAGAAAGGTGGCATGCCCAATTCTGACGTTCGAGGAAGAGGGAAGTTCGTGGGTATTTTGGTAATTTTGTTGAATAAGGGTGAATAGTTAAATTTTCACTCGGGAGGTCAGATGGCCGAAGGTTGAGGACCGTTACGTAGATCGGGTCGATACGAGTCCATAGACAGGCGGCATGCCAAAATTGGACTTCGAATGGGAAAGTTATGGGTCACGAAAGTTCGATTTCACTATGCAAGCATTACGAGGAAACAATGAGGTGGCGATATCAGATTGGGCAGATATTTTATGTGGTACCCATGGATGGGAATGGATGGCTAGGAAGCTATGAAATCAAGCTTGATGATCAAGCTCACGGCTTGTTCATGGAAGGTGAGTTTTCAATGGGTTTTTCTTTGTTTTTAATAGCTAGAAAAATTAGGTTTGATGTTAGGATGGTTTAGGAATCAAAAAGGGAGAGATTGGATTGAAAATGAATCAGTTTGCGGTCCGGTACGGTTAGAACTAGCGAACCCGGTTTAACCGAGGTAGAGGTTGATGAACAGTGTTGGGCGTGTGGCTTTCACACGCAGCCCCTTGAGGAGGCGCGTGAAGGCGCATGGGAAGTCTGATGAGCATGACTTCAACATGTGAAATACTCTATTCGATGTAACGAACATTTTGTGGCTGGTTTCGTGTTGATCGGATACCGTCTTGATAATGTTCAGGACATCCGAAGGTTTAAGATCGTGTTTTAAAATACTTAAAAATTCGAGAAACTTACGGAGCTTCAATAAGAGGTTAATAATGTAGTCATTAGCCCTCTAGATGCATTTGGTCAGGTTTGGGAGTCCTGATGACGACGATTAGCCCAATGAGGTTTACAGCACGCAAATCGAGGCGGCAGCTTAGGAAGGTCTATGAGTGGACCTTGATTTCTAAACTGTGATGCATGCATAAATGTTTTATATGTTTTATGGATATGATTATATGATGATGATTTGGATGAGTGTGATTTATATGGTTTCACGCATTTCGAGGCGATTTACGTGCTTGCACGTAAATCGAGGTTTTTGATTTTGCACTAATTTTCTGGGCTTATAGTTTTGGAAATCATTTCATGAAATGGTTTTGAATTTGAAAAGGTAAACTCAGGTTCGAGACCCATTTTTTTTGGAAACCCTTGGACCTGAAGTCCATTTGATTTAACCAGGCATCAGGCCAGAGGCCCAATTGGTTTACGAATCGGGCTCGGAGCCCAGTTGACTTATGTATCGGGCTTAAGGCCTATTTGGTTTACGATATTGGGAATAAGTCCCATTTGGTTTACGAAATCGAGCACCAGGCCCAGTTGGTTTACGATTCGGGCCGGAGGCCCAGTTTATATGTGGATTCGGGCTTCTGGCCCAATTATGTTTTAAGATTTTGATTTCGGGTTAGGGACGCATAAATGGATTTATGGTTCATGACGGTTTATGGGGACCGACATGAACCTTTGAAAAGTTTTTATGGTTCATGACGGTTTATGGGGACCAACATGAACCCTTGAAAGGTTTTTATTGGTTCATGACGGCTTGTCAGGACCGGTCCCAAATCCCACGGGATTAAGGTGGGACCCGCCTGATCCCATCTGACACCACGTGTCAGACCAGGGAAAATTCCATCTCTGCCCTCGCCGGGGCTATCAGAGTGCATCAGGATCGTAGGAGGAGGGGAGTGATGTCTCATCTCTGCTACAACCCGCATCCGCGATCAACCTGAAGGGCATTAAAACATTAAAAGTCGTGAGTGGAAAAAACAATATTTCATTTAAAAACATTTTCATACAACGACATTTTATGCCCTTCAATAAAAGCATATGCATGCATTCAAAAACCGTTTATCAAAACATTCATAAAAACCTTTTTAAACATATCAAAAACCTTTCAAGGATTCATGCCCGACACCATAAACCGTCATGACCCATAAATCCATTTGGGTCCCTGACCCGAAATCACAACTCAAAACCTCTCAATAAATACATGGGAACTCAGCCCAAATCTCATCGTGTGGGTCTCAGCCCATCACCATTCTTACTGAAATATCAAAACATACCATACGGGGTCTCTACCCCAAATCATTTCTAAAACATCGTTACGGGTTTGCCGCCCCAAATCACTTTCTAACTTATAAAACACGGGGTCTCTGCCCCCAATTCACTTTATAAAATCTCATACGTACTGTCATACGTATAACCCATCCTAGGCACTTCCGTAGAAGATGCCAACTCGGGGCACACAGCCACTAGGGAACACATCCCCGATATAGTCACAATTAATCATATCTATCTAGTGTGCACACTACTCGGGGTCTCACTCCGAGTCTTCTCCCAAGAATCTCCATCTGGGAGGCTCAATCACTGGATCTAGTCCAAGCTCTCTCTCTGGATCTAGTCCACACATCTCTCCGGAATCTGGTCCCGGGACCACAACATAATAAGTAACCACCACTCCTAGAACGGGATCCCTATGGGGATACCCACTCTGGTCTGTGGATCGTGACTCTCCAAGTTGACGCTGGAGGAGACCATATAAATCATGGAGGGTTCAATCACATTTTCAAATACTCTTTTCTTTCTTTCTCAAATCACTTTTCAGTTGGGTCTCAAACCCGATTCATTTCAACAGGATTCCTCGAATCCGATTCAAATCCATTTCACAGGCCTCGACCTAAATCCTCAGTTCAACTGGGTCTCATGCCCGAATTCTCATTTCACAAACTGAATTGGGACTCAAGCCCGATATCACAACCAATTGGGCCCTACGCCCGGAACCATAAAGCAAGAGGACCTCAAGTCCGATTTCACAACTAACGGGGTCTTAAGCCCGATATCTCAACTAAATGGGTCTCAGGCTCGATATCATAAATCAACGGGGCATCAAGCCCTATAGTAACACTAACTGGGGCCTCAAGCCCGAATCGTAAACGAAATGGACCCTCGGTCCGATCATATAGCTCAAATGGACCCTAGGTCCGATTCCTCTTCAAATCAAATGGACTCCAAGTCCGAGAGTTTGTAAATCAAATGGGTCTCATGCCCGATTTCATATTTCCAAATCCAAAATCCGTTTATTAAACCATCATTGAAAACATAGTACGCAAAGGTACGACATAAAGCCGAAAACCTCGTAATACGTGCAATTATGTTGATCCTAAGCTACCACAAACAATTGCACACATGGAAACACAAAACATGTATTAAAAGCATTTATAAACATTTATGCATGCATCAATTTCAAAGGAAGGGTCCACTCACAGACCGTCCGAATCTGCGCCTCGATACGTGTGCCATTACCATTTCCTGGGTCAAACGTCGCCTCCGCGATTCCCGAACCTTGCTCCTCGGCCGTCCATGGCGGTTGCTGCCCAGCCAGCCACCACCACTGCTTGTCCTCACTCATCCTCGTGGTCTCTTAGTGTAACGACCCGTCCCGAATTCCTAGATTAGAGTAGTGATTAATCATGATTAGTGAGGTTAATCGGTGATTAGTTAGGATAAATCGGACGAACGATGCGAAATGGCCGTTTTGCCCCTGATGGTGGCAAAACGTTGACTTTTCGTTCGGGCGGTCAAATGGATTTTAACCGATGACCGTGACGTAGTGTGACGTCACGAGTTCGTAGACAGGTGGCAAATAGTTACGTAGATCGAGAGGTCCGAATCCAATGGCCGAGGAGGTCCGATGGCAGAGGGCTGAGGACCGTTACGTAGATCGGGACAATATGAATTCGTAGGCAGGCGGCACGCTGAAATCGGATTTCGAACGGAGAAGTTATAGGTCACGGAAGTTTGATTTCACTATACACGTACTTCGAGACGAGGATGATTTGACAAAATCTGATTGGGATAGATATTTTAGGTGGGTCCCATGGATGAGTGACAAGTATCACTCATCCCATTGGTCCAAACCCCTAAATTGTGGATCTAACTAATTAAATAATATTATAATTATTATTATATAATTAATCTCACCCCACATTAAATCCTAACCATCCATCACAGGTTAATCTTTAAATCCCCACCCTTCAATTAATCCTCACTTTCCTCATTAGATCAACATTTTTCTCCTTCCCCAAACCCCCCCCCCCCCCCCCCCCCCCCGGTCCATATTTCATACTTCTCCATTTTACCATTTTCTTCTTTGTTCTTCGAACAAGCACACACACACATACCACCCTTCCTCTTGTGACCCATGAGTGAGTGTGAGGAATGAGGAAGGGCTGAGATGATGAAGACTGGGACAGAGGGTGGTGGCTCACGGTGGTGGACGGGCGTAGCGAACCCGTTAGGTAAGGGAATATTCAAAAATTCCTAAATTCGGTTTTATTGCTTTTTATTCAATTCTAAGGCTTGGGTTAGGTTTTTGGTGGTCTTAGGAGAAGTTTAGGTTTAGTTTTAGGGCCTAGGACGGCCCGGGAAGAGCCGTGAACGGCGGGGGAAAAGTCGGACCCTCCATGGCTGGATTGAAGGTCACGGTTTTGATGGGTTTCAATTCCATTTTAACGTTCAAAATGGTTAGAAATGAGATTAGGAACATATTAGGATTAAAAGGAGATGAAATGGACCTAAAATCGGTCCGAAAAACTAGAGAAAATCGAGGTTGAAGACGGGTGAACAATGTCGTGAACAATAAACTGGTTCAGATGGAGGTTAATGATGATAAACAGTGTTTTGGACCTTCTAGGGGCGCATGAGGGTGCAGTGCACAGTAATTTGGGGATGTGTTCAAACACGTAAAAAATCTTCTATTTGATGTAACGAACATTTTGGATCTAGTTTCGTGTCAATCGGACACCGTCTCGATATGTTTCGGGGCATCAGAAGGTTTAGGGTCGGCTTAAAAATAGTTAAAAGTTCGGAAAACTTACGGGGCTTTGGTAGGAGGTTAATAAGGTAGTTAGTAACCTACTATTACAATTTGGACAGGTACAGGAGTCCCGGTGACAGTGATAGGCTCAGGAGAGCCTACGGCACGCAAATCGAGGCGGCAGCTCGGACGGTCTGTGAGTGGACCTTGTTTTCTAAATTGGTGCATGTATAAATGTTTATTATATGTGTTAAATACTTATTTGTGATGCCATGAGTGCATTTGGATGGGTGGTTATGTATAGGCACGTATTTCGAGGTTTCGGCCCTATACGGCCTATACGGGTTTGTATGTCTTTATTGGTTTAAATGAAATGGTTTTGGATTTCAAATGGATAAACTCGAGTATGAGACCCCATTTGGTTTTGTCTCGGGCATATGACGCTATTTATGACCTTCGGGTCTAAATCGTGGTCGCGGCGGGTGCTATGTGCACGCGATCGACGATACGACGCTCGCCTCCGGATTGGGATGTGTTCCTTCCGGAGAGGTCACGATGCACGATTCGTGGTCGGGCAGCGTGGGGAGGCTCGACTTCGGAGTGCTGACGGCTCAGGATAGCGATCGGTGATGAGTGAACCATGATCTTGCGGTGGTCGTGTCGGTTGATACGTTCACGGCGACATACCAGGATTGAGGGCGGGTCCTGGATGGATGGTTGCACACATCACTATGATCGGAGTCGTGACTGACCCTTAGATATTGGGCACGGTGCCCAGTTGAGTCATATGTTCGGGCACGAGACCCAGTTGTTTTACATGATGATTTCAGGTCAGGGACCCTAGATGGATTTCCAAGTTCATGACGGTTTATGGGAACCGGCATGAACTCTGGAAAGGTCATTGTGGTTCATGACAGTTTATGGGAACCGGCATGAACCTTTGTCAGGTCATTCTGGTTCATGACGGTTTATGGGAACCGGCATGAACCCTAGTTAATGGATGTTATCTATATGTATATGATGGATCATGACGGTTCAGGGGAACCAGGCATGAATGTTTATGTTATGTATATATATGTTCATATACCTTCCTTTACTTGTTCTATTATCTCCTCCGGGAAGGGTCGTTGGCCTGGGTGGACCCCGGAGTAATCACGGAGCACTGACTGAGTGGGAGTCGCCCCAGTTGGGTTCCTTACTCTCAGGAAGGCTGGTTACTATAACCTCGGGTAGGGTCAGTGTCTGCGGACTTTGACTTTGACTTTGAGAAGACTTGGGTTTGAGACCCCGGGTAGCACGCGCATAGCTTTGGAAACCGTGACAGGATTGGTTGTGTGAATTATATGTATATATGATGTATTCTATATGATATATGATGTATGATATATGATATGTGATGTGTGGTTACACAGGATTTGAGCGGTGGCTCGTGTACTTGGTTTGTTTCTGGTTTGGGCTGAGTCCCTTATGTATTTGGGCAGTGGCCCGTATGGTTGTTTTCATTATGGTTCTTTCAATCTTGGTTTTGGGCTTAGTTCCCACATATGGTTTCTTTGGTTAAATGGTTTCCGAATGCATGCATGCTTTTTAGTGAAGGGTACAAATGTCTTTATGGAAATGTTTTTATAAACTTTTGTTTTGTCCAATCACAGTTTTTAATGTTTTGACTGCCCTTCAGGTTGACATCAGATGTGGACTGTAGCAGAGACCGAGATATCACATGCCTCCTCCGGATCCTGGCGTACTCTAATAGCCGGGAGGGCAAAGGTCGGAATTATCCGTTGTCTGACACTCCGTGTTAGACGGGAGCAGGATCATCCCGCGTTAATCCCGGGGGGATTGGGATGGGTCCTGTCACTCAGTCCTGGTCAAAAAGGGAAGGATGGTTGGATTGGGCTTGGGTGTTCGATCGGGTTTGTGGGAATGCAGAAAAAATGATCGATGAAGATGGATGGAAGATGCATGAATGGAGGAATGGTGGCCAGTGGATGAGTTGGTTGCTGAAAAGTAACTGGGCCACAAAAGACAAAACTCCCCTTTTGTCTCGTAAAACATGTCATCATGAATAGTACCTTAGAACTTCCGTGAATCGTAACTTCTCCGTCGAACGTCCGAATTTGGACGTGCCGCCTATCTACGAATTCGTATCGTCTCGATCTACGTAACGGCCTTTGGCCCTTGACCATCGGACCTCTCGGTCAAAAAGTCAACTTTTGCCCAAATTACCAAAATGCTCTTGAACTTCCGAACGTCATAACTTCCTCCTCGAATGTCGGAATCGAGCGAGCCACCTGTCTATGAACTCGTGATGTCACGAACTACGTCACGGTCATCGACCGAAGTTCATTTGACAGCCTCAATGAAAAGTCAACGATTCACCCATTCTAGGGGCAAAATCGTCATTTCGCCTGAACGTCTGCTAATCCTCGTCTAATCTCCGATTAATCTCGCTAATCCGTAATTAATCCTTAATTAATCCCGTTAATTCGGGATGGGTCGTCACGCGGCTTATGGGGGCCGGGCATGAACCCTTGAAAGGTTTTTCGTATACCATCCTTTATATATGAATTGTCTCCTCCATGGAGGGTCGTTGGCCTGGGTGGACCCCGGAGTAGTCACGGAGCACTGACTGAGTGGAGTCACCCCCGTTCGGTTCCTTACTCTTGGAAAGGCTATGAATTATAACCCCCAAGGAGGGTCATTGATCTACGGATATTTACTTGGGTGGACCCTGGGGAGACTTGGGCTTTGAGACCCCAAGTAGAATGCAAGTAGGTCTAGATACGGTGACATGATTGGTTATTTGAAATATATGATAAAAATGATTTCTTGGTTTTGCGAAATTGTGTTTTATGATTGATAAATGGATTTGGGCTGAGTTCCCACATATGTTTACTATGTTACGGTTTTCTGTAAATGGTTTTGGGCAGGAGCCCGTATGGAATTGGTTATTGAAACATATATTGTTTGATAAATGGTTTTACTATGCATGCATGCTTTTTAGTGAAGGGCATAAAGGTCTTTGTGAAATGTGTTTTATCAAACTATTACTTTTTGTCCACTCACAGTCTTTCTATTTTCAATGGCTTTCAGGTTGAATACGGTGCGGACTGTAGTAGAGACCGAGACATCACATACCTCGTCCGGATCCCTGCGTACTCTAAAATGGCTGAAATTTTCCCTAGTTTGACGCTCTATGTCAGACGAGATCAGGAGCTTCCCTCGTTAATCCCGGGGGGATTGGGACGGGTCCTGATAGAGAAGTTGACCCCCATTGGGTTGCCTACTCTCAGGAAGGCATGTTTAGTATACCTTGGGCAGTGACTGGGATACCGGGCACTGGTGGACCTAGGGTAGTTCTCGGGCTTTGAGACCCTGAGTGGCAACG
Organism: Prinsepia uniflora; assembly: GCA_032719365.1. NCBI lineage: Eukaryota > Viridiplantae > Streptophyta > Magnoliopsida > Rosales > Rosaceae > Prinsepia > Prinsepia uniflora. The sequence goes on from CM064872.1 coordinate 36,431,872, forward strand.
CGTAGCCTTAGAACCGTGACATCATTATTAAGCATCGGGGATGCCGGGGTTGGGCTTTACAGTGCACTATTATGTTGGGTTTTCCCTTTTTGATTATTATATGATTCTATGACTATGATTCTATTATGATACTATGTTTACTTCAATGCGTGCAAGTATTGAAAAACGGAGGGGTAAAACCTTATGATTTACTTTATTATTAAATTGGTTTTATAAACTGTTTATTTTCGGCCCACTCACTCTTTAATGTTTTACTAACCCCTCCAGGCCATGCCACGGAATTAGAGGAGGATCTGGAGGACGAGGCTTAGTCTAGTTCGATGTGCACCTGTACACCCCAAATGGGTAGGTTGACCACTATTTATGTAACCTGACTATTGTGCTCATGTTTTGTATTGTACTATCCCTGGTTTGACAGCTTATTACTCTGAACTATGATGTTTGTACATTATTTGTTTAATTTGAAGTATTTTGATTTCGAGTAAGGGTACTTTTGGTATCTTTGGAGTCGTTGTCAGATGAGAGCGAGACACGTCCCCAGGTGGTCCCAGTGGGATTGGGACGGGTCTTGTCAGACTGGGTATGAACCTTTGAAAGGTTTTGAGAATGATTTCAAAATGGTTTTTCATATACCATCCTCATATATTTAAGGATCGTCTCCCCCGGGGAGGGTCGTTGGCCTGGGTGGACCTCGGATGTAACGACCTGTCCCAAATTCCGAGATTAGATTAGTAACTAATGAAGGATTAGTGAGTTTAATCGGTGATTAGTTGAGCAAAATTGGATGAACAGTGCAAAATGACCATTTTGCCCCTGGTCGTGGGTAAAATGTTGACTTTTGAATCGAGGAGTCAAACGTACGAGGGCCGATGACCATGATGTAGTTCGGGGCACCACGAGTCCGTAGACAAGTGGCACGTCGAAATTGGACGTTCGACGGGAAAGTTATGGTCACGGGAGCGAAATCGGAGATTTACGTCTCGGGACCCGAATAAAATAATAATTAAAATCTCATTGGTTGACTTAATAATGTGGGACCCTTGGATGTGTGACAAGTGTCACTCATCCCATTGGTCATTATCCCTAAAAAGTGGATCTTAATCATGATTGGTGGGTTTAGCATTATAATATTAGTTTTGGGATCATTTTATAATTTCCTTCACCCACCTTCTCTCAATCTCAGCCATCCATTCCCTCACACCCCTCATCCTTACCATCTTCTCATCTGATCAGCACCAACAAACTTCACCTTCCCCCCCCCCCCCCTTTCAAACCTGTGCACATAGTCATCTTCTTCATTCTGTTCTTCTGAAAACCGAGAGACAAACACACACCAATTAGCACCTCACCACCATTATCTATCTTTGTGTGCGTGTGAGAGATTGAGAATGGCGAGGATGGCGTGATGATGGACGACGGGCCACAGCGGTGGCCACGACAGTGGAAAACCGAAAATCGCCAGGTAAGTTGGTTTGAAAATTGGAATTTGAATTTTAGGGGTTATTAGTGGATTTCAAGGATATGAATGGCTTTCTGGTGATCATTTGAGATGGTAGGGATTAAAAGCAGTGGCTGAGGACGGCGGTACAGCCCAGACGGACAGCCGGAAAAACAGGGCCATGTTCTGCGATCAGGGAGGTAATTTCTGAGGCCTTTCTTGTGTTTTGAGACCGTAGGAAGATAGGTATTGAGTAGACAAAGGTTTAGGAATTGAAATGGGTGAGAAAGGACAAAAAATGAGAGTGTTGGGACACTGAATCGGTCATGATAGTCCAGACCGGTCCTGTCCATTGCAAAACCAGTGAACCCGATCAGCTGGAGGTTAGGGGTGATGAACAGTGCAAGCACGTGGACTTCACGCACAGCCCCTTCGGGAGATGCGTGGGGGCACATAAAACTTAGTTTACGAAAGTGTTCAACATAATTTTTAATCTGTTCGATGTAACGATCATTTTGGGACTGGTTTCATGTCGATCGACCGTCGTTTCGATATAGTTCGGGACGTCTCTCATTTAATGAGGTAGTTAGTAACCCTCTAGTGTGATTTGGACAGGTTTGGGAGTTCCGATGACGGTGAGCGAATCTTGATTTCTAAACTGTGATGCATGCATAAATTTTTTATATGGTTTATAGATAAAATTTATATCATGGTGATTATGGATTGGTGATTTATATGATTTCACGTATTTCGAGGCAATTTACGTATTTACACGTAAATGGAGGTTTGTGGTTTTACACTGATTATACGTGCTTCTAGTTTCGAAAATGGTTTAATGAAATGGTTTTGGATTTGAAAAGGTAAACTCGGGCATGAGACCCATTTGTTTTGGAAACCCTCAGAATTGAAGTCCATTTTAGTCAAGTTATCGGGCCAGGGGCCCAATTGGTTCGTGAACTAATTTCGGATTTGAAAATATGGAATCGGGCATGAGACCCATTTAATTTACGAACTCTTGGACTTGATGTCCATTTGATTTAACAAGGGATCAGGTCGGAGGCCCAGTTGGTTTACGTATCGGGCTCGAGGCCCAGTTCATTTGCATATCGGGCTCGAGGCCCATTTGATTTACGAATCAGGCTCAAGGCCCAGTTAGTTTGCGAAATCAGGTACAAGGCCCATTTGGTTTATTAAATCGGGCACGAGGCGCAGTTTGTTTACGAATCGAGCCTAAGCCCCAGTGGGTTTACGGATCGGTCATGAGGACCAGTTGGTTTACGAATTCGGGCGTGAGGGACAGTTGGTTTAAGAATTTGGGCTTGAGGCCAAGTTATGGTTTACAATTGTGATTTCGGGTCGAGGACCCATAAATGGATTTTTGGTTCATGACGGTTTATGGGGACTGGGCATGAAGCTCTGAAAGGTTTTGGGATGATTTCAAAATGGTTTTCATATACCATCGTTATATATTTGTGGATTGTCTCCTCTGGGGAGGGTCGTTGGCCTGGGTGGACCCCGGAGTAGTCACGGAGCATTAACTGAATGGAGTCGGCCCCATTGGGAACCTTACTCTTAGGAAGGCTATTATCGATTATAAACCCCAAAGAGGGTTATTGATCTACCGACATTGACTTGGGTGGACCCTGGGGAGACTTGGGATTTGAGCCCCGGGTAGCACGCGCGTAGCTTTAGAAACCGTGACAAGATTGGTTATATGATATCTGGTAAACATGATTTCTTGGATTTACGAAATTGTGTTTTGTGAATAATAAATGGATCTGGTTATATGATATGTGGTTTGATAAATGGTTTTTCTATGCATGCATGATTTTTAGTGAAGGGCATAAAGGTCTTTTATGAAATGTGTTTTATTAAACTATTGTTTTTCATCCACTCACAGTCTTTTCTATTTTTCAATGCCCTTCAGGTTGATTACGGATGTGAACTGTAGCAGAGACGGAGACATCACACTCCTCCACCAGATCCTGGCGCGCTCTGGAAGCTGGTCGAGCTAATGGTTTTAATTTATCCCTTGGCTGACACTTCGTGTCAGACAGGATCACGACACATCCCGTGTTAATCATGGGGGGATTGGGATTGGTCATGTCAAGTGGTATCAGAGCAGGTTTGCTCTTGTGGTGCGCACAGGTCCAGGATGTGATGTCTCTATGGGTTGTAGTTCGTTATCAACCTGATAGTTAGGATGCCGGTATGATAGTTAGTAGGATTGAATCGTGGATCATTTTGGTTCGGCATTCGATGCGGGGGTTTCCATAGTTCTGTTGTGGTTGGCAATGTGGGACCCTACTAAAGGATGATTGAAATAATACTTTAGAGTATGAACCGTCCCCACGGTTATGTCGGGACCATTGATTACGATACTGTTGGGTCGATTTTGAAGATAGTTAGGATTTGTGACCATTAGATGGTCGGATCTTGTTGAGTTATCAGGGTGACTGTACCCAGAGTTGTTGGGTACGAGGGCGCCAGGATTACTCCAACTTGAGTAGAGGTACGGGGTCGTTGCTTGGTATGAGAAAAGATCTAGGGTTGTCTGATTTGCGCACGATGTGCTGGTGCTCATGATGGTGCTAGTACTAGTGCTGGTGCTGGTGCCGGTGATTGTGATGACGATGAGTCACGAGTCGAGATGTGACTCCGTCATGTTGGGCATGTGTTCGGTATCTGTGGTCCAGTAGTGGATCTCGGATAGTGATGGACTAGACGGGATCTAGCAGGGATTGAGACGTTAGGATCGAGTAGTAATGGTCCACATCCTTTTGGATGTACAGAAACGGTATAAACCGATAGGCAAACTTGGTAGTGGGTTAGACTGGTTACGGACAAGTGGTTGATGTCTGAGGGTGTTGGTTCCAACATAGTTGGAACTTTGGAATCGAGAGAGGTTGTGATTGAGGCGACGAGGGGAGTGCTTGATCCCGCATTGGTAGTGGGTATTTCGAAGTCACTGAGGGTGATTTCTCATTTTCTTCTCATGGCAGCTGATGTTGTTGTCACTAATACGTTGATCATGTATTGGTTGGTGGACCCGCATTTGTTTTGGGTCATCAAGAGGAGTTGGGTATTTCGAAGTTAGGTGAATGAGATTTCTCATTTTCTGCTTGGTGGCAGACAATGTTGGGTTACATGGTGTGGTGAGTGCAGCGAGTTTTTTTTGCCATTCACGTGGGATGAGTTCTGATGTCATTATCTTGGATCATCCTTGATTTTCCTAGGTGGAATGATAAGGATTGATACGAGGTAATTGGAGAGAACCCACAGTCTCGACGTGTCTCGTCATTAATTGATCTGTTTCGATATGGAAATTGGTTGAGGAGTAATGTGACTGACGAAGGATTCAAGAGGGTGTAAGACCTTATGACTAGCTTTTGGCTGGATAGTTAGCTGAGGGAGATCATGTGTGGATCCTAGGTGGATCGGGATTGTGATGGTGAGGACTTTGGGCATTATGACGATCAAGGTTAATCTTGTATGGTATATTAATCACACGTGTAGATGTCTGACGGGGTTGAATTTAGTCAGCCTTAGATGTGTGAATGGTGGGATTAGCTTCCCTATCAGTGGTTAATCGATAGGTTTAGATTTGGTGCTCCTCAATAGACGTGGGTGAGATTGGATGCCTAGTTGGCATGAATGGGTACGCCTTGGTAGGCGTGAGTCAGATTGATAGGTGTTGGATTACGTGAATAGAAGTAGACGTGTTGATGCTGGTTGGGTGACCGTGGGACTCGAAATGGATGATGGGTTGGATTTTTTGATCTGTGTAGTACTGGATTGGACAGATGGACTCCAGAATTGAAACGTGATTGACTACGATCTAGGTTGTGGCCTGGTTGGTAATGGATGTACGTACCCTGTACGTTGTTCGAGGAACAATACCAGGCAGGCTTGTGGTGCTTGGTGGCGGTATATGAGATATACCAGGGGTACGTGGTTGAGCGTGTTAGTAGTCGGCTTAGTCTCGATACCATTGGATTAGTAGAGGACATGAACTGGATATTGGATATTGTGCACTAGGTGATAGTGCTTCTGATGGGTCCAGTTATAAGTAGGTCGAGTGAGATGTTGGAAGGGTATACTCAGAATGAGTGAGTTGGTGGTTAGTGTAACCACAAGTAGATATAATGTCAGTTTTTGACTGGCAACTGTCAAGTGGTGACAGTTTTTCGGGATGTGTCAATGGGGATCGATGAGTGAGATTTGGTGACTTCCGGCAGTACCTGATATCAAGATCAATTGGTGATTGAGGAAGGAACCGTCGAGTTGTTTGTGTCAGCAAAATGGTAGAATTTTCGGGTGGTATCAACTCGGAACGTGTGATTACTATCACTCCACGTGGTCGAGTGTAGTCGATGCGACCTGAGTGTTGGTGGAATGTCTAGTTGTAGACAAGTATCGTTCTGGTTATTGGGTGTACAAGTGTACATTTGATGTGAGGTCGATTTTGCTTTCCACGATGGGGTTGTGGAATTGGGATAGTTGGAATTTCGAGGACGAAATTATTTAAGGTGGGAAGGTTGTAACGACCCGTACCAAATTCTGAGATTACATTAGTGACTAATGAAGGATTAGTGAGTTTGATCGATGATTAGTTGAGCGAAATTGACGAACGGTGCAAAATGACCATTTTACCCCTAGTCATGGGCAAAATGTTGACTTTGACTCGGGGAGTCAAACGTATGAGGGCCAGTGACTGTTACGTAGTTCGGGACATCACGAGTTCGTAGACAGGCGGCACGTTGAAATGGGACTTTCGAAGGAAAAGTTATGGTCACGGGAGCTAATCGGGGATTTACGTCTCGGGATCCGAATAAAATAATAATTAAAATCTGATTGGTTGCTTAATAATGTGGGACCCTTGGATGAGTGACAAGTGTCACTCATCCAATTGGTCATTATCCCTAAAATGTGGATCTTATTCATGATTGGTGGGTTTAACATTATAATATTAGTTTTTGGATTATTTTATAATTTCCTTCACCCACCCTCTCTTAATCTCAGCCAGCCATTCCCTCACACCCCTCATCCTCACTGTCCACTCATCTGATCAGCACCACCAAACTTCACCTTCCCCCCTTTCAAACCCGTGCACATAGTCATCTTCTTCATTCAGTTCTTCTGAAAACCGAGAGACAAACACACAACAGTTAGCACCTCACCACCATTATCTATCTTTGTGTGTGTGAGAGAGAGATTGAGAGTGACGAGGGCGGTGTGATGATGGACGACGGGCCACGGAGGTGGCCACAGCGGAGGAAAATTGGAAACCGCAAAGTAAGTTGGTTTGAAAATTGGAATTTACGTTTTAAGGGTTATTAGTGGATTTCAAGGATATGAATGGCTTTCTGGTGATCATTTGAGATGGTAGGGATCGAAAGCAGTGGCTGAGGACGGCGATACAGCCCAGAAGGATGGTCGGAAAAACAAGGCCATGTTTCTTCGATCGGGGAGGTAATTTCTGAGGCCTTTTTTGTGTTTTGAGACCTTAGGAAGATGAGTATTGAGTAGACAGAGGTTTAGGAATTGAAATGGGTGAGAAAGGACGGAAAATGAGAGATTTGGGACACTGGACCGGTCACACTGGTCTAGATCGGTCTGATTCGGTTCAAAACCATTGAACCGGGCGGCTGGAGGTTAGGGGTGATGAACAGAGCAGGCGAATGGGCTTCACGCACAGCCCCTTTAGGCGAACAGAGCAGGCGAGTGGGCTTCACGCGCAGCCCCTTTGGGAAAGTGTTCAACATGACTTTTAATCTATTCAATGTAACGAACATTTTGGGACTGGTTTCATGTCGAATCAGACGTAATTTCGATATAGTTTGGGACGTCTGAAGGTTTAGGATCAAGTTTAAAAATAGTTAAATATTCGGGAAAATTACGGGGCTTTAATGAGAGGTTAATGACGTAGTTAGTAACCCTATAGTATGACTTGGATAGGTTTGGGATTCCCGATGACGGTGATTAGCCCATGGAGGCTTACGACATGCAAATCGAGGAGACGGTCTGTGAGTGGACCTTGATTTCTAAACTGTGATGCATGCATAACTATTTATATGGTTTATAGATATGATTTCTATCATGGTGGTTATGGATTGGTGAATTATATGATTTCTCGTATTTCGAGGCAATTTACATATTTGCACGTAAATAGAGGTTTACGGTTTTGCACTGATTATACGTGCTTCTGGTTTCAAAAATGGTTTAAAGAAATGGTTTTGGATTTGAAAAGGTAAACTCGGGCATGAGACCCATTTGTTTTGGAAACTCTCGGACTCGAAGTCCATTTTAGTCATGTTATCGGGCCAGGGGCCCAATTGGTTCGTGAACTGATTTCGGATTTGAAAATATGGAATCGGGCACGAAACCCATTTGACTTACGAACTCTGGGACTTGAAGTCCATTTGATTTATCAAGGCATCTGGCCGGAGGCCCAATTGGTTTACATATCGGGTTCGAGGCCCAGTTGATTTGTGTAAGACCCGTGTCCCGGAGGGAGCGGTGAACGATCCCACATTCCTGCGATAGGGGAATGGTCTGGGAGGGTAATGGTGGTGTGCCTTAAAGGTGTAGGCACACACCTATCTAGCACGAGGCCTTTTGGGAGCTCAAGTGGCTTTGGGGGGGATTGGAACCCCAAAGTTAAGCGAGTTGAGGCTGGTGCAATTCCATGATGGGTGACCCCTTAGGAAGTTGCACCGTGAGCTCACGAAAACAAAACCGATAGGGAAAGGGCAAGGAGGCCCAAAGCGGACAATATCGTGCTTGATGAGTAGGGTCCTGACCAAGGAGGGTTGGGTCCTAACAATTTCCGTATCGGGTTCGAGGCTCCGTTGATTTACGAATCGGGCTCGGGGCCCAGTTAGTTTACGAAATTGAGCACAATGCCCATTTGGTTTACTAAATTGGGCACGAGGCCTAGTTGATTTACGAATTAGGGCTGAGGCTCAGTGGGTTTACGAAATCAAGCGTGAGGCCCAGTTGATTTATGAATTCGGGTTTTAGGCCGAGTTATGGTTTACAATTGTGATTTCGGGTCGGTGACCCATGAATGGATTTTTGGATCATGACGGTTTATGGGGACGAGGCATGAACCTTTGAAAGGTTTTGGGAATGATTTCAAAATAATTTTCATATACCATCCTTATATATTTATGGATTGTCTGCTCTGGAGAGGGTCGTTGGCTATGGTGGACCATAGAGTAGTCACGGAGCACTAACTAAGTGGAGTCGCCCCCGTTGGGTACCTTATTCTCAGGAAGGCTATTATTGATTATAACCCCCAGGGAGGGTCATTGATTTGCGGACATTGACCTAGGTGGACCCTGGGGAGACTTGGGATTTGAGACCCCGGGTAGCACGCTCGTAGCTTTTGAAACCGTGACAGGATTGGTTATATGATATCTAGTAAACATGATTTCTGGGATTTTCGAAATTGTGTTTTGTGAATAATAAATGGATTTGGGCTGAGTTCCCACATATGTTTAATATGATTATGGATTTGTGTAATTGGATTTGGGTAGGTGCCCGTATGACTTAAATTTATGGAACTTGGGGCTGAGACCCTATTAATGGTTATTGAAACATATGTGGTTTGATAAATGGTTTTTCTATGCATGCATGATTTTTAGTGAAGGGCATAAAGGTCTTTTATGAAATGTGTTTTATTAAACTATTGTTTTTCATCCACTCACAGTCTTTTCTATTTTTCAATGCCCTTCAGGTTGATTACGGATGCGGACTGTAGCAGAGACCGAGACATCACACTCCTCCACCGGATCTTGGCGCGCTATGGAAGCCAGACGGGATCACGACACATCCCATGTTAATCCTGGGGGGATTTGGATGGGTCGTGTCACCGGAGTAGTCACGGAGCACTAACTAAGTGGAGTTGCCCCCGTTGGGTACCTTACTCTCAAGAAAGCTATTATGGATTATAACCCCCAGGGACGGTCATTGATCTGCGGACATTGACCTAGGTGGACCCTAGGGAGACTTGGGATTTGAGACCCCAGGTAGCACGCCCATAGCTTTGGAAACCGTGACAGGATTGGTTATATCATATATATATATATATATGGTAAGCATGATTTCTTGGATTTGTGAAATTATGTTTTTTGAATAGAAAATGGATTTTGGCAATTACCCACATACTCGGATTTACGGATTTGGTTGAGTTCCCACATATGGTTGATATTTATGGATTTGTGTAAATGGATTTGGACAGGAGCCCGTATGACTTGGATTTATGGAATTTGGGGCTAAGAGCCTAATAATGGTTATTAAAGTAAATGGTTTGTAAATGGTTTTCGAATACATGCATGCTTTTTAGTGAAAGGTATAAATTTCTTTTCTGGTAAAATGATTTTTTATTAAACTATTTATTTTCATCCACTCACAGCTTTTAGTGGTTTTAATGCCTTCATGTTGATCACGGATGCGGGCTGTAGTAGAGACTAAGACATCGCACTCCTCCACCCATCCTGACGCGCTCTGGAAGCCCTGCACGAGCTGAAGTTTTGAATTATCCCTTGTCTGACACTTCATGTCAGATAGGAGCATGGTACATCCCTCGATAATCCTAGAGGGATTGGGATGAGTTGTGTCAGATCGTTCACCGCTCCCTCCAAGACACGGGTCTTACAATCCACCCCCCTTTGGGCCCAGCTTCCTCGCTAACACACTTCCCGATTAGGGTTTGGCTTTGATACCATTCTGTCAGGACCCGACCCTCCTCGGTCAGGACCCGACTCTATTACGATATTGTTCGCTTTAGGCCTTCTTGCCCTCACGGTTTTGTTTTTGGGTGCTCAAGGTGCAACTTCCCAGGGGTCACCCATCATGGAATTGCACCAATCTCAACTCGCTTAACTTTGGAGTTCTAACCGAACCCAAAGCCACTGAGCTCCCAAAAGGCCTCATGTTATATAGGTGTGTGCCTACACCTTTAAGGCACACCACTATTCCCCTCCCAGACCATTCCCCTCCCAGGAATGTGGGATCATTCACCATTCCCTCCAGGACATGGCTCTTACACCCAATCCGCTCCACATAGAGTCTTACATGGTAAAAGTGTGTCTGCTTATCAAAAATTTCAATTTTACCCTTACTTTTCACGGCTACGTAACATCTATGACATAAATTGACAGGACCCGTCCCAACTGGACTTTGATAACCGTGCTCAGTCCTGCTCCCATCTGACAAGTCAATTGAAGTCCCGAAACTACCCTTTAGCACCTGTCAGACAAGGGATAACTGCACTGATTTCCGTTCATGCCTCTGCCTCTCGATCAGCCCTGAGCGTCGTGCCACGGCCTAAAGGGTCATCAAAACATAAAAGGTGTGAGTGGACAAAAATAATATCCTTTGAAAATACATTTCAAATAGACCATTTTTCCCTCTAGTTTATTAAACCATGCATGCATAGGGAAAAACATATGAATAACCACCACCGGCTTTCCAGCCAAATCACATGAAAAGTATCAAATCCCGGCTCTCAAGCCAAACATATGAAAATACTAACCTAGCCACAAAGACCAAAACTCGTACTCAATACCAATACACAAAGAATGACCAAAACCTGTACTCAATACCAGTACGCAATCACAATCAACATCAAACAGCACTACTCACAAGTGCACAAAAAATCAAACAGTCACATCTGCACTACGCGTAGGCCACCTCGGGAATTGCACTCAGGCACCATTCGAGTCATGTCTGGGAACTGCACACGCACCATCTAGACGTACCACATACTCGAGGACTGCACTCATGCAACATCCAAGTCACGTCTAGGAACTGCACTCGCACCATGCATACATGGTCCAGTATCCACAATCACAAACACAATCTATAGCACAAACACCTATCAATCATATCCTTGACTTCAAACCAAGTCAAAATCATTTACAACAGGGTCTCAAGCCCAAATTCCATTTACACGTAAATTCGTAAAATCTCATTAAAATAATCCGAAATCATCCTTGACTCACAAACAAAGTCAAAATACTCTTTTTGAAACCTTTTTAACTTCGGGCCTAGCCCAAAACATCATTTGCACCTTTCTCGTAAAATGTGCCCAAAAGACCGATTAAAATAATCAATAAATCACAAATAATCATGCCAAATCACCATGACATCATTCCAACCAAATCATGCAATCAATCATGGAAAACATTTAACGATGCACGCATAACAGTTTAGAAAACAAACGTCCACTCACACACCGTCCAAACCACTTGCTTTCCGGGTTGCACGCCTTTCCGTAATTTCTAAAAGTTTCCAGGAACCATGAATCCTTTCCAAAATCAACATTAAGGATCACTAATGACTCAATGAATATCATATTAATGTCCCATAATTTTTTGGGAATTAATTACGAATTAAAAACGTAACATAAGCCTTCGGATCCTTGAAACAGTATCGAAACGGTGTCTGATCGACTCGAAACCAACGTCAAAATGTTCGTTACACTACATAGAACAAAAGTCGTGTTGACCTCACCTTAGGAATCATGCCCACGCGCCCTCGCGCGCCATCGTAACTGGCTGCGCGTGAAGTCCACGCGCCGTGTACAGTACCCTGCTACAGTCTCCTTCCTCGCCCGTTTCTCTATTAAACGGATCATGCAACCCGCGTGCAAACCCGATTCAATCCATGTTATTTTCCACTCGATTGCTTCAATTGATTTATCTAATCGTATCAGTTTAACCATAATTAAAGGTCTGTAAGATCAATTACACCATTCCTATCAATTCTCAGCGATTTCTTCAAATTGATTCAGTTAGAAGCTTCGCAGGGTCTATTTAAATATGTTTGCAATCCCAATTTCAACCTTCATTCGCTCTAACCATTCCTACTCAATTTGAATTTCCTCAACTGAACACAAGTGTCATCTTGGCTTGTTTCTTCACCATTTCCTTCAATTTCAATCCCACTCGACTCGTTTAAACCTCTATAAGCTCATCCTCATCTCTGTTTCCATCAATTAATCGTCTAATTCAAAATTCAATCCCAAGTCATCAATTCAAGGTTTCGGGTGGGTTTCGGGTTTTTCTGGGTTTTCCTTCCCTTTTTCTTCTCTATTTCCTCACAATTTCACTCTCAATTCTAGTAGAGCCTCACGATTTCAGTTTAGGGGTTAAGGGTTACCTTGGATCGATCATACCCATCCTCTGTTTTTGTTTGAGGGAAGAACACATACGGTTCAATTCCAGCACAGATATCTCCCACCTCCTGCTATTTTGTGCCACTATTTGGCATAATCAAGTGACAGATGTCACCAGGTGATGAATCCTCATCCAAATTAGCAGGCACAGATGTCCTTAACTCAGCTTAATACATCATTAACATGGCTGAATCAGCTAGAACTAGCCAAATTACCATTTTACCCCTGCACACATAATGACCAAAATACCCCTCACAATTCTAGACCTGTAACTTCTACGTCCGAACTCCGATTGATGCATGCCGCCTGTCTATGGACTCAGCTTCTCGAGACCTATCCAACGGTCCTTCCGAAAAGTCCAAACAAGGTCTCGATCATGAAGTCAACTTTTGGCCCTCAAAACCATGGGCAAAATAGTAATTTTTCCAAATGTTTCCAAATTTTCCTTTGTCGAATTTCCGGGTCGTCACAGAAATGAAGCTAAGTGACACAACTCGGCCATTTCATGCAGTTAAATGAAGTAATAACGAGGTCAGGGTGCAAAGTGTGACAATTTTGAGAGTTCATGGTACAATTAAGCTAAAATGCCAATATAACATGAGTGGTTACGAAAGTCCTTGTGGAAGATTTTCAATTGGTGATGCACATAAAATGTAGAGATTTACTGACGTGTTGACACACGTCACAAAAAAATCTAATCACAAAATTATTTTGCCCACTTTAAATCTTATCACAATATTATTTTGCCCACTTCAAAATATTATCACACCATTATTTTCCCATACCAATATATTTTGTTCAAAAATGTTATATCAGTTTAATTAATTAATTATATTTGCACTTAAAACATATAGAAATAATGATAAAATATTAAAATAGTAATAGAATAATCCTAAATAGTTGAAGATGGTAAAATATAATCTAGCACTAGTCATTAAAAACTATTATTTTTTAGAGTTAAATTTTGGCATTGCCTGCAAATTATAGAAAGTTGTTGGAAATGACCTTAAGTGTAGTTTTTGGATAAATTTAACCAAAAATTTGTCTTAAACCACTAAAATAGGTAAGTAGAACCGCAGCGTCCTAGTTTGTGCCCCACTCTACGTCTCATTGAAAAAACTTTAACACTTGTCTTATAATTTAGATGGATCTCTTGTTGATGACTAAGCTGCCAAGCTGGTAGGATTGAGGCAGCAACACGTGGAGCAAAGAAATTAGTGTGTATGAATGTTTAGGTGGATAACAGATTCATCCCTTCAGCATGTGTTTAGTTGCGTAGTCTGCAAGAAATGTTACCTAGAGTTTAGGAATGACAGTTGTCTTGATGTGAGTGGTTAGAGAGGTGTCATGCTTTATGTGTGTAATTTAATTCGAGTGAGTGTGTGATGTAATATACACTACTCTATTCATTACAGAAAGATATAGTGAAAGCAATCAAGAAAAATGAAGTTTCTCTCAGAGCTTGGAATGAGATCCATTGAGGAAATTTTGTGCTAAGCATTTACACAAACACATAGAGTACATTGCGTTGTGCACTGATCATCATTCATAGTTCACCATCGATTCACTATCAAAATAATGTGTAAAAAATAAATTCATCAACCTAAAATAGTCACAGGCTACTCCTGATTCATTCAATTCAGCTAGTGTGTGCGTGTTGAGTTAAAGAAAAGATCATACATGCAGACGTCTAAAATCCAAGATGGTATTAGAGCGGTTAGATCGCTATGAACACTGGGATGTTTCTGTGAAGCAATGGATGGCTGGAGGAGAGTTGCGAGCACTGATCTTCGATGGCTGCAACTATGAGTTCTGGAGGATCAAGATGCTTTGAGCTCATGATCTATGGGAGTATGTTGATGTTGGCTTGACTGAAGAAAGAGATGAAGTAGGAGAGGTTGTGTATCAACCAATACAGGTTGGTTATATCATGGATGCCAATGACAGGACCCGTCCAAATCCCCCTGGATTATCGTGGGACGTACCTGCTCCTGCCTAACACCGCTTGTCAGACCAGGGATAAACTCGTTATTCGCTCGGGTCCATCAGAGTACGCCAGGATCGGCGGTGGCCTGTGATGTCTCGATCTCTGCTACAACCTGCATCCGCGATCAACCCGAAGGGCATTAAAACCATGAAAGCTGTGAGTGGACAAAACAACAATTTATCAAAATCATTTATATCGAAAAGACATTTATATCCTTCACGTAAAAGCATGTATGCATCATTAAACAGTTATTTCAATTTCTCTCTCGAAAAGACATTTATACCCTTCACGTAAAAGCTTGCATGCATCGTAAAAGCATGTATGCATCATAACTGGGCCACAGCCCGACTTATCTCACGTTTGACTATACTTTAAGTCAAACCTCAAAACAACTGGGTCATACGCCCAAAAGATATTTCCAAAGCTGAAAACCAGTTCTCATTTCTAAAACACTTTCAAATCATCTTTCAACTGGCACTCATGCCCGAATCTCGATTTCACGCATCTCCGTGAAATCCTCCAAAATTGAAATCAGTTCCTCGGTTTCACGCCTCTCCATGAAAACTTTGGAATCTCATAAAACACAAGCACGTAGTACACACGGCCGAAGCCCAAGCATCATATGAAACATAAATCTCGAACTACGTGTAATAACGCATTTTCCTCCGAAAGTGCCAAACAATTCATATTTAAATCACATGCATTAATGGCATCTCAAATCATGTTCATAAACACATATAAAACATTTATGCATGCATCATATTCACAAAACAAAGTCCACTCACAGATTGTCCATGCTACGCCTCGATACGTGTTCCATAAGCCTCTTTGGGCTAATCAGACCTCTCCGGGTCATCCAGACCTAACCAAAACATACTCAAAGGTTACTACAAACCTAGAAAAGTCCATATCAAGAACCCCCAACATTCCCATAAAATTCAACGTCTCCCAAACATGCTTCCCTAGGCTTTAAACCTCAATTTGACCAACCTAACGATCTACAATCGACTCGAAACCACCACCATTGGATTCGTATCATCAAAACCTTTAAAAATGGTCTTGGTCCCACCTCAAAATAAGTGCCCACACATCGCCACACACTGGTCAAAGTGGCTAGTCAACACTGACGTCAGCAAATTCAATACTGACGTCACCGATCAACGGTTAAAGTCAACGCTGACGTTAGTAATGACATCATTATTGACACCTGTCAGTCTAACATGTTAGACCTGACATGATGACATCATCTGATGTCATTATCACCCCTGTCCTTTGTCTAGGTCGACCCATTTCCATAGTAGAGTGTCGCGCAGACCCGCGACTAGACCCGGTCGCAAATCACTCCTCCGACCACCAAATTTGATCCTGTTGCTTCCATTATCGTCCTCTCGATCCCATAAATTGATCCCCCAAGCTAAAATTGTGGAACACAGGCTAGGATTTACCTGTTCAATCATGAACCCGCACGGCCACTTCTAGCCTCCTACCTAAACCACCCAACCGTCCTCAGCCTTTGATTCCAATCCCACAAAGACTCGTACAACCCTCACAAGCACACCCTAAACATTAGAAACAGCCCATACACACCCCAAAAGTTGACGTCGATATTCGAAAAAAATCGTACCTTCCCGAGTTTCCAGCCACCGTCTACGGTGGCCCTTGCTGTTGCCACCATCCTGCTTGTCTCTGTTCTCTCACCTCCCCATTCATGCCAACAATAGAAGATGAAGGTTTATAAAGGTTGGGTTGGGTTGGGGTGGGTTGTGGTCTTTGGGTTTCCCGTTTTGGTTTGAATGAAATAGAGAGGGGGTGGGTGCATGTATGTGTGATGATAGGCAATGGATGAGTGACACTTGTCACTCATCCATTAGGCCTGGAAAAATGTCTGGGGTCCACTCAAGACAAAATTCCACTCATCTCAAAATTCATGCAATAGTACCTGAAACTTCCTTGAATCGTAACATTCCCGTCGAATGTCTAATTATGACGTGCCGCCTATCTACGGACTCGTATCGACCCAATCATTGTAACGGTCCTCGGCTCACGTGCATTGGACCTCCTGGGTCAAAAGTCAACTTTTTACCCTCGTCCAAATGTAAAATCGTAGTTTTTCCCTGAACGTCTGATGATCCTCGACTAATCCCTGATTAGCCTCACTAATCCTCGATTTAATCTTAATTAATCCTGAAAATTTGGGACGAGTCATTACATGACAAGGGCTTGGGATTGATCCAAATGTCAGTAGCAGACACAATATTCTCTAAGATCGGGAATGAAGGATCTGCTAAGGCTGCCTCGGATGTGTTAAGACGTAACTACAGAGGAGACTTGAAGGTAAGGGCAATTAAACTTCAGTCCCTTAGACGAGATTTTGAATACACTAGGATGAAAGAAGATGAATCATTAAGCACTTACCTGTCTAGACTCTTTGACATTGTAAATGAAATGAAAACTTATGGTGAAAGCATCTCTGAAAAAAGGCTAGCACAGAAGATTTTGATCAGTTTGACTAAAACCTATGATTCAATTATGTCGATCATTGAAGAAACTAGGGACCTGGATACCATCATTTTTGAGGATGTTGTTGCCTCAATAAGAGCCTATGGTCAGAGGCTGGATAGACACTTAGATGTAGATGAGAAAGCTTTTTCAAGCTTGACAATTAACAAACAGGGCAGTGCTAGAAATGGTGGATCACAGGGTACAACTTAACTGTTTTCCAAACGAAACAGGAATTGCAACCTGAAATCCAATTCATGGAAACCTCACTTTCATCATGGCTCAAATTCCACAAAGGGATAGAGGATAGGGAAAAGAATGTTCTGCAAACCATGTGATAGATATCACTTTGGTGAGTTCCGGTACAAGGACAAGGTAGTGCCTAAAGTGAAATGCTATAACTGTCAACGTTTTGGACACATGTCAAGAGAGTGTCTTGAACCAAATAAAGTAGGAAAGCCAGCCGCACTGAATCTGGCAAAGGATGTGGCAAAGACCACAGAGACCCTATTTTATGCTTGTAATGCAGAATTTGTGAAGGAGGATGATCAAGTGTTGTATGTGGATAATTCTTTCAGTAACCATATGACACCACAGGAATCAATGTTGAAAGGCATTGACAGAGATATAATAGTGAAAGTGAAGATGGGAAATGGTGAGTTAGTAAGGGCTGCAGGAAAAGGGACACAAGTCATACAGACTAAGCAAGGTGAAAGGTAAATCAAGGATGCCATGTTGCTACCAGCCTAGAAGAAAATCTACTTAGTGTGGGACAGATGTTAGAGCATGGCTATTACTATTTTTTGGTAATGGCACAATGAATATATTTGGGGACAAGGTGATGAAGGATAAGGTTGCTAGAGTACCTATGACAAAGAATCGATGCTTTCCACTCACCTTGGAAAGTATCAATCCTATAGCAATGAAGACTGTTACATTGGAAGATGCAGACATGTGGCACAAACGATATGGGCATCTAAACTATGCTAGTTTGAAGACATTGCAACAGAAGAGCTTGGTTGGAGGTTTACCTAGGCTTACAACACGAGGGAGTGCAGCATGTGAAGGTTGTGTGACTGGTAAGAAGCATGTGGAGATGTCTGACAAGGAGAAAGCATGGAGGACCACTACTCCTTTAGAGTTGATTCATACAGATATCTGTGGGCCAATACAAGAGAAAACAGAAGGTGGAAACATGTGTTTCCTGACTTTTATTGTTGACTGCACAAAAATGTGTTGGGTGTATTTCCTTCTAAACAAGTTAGGAGCATTACATGTGTTTAAGAAGTTTAAAGCTATGGTAGAGCTGCAAAGTGGATATAAGATAAAGAAAATAAGGAGTGATAAGGGAGGTGAGTATCTCTCAAAAGAGTTTGAAGAATTATGTGACTCTACTAGCATCAAGAGACAATTGATAGTGGCTTATTCTCCTTGGCAAAATGGAGTGGCTGAAAGGAAAAACATGACCATTGTTGAAATGGCCAGGAATATGATGCATGCTAAGGGAATTCCTTACAAGTTCTGGGAAGAAGCTATTTATACAGCAATGTATTTGCAGAATCAATGTCCTACTAAGGTTGTTGCTGAGAAAACACCATTTGAGAAGTTCTACGGAAGAAGACCAGGAGTGAAGACTAGGAGTGAAGCATCTAAGGGTGTTTGGTGCTCTATGTTATGCCCATATTCCTAGTCAGTTTAGACATAAGCTGGATGAGAAGAGTACAAAATGTGTGTTCATGGGGTATGGAAGTTGTGAGAAAGGCTACAGATTATACAATTTGAAAAGTTAAAAGATGGTGATATCTAGGAGTGTTGTATTTGATGAGAATATTCAGTGGGATTGGAGTGAGGCAAAGAGTTGCACTACAAGATCAATTCCTATGAGTAATGGTGCAAGTTACTTTTTGGAATATAGTGGTTCTGTATCTGACCCTCGAGATGAAGGTCCAACAGTTGTTGTACAAGAGAACCAGGTACAGGCAGAAGAATCACAATCAAAGCTTGAGTCTTCAAGTCAAACTCTAGTGAAATATAGGAGTATTGATGACATCTATGCATGATGGCCTATGAGTTTCATAGAACCAAAAACTTATGAAGAAGCTGTAAAAGATCAGGTGTGGAAATCAACTATAGAAGCTCAACTCAATATGATCAACGAGAATGGTACATGGGACCTAGTTGACAAACTTGTGAACAAACCCATTATTGGTGTGAAATGGGTCTATAAACCAAGTTAAACTTGGATGGATCAGTTCAAAAGCATAAGGCAAGGCTTGTTGCAAAAGGATATGCACAGAAGCTTGGAATTGACTTCAATGAGACCTTTACCCCAGTAGCAAGGTTGGACACTATAAGAACTCTAATTGCACTTGCAGCATAAAAGACTTGGAAGTTGTACCAACTAGATGTGAAGTTTGCATTTCTAAATGGAAAACTTGAAGAAGAGGTTTACACAGAACAACTTGAAGGTTATGCAGTTCAAGAGGAAGAAGGGAAAGTGTATAGACTCAAGAAGGCATTGTATGGATTGAAACAGGCTCCTAGGGCTTGGTATGGTGAGATAGACTCTTTTCTATCTTAGTGTGGTTATGTCAAGAGTTCTAGTGAGGCTACCCTATATGTGAAAATAGCAAGTAATGGAGGAATTCTCATTGTTTCAATCTATGTAGATGATATTGTCTACACAGGATCTAGTGTGGCTTTAATGCAGGAGTTCAAATCTGCAATGATGGGGAAGTATGAGATGACTGACTTGGGGTTGTTGCTCATTTTCTAGAAATGGGAGTGATTCAGATAGAGAGAAGCATCTTCATACATCAAAGGAAGTATGCTTCCACTCTACTTGAGAGGTTTGGACTCAAAGACTGTAAACCAGTGAGTACACCACTGGTTCCAGGAGAAAAATTGAAGAAGAATGATGGGAGTGATCCTGCTGATGAACAACTCTACAGGAAACTAGTAGGGAGTTTGTTGTACTTAACAGAAACTAGACCAAATATCATGTATGCAGCTAGTCTCCTATCAAGATATATGCATGGTCTAACAAACACGCAACTTGGAATATCAAAGAAGGTTCTAAGATATGTTCAAGGAACACTTTCCTATGGAATAGAGTATGTCAAGGGCAAAACTTCCACTCTGGTTGGGTTTTGTGACAGTGACTGGGGAGGATCTGAAGATGATTCAAGGAGTACTTCAGAGTATGCTTTTACCATAGGAATTGGGGTGTTTTCTTGGGCATCTTTGAAACAAAGCAGTGTTGCTTTGTCCATAACAGAGGCAGAGTAGATTAGTGCAGCAAAAGCTACAACACATGCAATTTGGCTTAGGTTTGTTCTAAAGGATTTTGGAGAGGAGCAAGGGGAGCCTACTACCTTACTTTGTGACAACATATCAGCCATTGCAATTGCAAAGAATCCAGTGTTTCATCAGAAGACAAAACACATCACTAGGAGCTATCATTTTATAAGGGAAGCTTTACAGGAAAACAAAATCACTTTGTTGTACTACAAGATTGAATATCAGCTTGCTGATATCTTCACAAGAGCTTTGCCTAAAGACAGGATTAGGAAACTAAGACTACTCCTCAACTGGCTTCCAACTTAAAGGGGAGTGTTGATGACTAAGCTGCCAAGCTGATAGGATTGAGGCAGCAACACGTGAAGAAAAGAAAGGAGTGTGTGTGTGTGTGTGTGTATGTGTGAATGCTGAAGTGGATAACAGATTCATCCCATCAACGTGTGTTTAGTTGCGTAGTCTGCAAGAAATTTTACCTAGAGTCTAGGAATGACAGGTGTCTTGATGTGAGTGGTTAGAGAGGTGTCATGCTTTGTGTGTGTAATTGAATTCAAGTGAGTGTGTGATGTAATATACACTACTCTATTCATTACAGAAGATATAGTGAAAGAAATCAAGAAAAATTAAGTTTCACTCAGAGCTTTGAATGAGATCCATTGAGGAAATTCTATGCTAAGCATTTACACAAACACATATAGTGCATTGCGTTGTGCACTGATCATCATTCATAGTTCATCCTCGATTCACTATTCCAACAAAGTGAAAATAACCAATTCATCAACCTAAACTAGTCACGGGCTACTCCCGATTCATCCAATTCAGCTAGTTTGTGCCTGTTGAGTTAAAGAAAGGATCATACCTGCAGACGTCCGAAATCCAAGATCTCTAACGTTAATACATTTGTTTAAAGAATATAAATATAAAAACTCTATTAATACCATTTATTAAAAGAAAATAGAATAATCACACATCGAAGAAGATGTAAAATCGAATAGCCATGAAATTGGAAATTTGTGTGAGATAATTCGTATTATATTTTTCATTTTGGTGGCTTTTCAATTTTTCTTCTCTATATTAGTTCTTCTTTTTAAAATTATTTATTGTTGTTTTTATTTTAATAATCCCTTATTATTTAATTTTAAATAAAAGAAGTTAACATCATTAATTCTCTATTAAGTTATATATAATAGCTCCGTCTCTTAAAAGTCCATCCCACGTCTGCTAGGGTTTGGGTTTAAAGTTATTTACTAGATCCATCTTCCTCGTGTGTGTTTCCAGCCGCCTTGTGTGGTGTTCCTGTACTGCATTTCGTCTGTCTATTGAGTGGATTATGTGCGTTCGTGGGGAAGAGATTCTTATCTCCCTACAGTTTCTACACGTGCTACACTTTTAGTTTGAAGGCTGGATGTCGACGATGGATAATATCATGGGTGGGGAGGCTCAGCTGGTCATTTTTTTAGCTGAGGTCATGGAGTTAGATTTCTACAGTGACGATGGACCTAGGCTGGTGTCCAATTTCCACCTAGTGGGACGAGTGCTCACTTTGAAGCCCTACAATAAAGGGTGTTGTTGGGCATTCTTCGAAAAATATGGCATGTTCGAGCCCCATATTTGATGGTTCCAATTAGGGAGTCTCGGAGGTTTCTCTTCTCTTTTTAGAAAAACTCTAATCGCACGAGAGTTGTGAGCGGCACGTCGTGGCCCTTAGATAGGGCCCTCTTTGTTGTGGCCATTACGGATGGGATGATCGATCTGATCACGATTTACCTTGAATGTCAAGTTGTTTGCACTAGGGTTAAGAGGATTCCCCCAATCTTCCTAAACCCACGGATGGCAGAAAAGATAGGAAACCATGTGGGCATTTTGAAAGGTTGACAAGGGCTTGAATGAAGACTGTTTGGGAAGCTTTCTGCATATTTAGGTATAGCTTTCTCTGCTGAGTTCTAGGGTTAAAGTGTTACATGTAGAAAAGCATCCAAGTCTAATGCGAACCAAAGCTACAAGATTGTTTGGTGAGGATTTTAGAATTGGAACTAGGATGGTTGATGAAGGAGCGGGGTTTCATAGGGTAGAAGATAATGTGGTCCTTAAGAAACCACGGGTGTCTTTTCTTTCGATTCTCAGGTTCTAACATTGGTCCTCTCTGTTTTGTAGGTTTGCTTGATCGATCAATGGAACAGTGCACTAGAAATGTGAATTGCTAATTTTGCTGAAAGGTAATGGTTCAAACCTCTAACACTGAATGGATTGGGAGTAGTTTTAAGTGTAGAATGTATGTAGGTTGTTTATGGATGATTATAATGGTGTTTTCTTGGAGGAAGAATGGAATGCATTGTAATGGACACTAACTGTTTGTGAAAATGCCTATGAGCAATTCAACCCGATTTTCTGAATTTTTCCTTTCTTTTCTCTCTATTGATTCACACACACACACACACACACACACACACACACACACACACACACACACACACACACACACACACACACACACACACACACACACACACACACACACACACACACACACACACACACACACACACACACACACACACACACACACACACATACACACACACACACACACACACACACACACACACACACACACACACACACACTACAATGATTCTAGCCATGCTTACATCAATTAAACAGTTACAATCATGATGTCACTTATGATGACATTCAACCAATAGGAAATAAACTAGCCTTAGACCTATAAGAAGATGACACCTGTTCATCTTGCTCCCCAAGTTATTTGAATCTATTAAAAACATATTCCAACACTTTCTTTGAGTGCCACCTCACTTAGGTGCATGCACTTTTCTACTCTCATAAACTTAGGGCAATCAGTGATTGCTTAGGAACCAACACTCCCCTATAAGTAATTCACTGATTTCACTCCAAGCTTGTCCTTAAGGTATGAGAACCTTTCCTTAGGTAATGCTTTAGTGAACACATCTGCAAGTTGTTCTTCTGACTTGCAATAGATCAGGTCAATCTCTCCTGTTTGTATTGCTTCCTTGATGAAGTGATACATCGTTTTGATGTGCTTGGACCTCTGATGAAAGACAGGGTTCTTGGACATGGCTATAGCTGTTGTATTGTCACAGTAGATGGTTGTAGGTTCAGCTGCATCCTCCCCAAAATCTTCTAGGACAAACCTGAGCCATTTAGCTTGTGCAGTTGCCTCTGAGGCGCTCACATATTCTGCCTCAGCTATGGATAGTGCAACACTGTGTTGTTTGATAGAAGCCCAAGAGGAAATCCCACTTCCAAATGAGAATGCATACCCTGAGGTGCTTCTCATATCATTAATACTCCCACTCCAATCAGAGTCACAGAAGCCAATCAAGGTAATTGACTGCCCCTTTTGATACTCAATCCCATAATCAATGGTACCTCAAATGTACCTTAGAACTCTCTTTGCAGTCCCAAAGTGTTTCTTAGAAGGATTGTGCATGAACCTTGGTAGAAGGCTAGCAGCAAACATGATGTCAGACCTGGTTTCTATTAGATATAGGAGACTGCCAACCATCTGTCCGTAAATCCTTTCATCTGCAGTCTCAGAACCATCCTCTCTACATAATTTATCATTTGCAGCAAGAAGGGTACTAATAGGCTTGCAATCCTTCAAGCCAAACTTACTTAAGAGAGTTTGAGCATACTTCTTCTGATGTATAAAGATGCAATCCTTGGTTTGAACCATCCCCAATGCCAAGGAAATGATGCAGAAGGTCTAAATCTGTCATCTCATATTTGCTCATCATTTCTCCCTTGAATTCTTCCTTCAAGGACTCACAGTTCCCTGTATAGATGATATCATCTACATATATGGACACTTTGAGTATCTTGCCTTACTTTGTGGTCTTGATGTACAATGTAGCCTCACTAGGACTCCTTTCATAACCACACTTGAGCAGGTGAGTGTCAATCTCTCCATACCAACCCCTATGAGCCTGTTTCAAACCATAGAGTACCTTATGCAATCGGTATACCCTGCTATCTTCTGTTTCTGTGACAAACCCCTCAAGTTGTTCCATAAACACTTTTTCCTCTAGTACTCTATTTAGGAAGGTAGATTTGACATCCAATTGGTGCAAACTCCAGCACTTCTGTGCTGCCAATGCTATTAGTGTCCTGATTGTATCCAACCTTGCCACTGGTGCAAAGGTTTCATTGAAGTCTATTCCAGGCTTTTGAGAGTACCCTTTAGCCACTAACCTAGACCTATGTTTCTGAACAGAACCATCTAGGTTGAGTTTGGTCTTGTAAATCCAATTTACACCAATGACAGACTTGTCACTTGGTCTCTCAACCAGTTCCCAGGTTGAGTTCTTCTCAATCATCTCTAGCTCAGTCGCCATGGCCTATCTCCAAAGCTGATCCTTACTGCTTCTTGATAGGTTTCAGGTTCCATGATGGTCATATGACACCTAGCATAGATGTTTGTGAAACTTCTCAGCTTTACTAGAGTATTGCTGGGAGGTGAGGCTTCTGAATCTTCAGATTCTTGAGCTTGCGGTTCTTCTGTCTGCCATAGCCCACAAACACACACTTCCTAGATGACTCATCCCATTTTTGTCTTAGTTGAGCAGGGACATGAGCATACCATGTAAGACCCGTGTTCTAGAGGGAACGGTGAATGATCCCGCATTCCTGCGAGGGGGGAATGGTCTAGGAGAGGTTGGTGGTGTGCCTTAAAGGTGTAGCCACACATGTAACGACCCGTCCCGAGAGCCAGGATTAGTAAAGTGATTAGTAACGGATTAGTGAGCCTAATCGGTGTTTAGTTGGATACTGTTGGCCCGTTAGTGTAGAATGACGATTTTACCCCTAGTTTGGGCAAAATGTTAACTTTGAGTTCGGGTGGTCAATTGGATATTTATGTTTGGGACCAGAGATAATTGGACACGTGGGTTGACACTCGAGGCTTCTAGGAAGGCTTAGTGTGTACACGGTCACAAATTGTCCAATTTTAACCTTGCATCTGGGTTTGAAGAACAGAAACAGGGAGAGGAAATTGTGAGGATTCTTGATCGATTCTGAGAGTGTGTGAGGTTTAGTGACTTGGTGAGAGTGAGCAGGGAAAAGAGAGAAGCTAGTGAGGGGATTGGGAGTGGAAATCGCGCAAAGAACAACGAGGGTTCGAGGTTTGAATTCCCTGGGAAACAGAGAGGTGTCGAGGGAGCTGGTGGTGGTTGTGCCATGTGTCGATCCAATCAAGGCTGAGAGGAAGCTAGGACGACTGAGGGAGGCCCAGTGGACACAGAGGTGCACGGCGGTGCGAACGGCGGAGGTAAAATCGACGGTAAGCCCAATCTCCCCTGTTTTTCCCGTTTTGTTCAATTCAAAAGCCGTTGCTTTTGAGGCTGAGTCGATGGTTTCTGTGAGTTGTGTGAGACTCAGTAGGTCCCTAGGAGTCGATTAAGGTCGACACCATGACGGGGGAGTACACGGGTGGCCGGGAGGAAGAACACAGTTTTGGGAGGTTACGGGCACGAGTTAGGGAGGTGTGTTTTAGGTCTTGATGTCGAGTTTTTAAGGTTGGATTGAATTGCTTAGGATAGGACGAAGCTAGGGGAGGAAAAAGGGAGGAAAACGGACGGCGGACGGCGGAGAACCGGCCACGCCGGTCCAGAATAGTGCACGGGTCGAGAGGTTGAAGATGAACAATGACTGTGCATGCGCGTGAGGAACACGCGCAGCCACTTTGGACAGCGCGTGGAGGCGCGTGCGGAGGTTTCTGGGGAAACTGTCAACTAGGTTTTTGGTCTAAATGTTATAACGGATCTTTTGGGATAGGTTTCGGGTTAATCGGACGTCGTTTGAGGTTAGTTCGACAAGGATGAAGGTTTAGGGTCTCAATTCGTTATGTTTAGAAGTTCGGGAAAATTGGGGAAAAATTAGAAGAATCTTAGTGGACGTGTTAGTGACTTATTTTGGTGACTGTTGACAGGACCGGGAATCCCCGAGGAGGCTGAGGAACGTACGGGACGTATGGGACGCGAGTGACGTACCCGATATCTGTGAGTGGACCCCTTCTCTATAACTGAGCATGCATAACTGCTTTTAATTTCTTGTTTTACGGTTTTATATGTGACTTGATGTTTACTGAATATGCTATAACTGTTTTACTTAATTGCACGTTTTTCGAGAAAGTAAGGTTTTCAGTACGTTTTACGAGAAAGGTTTGATTTCTGATTATGATGCTATGGTTTTGGGATTTCAAACGATAAGTGATTTTCAATGATTATAAGTGGATTTTGATACATGATTTGATGATCAAGGTTTCGGTTTTAGAATCGGATTTTGGAAAGCGGAATTTGGTTTTAAAGTTGAAACGTGGAATTCCTGATTTGGGTTCGGAATGACGGTTCTGGATGCCGGAAGGGCTTCGGACCAGTAATTTCTTATTCGGGTTTGGATATGGATTTCGAATTGGTTTTTAATGGTTTTGGATTGGATTTGATGGATCTGATTATTGGGTTTAAAGACCCGGATATTGTGATTGACGGGGGACGGGCCCGGATTGGGTTTAAAGACCCGGATTGAGTTTAAAGACTCGGCGTTTAAAGACTCGGATATATTGATATTTCCCCCGTAGGCCTGTTGAGTTTAAAGACTCGGAGTTTAAAGACTCGGATATTATTGAGGCCTGGATTGAGTTTAAAGACTCGGATAGGTCTAGCAGGTTTGATCGGATTGCTTGGTATTTATGCTTTATGATGTGGTTTTATGATGTTTCTGACGTGATTTTTATAACTGGTTTTATGATGATTCTGCAATTATTTTTATGACGATCCTTATGTGATTTATGACTGTTTTCAGCTAATGGGTTATGCATGTATGTTTTCAAAACGGAGGGCTAAAACCCTGGTTTTCTTATGAAATAGTTTTTGGAAATTATTATTTTTATTTATGGTCCACTCACACTTTTCTGTTTTTAATTGCCCTCCAGGTCGTGGAGCTAGCGCGGGGGTTGACGTTGAGGCAGCGTCAGAGGCATAGAATACTCGAGAGTGACCCCAGAGTGATTTAAGTTTTCCGTTGTGCGTATATTCTGTATATCGGCTTGTTTTCCTTAAGTTGGTACTATGCTCTGTATAACTGCTGAGTCTGGGATGTTTTAAATTCTCATGCGTTTGACAGTGTAATTGTGGTTTTCGTGAGGTTGTTTCGGTATTTCGTTTTTGGGTTGTCAGACGGGAGCAGGGTTTAGTCCCTAATCTTGGGGGATTATGTAACGACCCGTCCCGAATATCGGGATTTAATAATATTTAATTATGATTTACTAATCTGGGATTAGTTGGGCGATTTCGGACGAATTGTGCAAAATGACCGTTTTGCCCCTAGGCGTGGGCAAAACGTTGACTTTTATTTCGGATGGTCAAATGGACTTTGACCGATGACCGTGACGTAGTTCGGGAAGTCACGAGTTCATAGACAGGTGGCACGTTCGATTCCGACGTTCGTGGTAAAAGTTATGATGTGCGGAAGTTCAAGGGCGTTTTCGTAATTTGGACGAAATAGGGGCAAATGTTGACCTTTTTGACCAGGATGTCCGATGGCCGAGGCCCAAGGACCGTTACGTAGGATTCGTCGATGTGAATCCAACGACAGGCGGCACGCCGAAATCGGAGATTCGACGACGAAGTTATGGGTCACGGAAGTTTGGTTTCGTTATGCACGCATTACGAGGCGTGGACACGTGGCGTTCTCCGATTGGTCTGAATTTCTGAGTGGGACACGTGGACCACTAACCTTTAATTATTGGGATCAGATCTGGATTGGTCAGATTGATTAAATTATTGGATTAAAAAAATATAAAGAAATCCCACTTAGTGCATCTTTTGATCTGGACCCTTAATCTCATTGGTGAGATTTAATCTGGGCCGTTCATTCTTTTTCCCTCTCTCTTTAATTGGATCAGCCTACACCTCCCAATCTCATTTTCTCTCTAGCCCGTGAACACGCTCACGACTCACACTGCACACCACCACCATATCTATATCCTTGGGCCGTGCAGGGGACTGTGTGAGGACTGTTGGGAGCTGGGCACGGTGGGAGACGACGGGAGACGGCTGGGTTGGCGACGGAGGGGAAAAACAGGGGAAGTCCGAAACTCAAAATTTGGGGAGGTCGTTGTTGACTGTTTATGATCGTGCTGATGGGTGGTGGAGGTTCCTGTGATCAGTCCAGGCATTTTGGGTGGCCACGGTGGTGACCACGACGGCGATGTGGCCCTAAACCCGTGAGTCCGATTCTCGGGTCTAAAATGGCAGGATGGGCCTTATTGTCTTTCGGTCGATCTAGTAACCAGGAGGATGACTCAGAGGATGAGACGAGTCTATAGGGACCATTTTCATCGAGAATGGTGGTCGGAGCTGAGAGCAGTCTACGGTGGAGGTTGGCTGTGAACTTCTCGATCGGGGAGGTGAGGATCTTGACGTTGTTCATTGTTTTTGTTTCCACAGAACTCCTAATTTAACCCAGACGATCATGTAGGTGAAAACCCCGTCCAAAATGATCCTGTATCGACGGAGAACCGGTCGGGTTGGCCCGTGGGTCACGGCGGCCCGTTTTACAGTCGATCGGGTTGAACGACGATGAACAGTACCCGGCGCGTGGGTTTCACGCGCAGGGAATTCAACCGGCGCATGGGGGCGCGTGTGAGGTAATTTTGGGAAACTTCCAACATGACTTTTGTCCTACACAATGTAACGAACATTTTGGGATTGGTTTCGTGTCGATCGGACACCGTCTCGATATTGTTCGGGATGTCCGAAGGTTTTAAATCCAGCTTAAAAATACTTAAAAATTCGGGAAAATTACGGGACTTGAATAGGATGTTAATGATGAGGTTAGTGATCCTCTAAATTGATTTGAACAGGATTGGGAGTCCCGGTGATAGTGGTGTGGCCCGGGAAGGCCTATGGCACGCGTATCGAGGCGCTCGGTTAAACGGTCTGTGAGTGGACATTGGTTTCATAAATTCGATGCATGCATAACTGTTTTATGATTGTTATAATTATGATTAAATGATTTACTTTGGATATCGGTGAATTTAAAATGATTTCACGTATTTCGAGGTGAATTACGTATTTGCACGTAAACCGAGGTTTTCTGGATTTGCACCGATTTCCATAAATATGGTTGGATATGATTTCATGAAACGGTTACGAACTTAAATAATGTAAAATCGGGCCAGGGGCCCAGTTGAACTATGAAATCGGGCCAGGGGCCCAGTTAACATGTGGATCGGGCCAGGGGCCCAGTTAACTTGTGAAATCGGGCCATGGGGCCCAGTTGATTTCTACATGTGATTGCGGGTCGGGGACCCTAAATGGAATTGAATAAATGTTTCCTGGTTTACATTTTATATATGTTCACATGCTGGAATCTATAAATGGTTTTGAGGATGTTTCGGTCATGGCACGTTTCACGGTTTTGGGCATGAGACCCGTTTGATGAAACGTAACGATCAGTTCGGATTTTACCTATGTATACCTATATGTTTTGCATGTGGATATCGATAAAATGTATTTAGTACTGCACTGTATAGATCCTTCCATATTATATTGTCTCCTCCGGCGAGGTACCCCGGAGAGGTCACAGGCGTCTAGTACGTCCAGCGTCTATGACGCTAAGCATCAGGTGATGCTGTACCGGAACGGGGTTCGGGGATTTAACTCGGAAAATTGAGACCCGAGTGGCACGCGTAGCCTTGTGATTGTGACCTTATTGACGTCAGGGACGTCAGACATCAGGGATGTTGGCTTGGAGTGTATAGTGCAGTGGCTAAAATAATGGTTATGGTTTATATTATATGCCTTATGGTTCATATTACTGGATTTATGAAATAACTCTTGGATTTACTTTTGGAAATTGAAACTATGCTTTGGTTTCCGGGCTAAGGCCCTAATGGTTATTTCTAAATAAATATGGGATTATTGGTTTTGGTGCATGCATATGATTTTACTGAGGGGCATAAATGTCTTATAAATGTTTTAAACAGACTTGTTTATTTTCGTCCACTCACAGCTTTTATTTTCAATGCCCTTCAGGTTGATTCCGGATACGACTGCAGTAGAGACTTGAGCATCGCACACCTCCTCCATCGATCCTTACGCACTCTGGAAGCCCGTTTGGGCAATGGCAATCGGTTATCCCTTGTCTGGCGCCTCTTGTCAGACGGGAGCACGTCACATTCCATGGTAATCCCGTGGGGATTGGGATGGGTCGTGTCATGTGGTATCAGAGCAGGTTTTGCTCTTTTGTGCGCGAAGGACGAGCGTGTGATGTCTCTTTGGGCTGCAGTTCCGTTGTCAACCTGATAGATAGTTTTGAGTTTGTATGGTGAATTGGGTGTGTGTGGCCCGATACGCCGTGCCTTGATGCGATTCAACCCAAGTGGGGTTGTATACGATTAACTGGTAATGTGGGACCGTCGGTTCGGTCATGTGATTATCGATTGTTGTGCCACTAGGCACAGCCGGGTTCAAGGAACCCCATTGGAGTAATGTTATGGAAATGCGAAACTCAGTTGAGTATTGGTCTATGTTTTGGACCCTGGTAGTGTTGGCTAGTGTATGGGGTGTTGGTGCATCGGAGTTAGCCGATGACCTTCGCGATGGAACCCACGTTGAGTTGACGATTGGATTGGATTGGATTGGACGTCTATACGATGTCAGGACCGCGGGGTCGGTCAGGTTGTGGATTTTACTGCAGAGGGCAGTTGGGTTCGGTGGAACCCTAGGGTGTGATTTTGGAACCCTAATTTATAATTGATGGGCTGGAAAAGTGAACTTTAATTAAGGAATTGTGCTGCGACGTGCGGCTGAGGTCATGGATGACCATGTGGATGACTCTAGTGAGTCTAGTCTGGATTATGGGATTCGATCCACGGATGCGGTTATGAGATAAAATATGGAATCCCGTGTTGGCTCGAATATTGGTGTGATGTGTGGATACGGATCTTGACAACGATGACTGTTGGTCGACAGTTGTGTCGAGATAACTGGCTATCGAGGGTAGTTAGTGTGGTTTTAATACTTGGGGACGTTCAGGGAACGTTCATTATCCTGATGTGCCGATGGCAAAAATTGGAGGTACCCATAGTCGTGGGGTACGAGTGCTGTTACGGGATCGTCGTTCGGAATGAACGGAGATCTAGGGTAACAACCTTGCACACAAGTGTGCTATGTATGGATGTTGGTATGTTGGTGCCTTTATGCCAATACTAGTATGGATGCCAGTGTGCTGATACTGGTATTGATGATGGTGCGTTGGTGCTGGTGACAGTAATTGTGATGACGATGAGCCACTAGTTGGGGTGTGACTCTGTCATGATGAACAGATGATTGGTATCTGCGACTCAGTGGTGGTTGAGTCTTGGACTGGATGGGATCCAGTGGAGGTTGTGTCGTGTTGGGATAAGTCCTAACAGATATATGATGACAAGTGATGAATGGATCAAAAGGTATGATTGAAAATTTGGGGGAATCTTGGGATGCTGTCCCCTAGGTCATGTGTATTGGTGGATTTGGGGAGTTGTTGTCAACTCCGAGATTGGTATGATGGTATACTTCTTATATCCCCAGAAAGTACAAGGAAATTATTGAAATGGGAAAAGTCGGGGAAACCATTCATGGTATTGATGTGGGATTTTGTGATTGTGAATCATTTGGAACCTGAGATTGAACCTGTTTAGGTTGTGATGTGAGACGAAGGCAGTATGGTATGCACATCCAGGCGGAGTTGTGGATTTCCGTTCGGAATCGGGGTGTGTGCATACATGAGTATTGGCGGACGTGGGGTCCGAGTAATGAATTGATCTTGGACACGTGGTGGTCCAAGTAAGGTATGGACATGGGCAGTCCAGTAGTTGGACTTGACATCTCATTGGGAGCATGTCTGTTTCCAACATGGTTGGAACTCCCGTTTCGGGGAGAGTTGTGATTGGGAGACGAGAGGAGTGCTCGTTTCCGCATCGGTGATTGGTATTCCGAAGTCATTAGGGTTGACTTCATATTTCCTGCCGTGGCAGATGATGATTGTGGCTAACAGTACGTTGAGCGTGTATTGGTTGGTGGACCCATGTTTGGCCTTGGGTCATTGGACACAAGTTGTTGTGTATGATTTTGGATTTGGTGGTGAAATGCGAGGTCATCTTTCCACCAAGGGAAATTTGGCGAAGGATTCAATTGAGGGTGTAAGACCCTACGATCAGCTTTCAGATGGATTGTTAGCTATGTGGGCATGTGTGGATCCTAGGTGGATCTGATTTGTGATGTTGTCGACTTTGGTCGATGTGACGATCTAGGATCGTGATGTTACTTGTCAGGTGACGTAGCGATGGATATGGATTGTGATCTTGATGATCCAGATTGAACGTGAGTTTATCACTCTTACCTTGATATGTGAGTCGTAAATGACGGGACTGAACTTCTTTTCGGAGTGGAGTCCATATGGTTTGTGACTTGGTTGAGTAGGTTTCCGATGTGGTCAAATTTTGTCAACCTTTGACGTGTGGATATTGGGATTGGCTTCCTTATGAAGTCAATCGAGTGTTTTGGACAGGAAACCGATAGGTTCGGTTTTGTTATGTCTTGGTGGACGTAAACGAGATTTTGGGTTTTGGAATCGAATTTCTGGGTGACGATTCAGAATTCGATTGCGAAGCTCGAAAATGGATTACTGGATTTGGGTGCGGAATGATTATTCCAATGCTAGCTTACGGAATAATGATTTCGGATTCGGATTTGGACATGGAATAAAATATGATGTCTGGGTTCGGGTTCGGGATTTCTTACGAAATTGTGAATTCGGATTCGGAATTGGAACTAGATGACGGGTGGAGCTCGTTTTGTCTCATGATGGTTTGGCCAAACGTACTCCATTATTGGAACGTGTTTGGCTACGACCTAGGTGGTTGTAGGCGAATTGATGAATTGAGGTACGTACAGGGTACGAGGATTGATACTGGTTAGGCTGAGTGGTGCCTAATGGCGGTACATGGGATGTACCAGTGGTGTGTAACTAATGTGTTGGTAATCGGATTGGTTCTGATATCATTTGTTTGGCTGTATTGTGGACTGGACATTGGATACTGTGCGCTGGGCAGTTTGAACTTGTCGGGTTCAGTGATCTTAAGAGCAGGTGCTCTTAGCCATGGTTGGCTAGTGGAACCCTGGTATTGATATGTGTGATCACTGCTGGGCTGGTATTCAATGTGTTCCAGTTGCGCCACTTGATTGGGTTAATTGACGGTATACGTACACTCAGGATGAGTGAATTGGTGGTCTGAGTAACCACGAGTAGCCTTGTGTGACTTGATCACACCGTGATTTCCCAGCATCTTGGTTCGCTGAGGGAGTCGGCGATTATGGACATTGAGATTAATTGGTGTCGCAGGATTGGGCTTGCCCTGTGAATTGAGATCATGTGGTTGATCTTACGCTACATCGAGGGTGATGTAGTACGTGGTGTTGTCACGGACGGACAGATGGTTGGGGCTTTACTAGGGTGGTAAAGCTTAGTGGTGACAGTTTGACTGATGGTGTCAGCATGGACTGACAAATGAGATTTGGTGACTCCCAATGGGAGCAAATGTAAGGATATATTGATAATGGAAAGGAACCATCTAGCTGAAGGAGTCAGCTAAATGGTTAGGCGATTTTATCGCGGATCGGGTGATCATTTCCACTCGAGGTGGTCGAGTGTTGTTGCTATTATGACGTATGACTGTGATGGGATGTCTGGGTGCAGACGAGGCTGGTGTTGACCCAGCAAGTGGGTGTACAGGGGTACACAGATATGTGATCGAATTGTTTTTCACGAGGTGTTTGTGGAATAAGGTTGTTGGTAATTTCGAGGACGAAATTCTTTAAGGAGGGAAGGTTTTAACGACCCGTCCCGAATATCGGGATTTAATAATATTTAATTATGATTTACTAATCTGGGATTAGTTGGGCGATTTCGGACGAATTGTGCAAAATGACCGTTTTGCCCCTAGGCGTGGGCAAAACGTTGACTTTTATTTCGGATGGTCAAATGGACTTTGACCGATGACCGTGACGTAGTTCGGGACGTCACGAGTTCATAGACAGGTGGCACGTTCGATTCCGACGTTCGTGGTAAAAGTTATGATGTGCGGAAGTTCAAGGGCGTTTTCGTAATTTGGACGAAATAGGGGCAAATGTTGACCTTTTTGACCAGGATGTCCGATGGCCGAGGCCCAAGGACCGTTACGTAGGATTCGTCGATGTGAATCCAACGACAGGCGGCACGCCGAAATCGAAGATTCGACGACGAAGTTATATGTCACGGAAGTTTGGTTTCGTTATGCACGCATTACGAGGCGTGGACACGTGGCGTTCTCCGATTGGTCTGAATTTCTGAGTGGGACACGTGGACCACTAACCTTTAATTATTGGGATCAGATCTGGATTGGTCAGATTGATTAAATTATTGGATTAAAAAAATATAAAGAAATCCCACTTAGTGCATCTTTTGATCTGGACCCTTAATCTCATTGGTGAGATTTAATCTGGGCCGTTCATTCTTTTTCCCTCTCTCTTTAATTGGATCAGCCTACACCTCCCAATCTCATTTTCTCTCTAGCCCGTGAATACGCTCACGACTCACACTGCACACCACCACCATATCTAAATCCTTGGCCGTGCAGGGGACTGTGTGAGGACTATTGGGAGCTGGGCACGGTGGGAGACGACGGGAGACGGCTGGGTTGGCGACGGAGGGGAAAAACAGGGGAAGTCCGAAACTCAAAATTTGGGGAGGTCGTTGTTGACTGTTTATGTTTGTGCTAATGGGTGGTGGAGGTTCCTGTGATCAGTCCAGGCATTTTGGGTGGCCACGGTGGTGACCACGACGGCGATGTGGCCCTAAACCCGTGAGTCCGATTCTCGGGTCTAAAATGGCAGGATGGGCCTTACTGTCATTCGGTCGATCTAGTAACCAGGAGGATGACTCAGAGGATGAGACGAGTCTATAGGGACCATTTTCATCGAGAATGGTGGTCGGAGCTGAGAGCAGTCGACGGTGGAGGTTGGCCGTGAACTTCTCGATCGGGGAGGTGAGGATCTTGACGTTGTTCATTGTTTTTGTTTCCACAGAACTCCTAATTTAACCCAGACGATCATGTAGGTGAAAACCCCGTCCAAAATGATCCTGTATCGACGGAGAACCGGTCGGGTTGGCCCGTGGGTCACGGCGGCCCGTTTTACAGTCGATCGGGTTGAACGACGATGAACAGTACCCGGCGCGTGGGTTTCACGCGCAGGGAATTCAACCGGCGCATGGGGGCGCGTGTGAGGTAATTTTGGGAAACTTCCAACATGACTTTTGTCCTACACAATGTAACGAACATTTTGGGATTGGTTTCGTGTCGATCGGACACCGTCTCGATATTGTTCGGGATGTCCGAAGGTTTTAAATCCAGCTTAAAAATACTTAAAAATTCGGGAAAATTACGGGACTTGAATAGGATGTTAATGATGAGGTTAGTGATCCTCTAAATTGATTTGAACAGGATTGGGAGTCCCGGTGATAGTGGTGTGGCCCGGGAAGGCCTATGGCACGCGTATCGAGGCGCTCGGTTAAACGGTCTGTGAGTGGACATTGGTTTCATAAATTCGATGCATGCATAACTGTTTTATGATTGTTATAATTATGATTAAATGATTTACTTTGGATATCGGTGAATTTAAAATGATTTCACGTATTTCGAGGTGAATTACGTATTTGCACGTAAACCGAGGTTTTCTGGATTTGCACCGATTTCCATAAATATGGTTGGATATGATTTCATGAAACGGTTACGAACTTAAATAATGTAAAATCGGGCCAGGGGCCCAGTTGAACTATGAAATCGGGCCAGGGGCCCAGTTAACATGTGGATCGGGCCAGGGGCCCAGTTAACTTGTGAAATCGGGCCATGGGGCCCAGTTGATTTCTACATGTGATTGCGGGTCGGGGACCTTAAATGGAATTGAATAAATGTTTCCTGGTTTACATTTTATATATGTTCACGTGCTGGAATCTATAAATGGTTTTGATGATGTTTCGGTCATGGCACGTTTCACGGTTTTGGGCATGAGACCCGTTTGATGAAACGTAACGATCAGTTCGGATTTTACCTATGTATACCTATATGTTTTGCATGTGGATATCGATAAAATGTATTTAGTACTGCACTGTATAGATCCTTCCATATTATACTGTCTCCTTCGGCGAGGTACCCCGGAGAGGTCACGGGCGTCTAGTACGTCCTGCGTCTATGACGCTAAGCATTAGGTGATGCTGTACCCGAACGGGGTTCGGGGATTTAACTCGGAAAATTGAGACCCGAGTGGCACACGTAGCCTTGTGATTGTGACCTTATTGACGTCAGGGACGTCAGACATCAGGGATGTCGGATTGGAGTGTATAGTGCAGTGGCTAAAATAATGGTTATGGTTTATATTATATGCCTTATGGTTCATATTACAGGATTTATGAAATAACTCTTGGATTTACTTTTGGAAATTGAAACTATGCTTTGGTTTCCGGGATAAGGCCCTAATGGTTATTTCTAAATAAATATGGGATTATTGGTTTTGGTGCATGCATATGATTTTACTGAGGGGCATAAATGTCTTATAAATGTTTTAAACAGACTTGTTTATTTTCGTCCACTCACAGCTTTTGTTTTCAATGCCCTTCAGGTTGATTCCGGATACGACTGCAGCAGAGACTTGAGCATCGCACACCTCCTCCATCGATCCTTACGCACTCTGGAAGCCCGTTTGGGCAATGGCAATCGGTTATCCCTTGTCTGGCGCCTCTTGTCAGACGGGAGCACGTCACATTCCATGGTAATCCCGGGGGGATTGGGATGGGTCGTGTCAGATTAGGGGTGGGCCCTGACAACACACCTATCTAGCACTAGGCCTTTTGGGAGCTCAAGTGGCTTCGGGGGGGATTGGAACCATAAAAGTTAAGCGAGTTGAGGACTGGTTTCGTGTCAATCGGACATCGTTTCGATATAGTTCGGGACGTCCGAAGGTTTAGGATCGACTTTAAAAATAGTTAAAAAATCAGGAAAATTATGGGACTTCAATGAGAGGTTAATAAGGCTATTAGTAACTCTCTAAATGAATTTGGACAGGTCGGGAATCCCGGAGGCGACGATTGACCTGGGAGACGATTATGGCACGCGTATCGAGGCACGGCTTCGGACGGTCTGTAAGTGGACCCTTCTTTCGAATTCGATGCGTGCATAAATGTTTTATAATTATTTTAATATATATTTTGTGATGCCATGAGTGAATTTGATTGTGGTAGCTTAGGATCGACATATTTGCACGTTTTTCGAGGTTTTTGGCTTTATGTTGTACCTTTGCGTACCATGTTTTCGACGATGATTTAATGAACGGAATTTGGCTTTGTAAATATGAATCGGGCACGAGACCCAATTGATTTAAAAACTCTTGGACTTGGAGTCCATTTGATTTGACGAGGAATCGGACCTAGGGTCCATTTGAGCCATACGATCGGACCGAGGGTCCAGTTGGTTTACGATCCGGGTTTGAGGCCCAGTTAGTGGTACTATCGGGCTTGATGCCCCGTTGATTTATGATATCGGGCCTGAGACCCATTTAATTGAGATATTGGGCTTAAGGCCCCGTCAGTTGTGAAATCAGACTTGAGGTCCTGTTGCTTTATGGTTCCGGGCTTTGGGCCCAATTGTTGGTGATATCGGGCTTGAGTCCCATTTCAGTTTATGAAATGAGTATTCGAGCATAAGACCTTATTGAACTGTGGATTTAGGCTGAGGCCTGTGAAACTGATTTGGATCGGATTTGAGAAATTCCGTTGAGATGAATCGGGTATGAGACCCAATTGAGAAATGAGTTTTGAGAAAGAAAGAAAGAATTTGAAATTAATGAACCCTCCATATTGATTATATGGTCTCCTCCAGACGTCGACCTGGAGAGTCACGATCCATAGACCAGAGTGGGTATCCCCATAGGGATCCCATTCCAGGAGTGGAGGTTACGAGATATGATGTGGTCCCGGACCAGATTCAGGAGAGATATGTGGACTAGATCCAGAGATTGAGCCTCCCAGATGGAGATTCCTGGGAGAAGACTCGGAGTGAGACCCCGAGTAGTGTGCACACTAGTATAGATTTGTCATCGTGACTATATCGGGGATGTGTTCCCTAGGCGCTGTGTGCCCCGAATTGGCATCTTCTCCGGAAGTGTCTAGGATGGGTTATACGTATGCTGACACTTATGAGGTTTTACAGAAATTGATTTGGGGTGGAGACCCCGTACTCGATGTTTTAGAAATGATTTGGGGCAGAGACCCCGTATTCTGTGTGTTGGTATTTCACTGAGAAAGGTTTTGGGCTGAGACCCATGTGATGTGATTTGGGCTGAGTCCCTAATGATTTGACCTACGGGTTTTGAATTGTGATTTCGGGTCAGGGACCCAAATGGATTTATGGGTCATAACGGTTTATGGTGACGGACATGAACCCTTGAAAGATTTTGAGATGTTTGACAAATAGTTTTATGAACGTTTTGATAAACGGTTTTCGAATGCATGCGTATGTATTTATGAAGGGCATGAATGTCTTTATACGAAAATGTTTTTTATGAAAATATTATTTTTTCCACTCACGACTTTTAATGTTTTAATGCCCTTCAGGTTGATCGCGGATGCGGGCTGTAGCAGAGACGAGACATCACTCCCCTTCTCCTATGATCCTGACGCACTCTAATAGCCCCGGCGAGGGCTAGAGATGGAATTCTCCCTGGTCTGACACTTCGTGTCAGACGGGATCAGGCGGGTCCCACATTAATCCCGAGGGATTTGGGACCAGTCCTGACAGGTCCACATAGGTCAGTATGAATCAGCTCCAAAGGTAAGGTTGCTCTCCATGCTTTGTCTTGATCAAAGTTTTCTACATGTTGCTTTCCTGATATGCACCCTTCACACACTTCTTGAATTCCTTCTAGGATAGGTAGTCCTAGAACCATGTCAGCACCTACCCCTAATCCCCCGGGATTAAGGGCTGAATCCCGATCCCGTCTAACTTACGCATGACACGAAGGTTAAACTGACGTCCAACCTGCATGTGACACGTAAGTCGGACAAGGGATTTTCGATCCGACCGTCCAAAAAAAAATTCCAAACTTCCCAGGGTGCGCAGAGTCTACTGTGGATCATACGTGTGTTGTCTTCGTCTCTCTCGACCGACAGCCCGAGCCGCCTCAACCTGGAGGGTATCTAAAACACGAAAAGATTATGAATGGACAAAAAAATAAAGTATAATTTAGAAAACAGTTCAATAAAACAATTACATTGATACCCTCCACGGAAAAACCAATGCATGCATATCCAAACATATTACGATCAAACACCAACCAAGAAAAACCATTTGAAAACCTGTATCGAAACCGTTATTCAAAACCAGGCCTCAGCCTCAAATCTCAAATCAATCTCAATCCGGGAACTCAGTCCCAAAACTCATCAAATCTAATTCATCCGGGCCACTGTCCAAAACATCGGAAACCCAGTGAAAAACATCAATCATACAAGTTTACTGGATCTCAAGTGCGCCTGAGTCTTTAAACTCAAAACACAATGCGCAAATAGCCAGGCCTTCCCGGGATATCCGAGTCTTTAAACTCAAAACACAATCGCAGGCCTCAGGGGGTATCATATCCGAGTCTTTAAACTCAAAACATATACCGAGTCTTTAAACTCAAAACATCAATCCAGGGCCCTCCCCCCGTCAATCAATCTGAGTCTTTAAACTCAAAACCAGATCCAGTGTGTTTTCTTTCCTTTCCGGGTCTTTAAACCCAAAACCATTTTTCAAGAAACAGTGAAAACCACAGAAAATCTATCTCCGAATCCGCAACAATGATTTCGTAAGCCGGCATCCGGAACCACTGTCCCGAACCCAAATCTAGACTTCCTTCTCAGTCTCAAAACCAAATCCGAAATCCAGTTTCAAAACCGAAAGCTCATGAGCAGGGCTCCAAGCCCAAAATCACTTTTCCGAAGTCCAGTTTAAAACCTTGAAATCAAATCACATTTCAAACCCCGAAATCAAACCATTAAAACCACAGTCAAATCACAAGATCGTTCGAAAACTCGTAAAACGTGAAATTCCGTAAAATACCTCGAAAAACATGCAAAACCGTAAACCATCAAGATCATAAAGTAAACCATAGAATCACGTATGAAAACATATTAAAACATATATGCATGCATCAAGTATTAGAAAGCAAAGTCCACTCACAGACTATTCCGACGTCGCCTCGATACTCGCGCACTTATGCCGTTCCCGGCCATTCCGCTATCCTCGGCCTTCCCGAACCGGTCACTAACTACTTCACAAAGTTCATACTAAAGCCCCATAATTTTCCCGTATTTCTAACTATTTTAAACTGAGGCCTAAAACCTTTGGACAGCCCGAAACATATAGAGCCGATGTCCGATTGACTCGAAACTAGCGCCAAAATGTTCGTTACATCGAATACTTTAAAAGTCGTGTTGGAACCATCCTCAAATTCCTTGTCAAGCTCCCACACGCGCCTCTAGAAGTTCCTGCGCGTGAAACCAACGCGCGTGAACAGTGTCACCATCAACCTTGGGACAACCCGGTTTGAACCGGTTCAAGCCAGCCCCGTTCAACTGAACCGAAACAGGGGGTTCAGCCTCCTAAACCATCTAATTCTAACCCGTTTTCGATTCTAATTGATCCAGTGGGTTCGTCCTTGCAATCCTAATCAACTAATATGATCAAAACATGGTCTTTTAAACAATATGGTACCTTCCAATAACGAAGAAAATCCGTCCAAGTGATCCTCTGTGTCTTTGCAGCTCTGGCCTCCCCAAACCTTCCTTTTAGCTTCTATGAGGTCCCCTGAACTTCCAAATCAATTCCCACTTAATCAAACTGATCAACACTTACTAATTAATGACTTGCCATTTTTAAAATAAAAAGTTTACCAGTTTGGGTTTTCCGACCACCGGCCATGGTGGCCCTCACTTCCACGCTTCCTTACTCCCTAACCATCCCAGGAACGTCCCTTAATCAACCAATTCGAGCCTCAACCCCTAAATCAAAGTTCTGGATTTTTAAAAGTCACCAGGGGATTCACGGTTTTTTCCTCATTTTCTCCACCGTCACACACCGTCGTGAGCCGCCGTGATCACCACTAAGTTCCACTCCTCTTCCTTTCTCAATTTGCTTCTCAACCCACGGGCAATTGGGGCCAATCGAACGATCAAATTGCAAGGCCACACTCACCCCTGTTCTCTGTTTTTTCGCACCGTGCCCGAGCAATTTAAACCCGTCCAACTGATTGGTGTAGAGTTTTACCACCATCCAGAGAAGGACAGGTGTCCATTCCTCTGTGGTTAGAACTCCCCAGAACAGCCACTTGTCACACACTAACAGGGCACAGATCCCAAGAACTCACAATGACCATTTTCTCCTTATTTGCACAAATTACAGTTTTGCCCCTCACCTTTCTAGAACCACAACTTAACCGTCCGACGTCCGATGATAGCATGCCGCCTCTCGTTGTACTCAGGACGTCGAGACCTATCTAACGGTCCTTGATTTACATGAAGACCATTTGTCGTTTGAAAAGTCAACGATTGTCCCTTTTATGTCCAAATTACCAAATTTCCCTTGAATTTCAGAACGTCATAACTTTCTCCTCGGATGTCGGAATCGGACGTGCCACCTGTCTATGAACTCGTGACGTCCCGAACTACGTCATGGTGATCGATCAATGGAATAGTGCACCAATGGAACAGTGCACTGGAAATGTGAATTGCTGATTTTGCTGAAAGGTAATGGTTCAAACCTTTAACACTGAATCGATTGGGAGTAGTTTTAGGTGTAGAATGTATGTAGGTTGTTTATGGATGATTGTAATAGTGTTTTCTTGGAGGAAGAATGGAATGCACTATAATGCACACTAACTGTTTGTGAAAATGCCTATGAGCAATTCAACCTGATTTCCTAAGTTTTTCCTTTCTTTTCTCTCTATTGATTCACACCAATTTGCACACACACACACACACACACACACACACACACACACACACACACACACTACACTGATTCTAGATGTGCTTACATCAATTAAACGGTTACAATCATGATGTCACTATGATGACATTCAACCAATAGGAAATAGACTAGCGTTAGACCTGTAAGAAGATGACACATGTTCATCTTGCTCCCCAAGTTATTTGAATCTGTTAAAAATATATTCCCACACTTTCTTTGAGTGCCACCTCACTTAGGTGCTTGCACTTTGCTACTCTCATACACTTAGTGTAATCATTGATCGCTTAGGAACCAACATGGTGGGGGATAAGGAGAGTTGTGGTAGGGTTTGTAGGGTTGGATTGGGTGCGGAAAGAAGCTCCTTATTGTCCTTGCTACCATATGTTGTAGTTTTGGCTACAAACTTGGTTGGGATTACAGATTCCATGGAGGACCAGAGAAGAAATACCTCAGGTTTGTTGCCAACGCCTATGGATGTTTTGGCACCGTGTGAGGGAGTCAATTGGTTGAGGAATAATTTGGTTCTAGTACAACGCCTATGGATGTTTTCTCACCACCCCACCATGTCCCCTTGTACTTTGGGTTTTGAGAGACTGAGAGGGAAAGAATGAGTTGGACAGAAGGATTAAACAGTTTGGAACGGCGGAGGGAAGAAAACCGATAACCCGATTGAGTTCAAAAATTGGATTTTTAGTTTGGCACGTTTTGGGTGAGTCCTGATGATTGGAGGATGTTCATGGGTTCCTTGCGAGTCAAGGAGGATGGTTTTGGATGGAAGAGGTTGGCTAAGCAGCACAGACAGAGAGATGGAAACTGGGCGAAGGTTCTTTGATTTAAAGGTATAATTCTTGGCCTGATTTTGTGATTTCAAACCCATAGATCAATAGGAAATGAGGAGACGAAAAGATAGGAAGAAACACAGAAAGGAATGGTGGCCAGAACTGGGAGAACCGGTCGCTCCGGTTGGCAAGTTCGGTCGAACCGAAAAACCAAGAAAAACCCAATTCACGCGAGGTTAAAGATGACCCTGTGCCTGGCGCGTGAGTTTCATACGCAGTCATTTGTGATGGCTTATGAGGGCGTGTGGGGCAGAGTTAGGGGTCACGGTCAACATGTGATTTGATCCTTTCGATGTAACGAACATTTTGGCACAAGTTTTAGTCGATCAGGCACCGGTTTGGGGCAGTTTTGGGGGTCCCAAGGTTTAAGGTCTAGTTTAAATACGTTTAAAAATCCCAAAAATTTGGGGATTCATTGTTACCCTATTTGAAGTAGTTAGTGACCTTAGGGTGTGAAATGGACAGGTTTGAGAGTCCCGGTGACGGTGATTTAGCCAAAGAGGCTTATGCTACGCGTATCGAGGCGCATCT
Source organism: Prinsepia uniflora (assembly GCA_032719365.1). NCBI lineage: Eukaryota > Viridiplantae > Streptophyta > Magnoliopsida > Rosales > Rosaceae > Prinsepia > Prinsepia uniflora. The sequence goes on from CM064872.1 coordinate 36,475,762, forward strand.
TGGACGGTCTGTGAGTGTATTTTTTTTATTAATTGATGCATGCATAATTGTTTTATATGTGTTTATGAACATGTTTTGAGGTGCCATGAGTGCATGTGATTTAAATATGATTTATTGGGCATTTTAGGAGGAAAATGTGTTAATGCACGTAGTTCGAGATTTCTATTTTATATGATGTTTGGGCTTCGGCCGAGTATGCTATGTGCTTGTGTTTTATGTGATTCTAAAGGTTTCACGAAGAGGCGTGAAATTGAGGAACTGTGTTATGATTTATGAGGATTTTAAGGAGATGCGTGAAATCGAGATTTGGGAGTGAAACCCATTTGAAAGACCCTGACTTAGCATGAAGTCGGGCATGATTTTAAAGCCTTTTGGAAATGAGAACTGGCTTTCATCTTTGGAAATGACTTTCAGGCGTATGACCCAGTTGATTTGACATTTGACTTAGAGTATAGTCAAACGTGAGATAAGTCGGACAGTGACCAAGTTACGAGCTTTATGAAAGGTATTTCGGGCATGAGACCCTATTGTGATTTGATAGGATTCGAGGAATACTGGGATGTGAAGTATCGTAGGACACTGGACTTTCGGGCTTTGACCCATTTAATGATGTTCCATGTTTGAGGCCCTATGTATGATGATAGCATTCGGGTTCGTGCCAGGTGTTATGGTGCTCGCCTCGGGATTGTGAAGTGTTCCTTCCAAAGAGGTCTCGATGCACTGCTAGTTGTGGAACAACCGCGGGAAGCAATGACCGAGGGAGGCTCGACTTAGGAGTGCTGATGAGATATTCTGAGATCGATCGGTGATGTGTTCGCTATGATCTAGAGATAGTCGCGGTGAGTGATGTGTTCACGGCGACATGCTAGGATTGTGAGCGGTCCTGAGCAGTATGCACATGTGCTAGGATGAGAATCGTGATTGATATTGGGATTAGTTCCCATGGGATGTGTTCCCACGTGTTCTATGGATTGGGTCGAGGTTCTGTTTGTGCTTTCTGTTTGGGGCTGAGGCTCCATTCTGGTTTTCCTTGATTTTGGTTTTGGGCTGAGACCCTACTAAGATGATGGCTTCGATTGAGAAACAGTTTTCACTGTGTTTTGATTTGGGAAGAAATACATCTTGCTTCCGTGAAAGGATTTGAAAGAACTGTTTTATGATGCATGCATGCTTTTATGTGAAGGTTATAAATGTCTTTTCGATATAAATGATTTTATAAACTGTTGTTTTGTCCACTTATAGCTTTTATGGTTTTAATACCTTTCAGTTGATAGCGAATGTGAGCAATAGCTAAGATCGAGACATCACATGCTACCGCCGATCCTGGCGTACTTTGATAGACCCCCGAACGGGTGACGAGTTTATCCCTGTTCTGACACGCGGTGTTAGACAGGAGCTTTGGAGGGTGCTAAGGTGTCTGCTAAAAAAGGATAAGGATCAAGAGGGAAATGGGAGAAGCAGGAGGGCACTCGGCTAAAAAAAAGTCTCCAAAAGAATTTACATTCTAAAAGGATGGTCTGCTCTTTGAACTCTAGTACCTCTCTAGTGCATCAGTCCACAAAAGTTATGGGGTCCAATTTTGTGGCCCATCAAGAAGAAAGAATGTTTTTTTTGCTGGAATGTACGTGGGCTAGAATGCCCACGTGTAATGCATGCCATGAAATTTTTCAAGGAAAAACAACCAGGTATTATTTTTTAATGCAAACTAAAAAAATTGTTAGTTAGTATGAGATGGCTTTCTTGGGATCTTCTACACAAACTAAATTCTTATGGAAGGGGCTCCTTAGATGGTGGGTGGCGATTTCAATAAGGTCGAGGTTTTCGCAAAGCAACACGGGAGGAGGCTCCCACTGCTTCTTCATATTCATGGCTTTTGTGATACCTTAAAGAAGTGTCATCTTATGTCAATACCTTTAAGAAGTGTCATCTTATGTCAATACCTTTAAGAAGTGTCATCTTATGTCAATACCTTTTTGGGGTTTGAACTTTACTTGCAGCAACTGTTGGAATGGTGATGTTCTCATTCAAGTTTGACTTAACAAGGCAGTGGTGAATGCATATTTTCTCCGACTATTTCTAGATGTTCTGACCTTCCACATGAACTCTTGGGCTTCTAACCATCTCCCTCTCTAAATCAGATTCGTTCGGGATAACTTGATTTTGGCTTTTTATTTTCATTACTATGATTGCTAGATAAAATCAGATTACTACCTGAATAGCTAATCTTTTATGTTTATGAGATTGATCACTTTACATAAATTAATGATGGGATTTCTTGGTTGACCACCTTATCATCTTGTATTCACTTAGCATCAACAGGTTGTGGTTAAGAAACAACCTTGTTTTCTGAATCCATGACATTCCAAGGATGCACATCACTTTCTAGGGTGAGTGTGTTTGCTCAGATTCTTTTTTCGTATTTCTTCACTAGGAGTTAATAGACATTTTAAGTGCTCACAACTTAGAATATATATGACAACTAAGAATAGAATAACATATATGGGGTGTGCCTTAATGGGACCCAATCATGGGCATCATATTCAGACATTTCGTAGTAATTGAATTAAGGAACTCTTGTTAGGAACTTGAATTAGCTAGTGGTGGATAGTTAGCTTTAATTTGACTTTAGTTAATCAAATTATAAACATCATTTGTTTCTGCTTATTTACCTTTCTTTCTTATTTAGTTCTTGTTTCAAATTTCAACTCCAAAACACACACAAAAACCCCCAATTACTTCTTGGTCATAGGTTTTGTATTTTAGAGTCTTTTTATGTTTTCTGTTCTTCGAGTTAGCATCTCAGTGTTTCTTTGTGTACCTTGGTCAGTTCTAAGTATTCTTGTTAGTGTCCTTGTGTGTCATCTGGGTGTCTTGCATATCTCAAGTACTTTAAGTGTCATCGGTTTTTTTTTTCTTTCTGTTTTTGAGGCTTTAATTGAGTTAATTCATCTAAATACAAAGTGTATGTAACGTTGATACAAATCCTTGTGTGTCATCTGGATGTCTTGCATATCTCAAGTACTTTAAGGAGATGTTTTTGAAGGGCTAGAATAAGGGCGGAGGGACATCACTTTCTTCTAAAATTACCATCGTGGGATCGAAGATTCAGCATTGGAACCGGACATCACTTAGACATATTCCTCAGCGAATTAAGTAGCTCCAAGCTCAACTTGAGGATTTTACTAGAGCTAATCTATCTGACCGAGAAGTTGAAATTTAGGGCCATTTTAATCTAGAGTTGAATCATTTGCATGCTAAGGAGAAATTACTTTGGAGATATCACTTTAGGTTGGCTTGGCTTCGTGAGAGTGATCAGAATACCATGTTCTTCCATCAGTTTGCAAAGGAGAGGGGCAAAAGAAAATTTATAAAGGGAGTCTATGATTTAGGGCAAGTGTGGCAGACCTCTAACTCTGATGTGTCTAAGGCTTTTGAGGACTACTTTCAAGATTTATTTTTCTTGTCTGTGGTATCGAATGTCCACCCAGTTATTGGTATTGTCTATCCTATTTTGGGTAATGAGGAGAATGAGAAACTATGTAAGCCCTTCCATATTGATGCTTTGATTGACCATTTTGGGTTTACAGGTTTTTATGGTCATCCTGAAGTAAGTACGAGATGGTTTTCTTGGTATCTTCTTCATAAATTTAATTATGACGGAGGGGCTCCTTAGATGATGGGTGGTGATTCAATAGCGTCAAGGTGTCCACTGAGAAACATGGGAACAGGCTCTAGACGCTACCCAAGATTCAGGGTTTTTGTGATACCTTAAAGGAGTCTAGTTTTATGTCAGTACATTTTTGGGGTTTGAACTTTACTAGGAGCAATTATTGGAATGGGGATTGTCTCGTTCGTGTTCGACTTCACAAGTCAGTGGTGGACCTTCCATATGAACTCTTGGGCTTCTAACCATCTTTCTCTCAAGATCAGGTTCGTTGGGGATTCATGGGCGTCAGAGGCGCCGACGCTTTTTCTTTGAAGAGGCTTAGGTTGCCACTGATGGTTGTTGTTAAGTCATCATTCATGCATCTATTAGATGTCATCTAATGCTCATTTACTTAGCTTTTGTGTAATTTTAATTACCATTCATTGTAGAAACTGATCAATCTTGTGGAGTGTGTGTTGTCGTAGAAGAGTTCATTTTAGTGTACAAAATGAAGTAAGAATAAACCTTTCTTAGACTCGAGGAAAATGAGGAGAAAAGAATATATCTTGCCATTCAAGGAGAATTATTTAACGCCAAAATTGTGCCTTTCTACATAAGGAAGGTCTGAGCATGCCAAAAAGGGAAAGTTCCACATGAAGAAAGCCTAAGATCACCAAAGAGGAAAGTGGCGTCCAAGGAAGTCTCAAGAAGACCAAGAGCACACCTTACTATACTGGGAAAATCCAAGAGATCAATAAACTTCATTGTTTCACATCTCAAGAAGATTTCAGCCAAAGAATAAGACAAGGGCTTGATTTTTTTGGCCCTTGTCTCAGCCCATCTTGGAACAAGGTTTTTAGGAATTTTCTTGCTCTATTTAAAACTAATTAGGATTCTTTTGAGTCAGATTTAATTTCCTTTTATTCTCCTAACTTCTAGGGATTGTAAAACCGTATTCAAAGGAGTTTATTTTTTTATTTAAAATGACACACCCCGACCCATAAAGTACACTTACGGCATGTAGAATGAGGCATGTTGGCCGACATCTAGACGTCATCGTCCAGATGAAAAAAAAATCCATTAAATAAAATTCGATATGTTCTATGAGTTGAATGAAACATAACCAGTTAAAGACCGATTACATTCCACCCTAAAATGGAAGTATAGAGCGGGGACATAAGTTTGATGGTCATACCATTACTGGAACTACATGAAATACCCTTTTGGATGCCATATCACTCCAAAATTCAGGAGCAAATGTTAGAGCAGTTACTGAGCCTCCTCAAAGTGAATGCAACACTAGTGATACCTGAGAGGTTCAAAAACAAAGGGTGAGTGGACCCAAAGCTTATTTCAGTGTAAAACCATTTCTAGTAAAATAATTTTAACCCTTCGTGTTTTCCCCAAAAAAAAATAGTAAATCAAACTTGCACATTTTACGAGATATAATAATAAAATAATCATAAATCTCAGTATACAACCCGAAGTATGAAATAATATGCATGAATCACAATCTAATTGCTTATGATTCGTTCGAGGCATACGCATATGCTAGGCTGGGTATCTATAAGCTTATGTACCTCAACAACGTGAAAGTTGGGTGCCAAGCACCGTCAGCTCATGTCCTCTAGAGCTCGGGGACAAGCTGGCACATATTTAACTAGTATTAGAAGCAGGGCATGTGAAAATTCACATGGAAGCTATTTTGTGGCCACCCAGATGAGTATGAAGATATCGGAGACTCCTAAGTAGTTCAAGGTAATAACTCAACAATGTCTTGGGACTCAATATGTACAAATACCAAGAATGTCAAACAACCATGCAATGCAATACATAACTCAATCATGCATACTCAGGTGTACACTAACACATCATATCACATATTAATACCTCTCATAACATGTCACACACTTGTCCAACACTTACCATATCGCAAGCTAGCGTGTCCGAGCGTATTACATAAAATATGCATAACGTTCAATCAACCATAATTAATTTTAAAATGGGTAATCACGTATTCTTGGTAATTGTAAGAAATAAGCATCGTAAAACGTGCAATAAAAAGCATTGTAAAACAAGTTTAGGGAAACAGGCCCACTCACATATTTGTCAGGGAGTCGAAATCACCTGACTAATCAAGCTAGAAAATGCCCCAAGTCCAAATAACCCTAGCCAACCATCCACAAATTTACAATTAACGTTCGAACCAATAAAAACACCAAACCCAACTAGGGTAGCTCAAAACGGGGCTTAGAGTTACATAACAAAGAGCTAAATACGTTTAAAACTATCTACGGCCCCACAAAACAGTGCCTATACTTGTGGGAGTTGAAAAACAACTCCACGCGCTATTTAGGGGCTAGAAAACCACTTGAAACTGTCCAACGCAGTTAGAAAGTATACCCATGCACCGCCGTGGGCCGAAAAATGGGCTCCACGGGCGGCCACGTGATGAAGGAGGGTCAAAAAACACTCCCACCCGCCTTTACACGCCGACACACGCGTCTCATTCTTTGTGCATGGTTGCTATAGTGTTGCACGTGCCACACGTGCAACACAATGCCATGCGTGCGCCACAAACATTTGGAAATATTCCACTAACCGACCGTTATAACACCGTTAGTTTCTAATGGAATATGCTAACGTTGTTAGAATATTCTATTAGAACTTAATACCGTCAGTAACTATTGACGATTGGTCCAGTCACCGGATGACACGACCCATCCCAATCCCCCCGAGATTAATTTGGGATGTGCCATGCTCTAGTCTGACACGATGTCAGACAAGGAATAATACATACCTAGCCCATATGGGCTTCCAAAGCGCGCTAGGAACGGTGGAGGAGTGCGATGTCTCAGTCTCTGCTATAGCCCGCATCCGTGATCAACATGAAGGGTATTAAAACCATTAAGAACTGAGAGTGGACAAAAATCAGTATGTTTATAAAAACACATTTCATAAAGATAATTATGCCCTTCACTAAAAAGTATGCATGCATCGCAAAATCAGTAATCAAAACATTTACTCAAATGTACCATTAGGGCCTTAGCCCAAAAACCGTAACTCAAAACCAAGTGTGGCAACTCAGCCCAAAACAGTAGAATACCAAAATCGGTAAATTCAGTACCAAGGGGCCACTGCCCAAATCCATAACCACAATTTCACAAATACCGAAATACCATTTCATGAATACAATAATCCATACTTACCACATTGTAAAACCCGTGTTCTGGAGGGAACGGTGAACAATCCCACATTCTTGCGATGGGGAATGGTCTGGGAGAGGTTGGTGGTGTGCCTTAAAGGTGTAGGAACACACCTATCTAGCGAGGCCTTCTGGGAGCTCACTAGCTTTGGATTCCTTGGGAACTCCAAAGTTAAGCGAGTGGAGGCTAGTGCAATCCCGTGATGGGTGACCCACTGGGAAGTTGTACCGTGAGCTCTCGAAAACAAAACCATGAGGGAAGGGCAAGGAGGCCCAAAGCGAATAATATCGCGCAAGATGAGTCAGGTCCTGACCGAGTAGGTTCGGGTCCTGACAACATAACCATCATCGGCATCCCAGATACCTAGCGTCCCAAACGTCATATCTCACGGTAATAAGCAACGCGTGCTACCCCGGATCTCTCTGGGTCAATATCTCTGACATCCCAGATGTTTGACGTCCTAGACATCTAATTATAGTAATCCTGCTCCTGAGTCACTATACGGTCCAGTAGCTCCGTATAATGACCCCTCGGAGGCAATACACCGTGACTTCCCCAGTGTCCCAGACACCTGGAGGAGACCATAACATATCCTCTTATCAAGTTGGTATATGGAAAACAGTTTTACAAAGTCATTTCAAAACATCTTAATGGGCCCTGCCCGAAAACTTGATAAAACATCACAAATCCATTTAGGGTCCCTGGCCCGAAATCACTTTTATGAAACATAGGGTCCCAGACCCGAAATCAGATTTATAAAAGTGGAGCAGGGTCATCCCGCGTTAATCCCGGGGGGGATTGGGATGGGTCCTGTCACCTGGAGGAGACCATCACATGTCCTCGTACCAAGATGGTATATGGAAAATAGTTTTACAAATCCATTTCAAAACATCTCAATGGGCCCTGCCTGAAAACTTGATAAAACGTCACAAATCCATTTAGGGTCCCCCACCCGAAATCACGTTTATGAAACATAGGGTCCCAGACTTGAAATCACATTCATAAGACTCAACTGGGCCTCATGCCCGATTTTGTAAACCACTGGGCCCCGACCCGATCACATAACTCAAAAGGGTCTCAGTTCGATTTCGTAAACCAACTGGGCTCGTGGCCCGACCACAAAATTAAAATGGGTCTCATGCCCGAGTTCATCTTTCCAAAACCATACCATAGAACCATTATTAAACTCACAGTCACATAGCAATAGCATAAACTCGTAAACCTCGAAATACGTGTAAATACGAAATTACCTCGAATTACGTGCAATCATGTAAACCACCAGTACCACAATCATCATCATAGAAATCACGCATGTAAAACATATGAAATAGTTATGCATGCAGCACAGTTTAGAAAACGAAGTCCACTCACATACCGTCCTACGATGTCGCCTCGATATGTGTGCCATAAGCCTTCCCAGGCCACACCACTATCACCGGGACTTCTAAACCTGTCCAAATCATACTATAGGGTTACTAACCTCTTCATTAACCTCCCATTAAAGCCCCGTAATTTTTCCAAATTTTTAACTATTTTTAAACGCGATCCTAAACTTTCAGACACCCTGAAACATATCGAAACGATGTCCGATCGACACGAAACCAGTCCCAAAAAGTTTGTTACATCGAATAGATTGAAAGTCATCTTGAACACTTGACCCAAAAGGGCTCCACGTGCCCCCACATGCCACCGCAATCGGCAACGCGTGAAACCCACGCGTCACGTACTGTTCATCGTCAACCTCCAGCGAACCCGGTATGAACTAGTTCACTGGTTTGGTCTGGTTCAACCAAACCGACGGACTGACCCAGTCGGTTCTCCCAATTCCGACCACCACTTTCGACGGGGTTTTCACCTACATCCTCGTCTCATCCCTCCCCATCAATCAGTGATTTCAAAATCGAGAAAAGGGATCATTTTTGTACTTGTTCATGGAGGAATGCAGACTGACCACCTGCAACTGCGTCGTACCATCGATTCGGGCCACCTCCGTCTCCCATTCTTGGTCCCTCAGCTTCGTCATGACCCAAGGAATAAGTCCTAATCAATCCCTAAAGATCGAATTCGAAAATTGAACCAAAAGATTACCGTTCTGGGTTTTCGGCCACCACCCACGGCGATCGACGCCATTGCCATCATTCGACTCGTCTCAGTCTCTTCTCTCAAGTTCGTTTAAGGCCCAAAAGCAATGGTTAAGGATTAAAGGTTGTGGGTGTAGTTATGTCGTGTGTTTGTTAGGGAGAAATGAAGAAGATGATACACGGGGAAGAAGAGAGAGAAATGAAAAATGTGAGTTTTTAGTTTAATTAATTAGTTAATTTGACCAATAGGTATATATCCACAAATTAGGGAAAAGTAACCAATGAGATGAGTGACACTTGTTGCTGATCCAAGGGCCCCACACAAATATCTGCCCAAATAGCTTTAATTAATATTTTATTTGGTTTCTAAGACGTTAAATCCCCGATTTTGCTCCCATGACCATAACTTTTCTGTCGGACCTCCGATTTCGATATGTCGCATGCCTACGGACTCGTGACGTCCCGATCTACGTCACGGTCATCGGCCTTCGTACGTTTGACTCCCCGAGTCAAAAGTTAACATTTGCCTAAAACTAGGGGAAAAATGATCATTTTACACCGTCCGTCCGATTCCGCTCAACTAATCGCCGATTAATCTCACTAATCCTCTATTAGCCACTAATCAAATCTTGGAATTTGGGATGGATCGTTACACAGGAGGCTCATCAGGAACGATGATCGGATCACCGATTACGATGGTCAGAAACTACGTTTGAACCCCAAAATTGATTGTACTTCCACCAATTGACTTGTAAACGCATAAGGATTTCGAAAAACATGGTTTTGGGGTAAAAAAAAATATACCTCAGAACATAGTTTTGGGTAAAGGATTTCTCCAACGCTGCATGAAAATCAAGGGTTAGACTCGTCATAGGAAAAGGGTATAGAGGGGTTTATTTTGGACGGAAGACTATCTAGTTTTGCCCAGATTCCGGCAACCCAACGATTTCCGACCGCCGCCTCCGTCGCCGTGCCCTAGCTGTGAACCCCACATGCAATTATCCAAGTGTGCTACTCATACTATGAGGATTACGATGGTATATGTTATAACCTGAATTCCCTTCAAACCTCGTCAGGTCAAAGTTGGGTCTGCAATGGGTTGTCGAGTCGAACGTCATCGCCGAAGTTCCTCACCTTGAAATCATCATGCATGAAGTTAGTGGAGACCAACACGACCTAAGAAGGCTATTAAACACTGAAATGAGTTTGATTCCTACCTCGAATAACTTGTGATTCCCATTGAGTCACAACTGAGTCACAATTAGGTCGCGAGCGCGACATCGAGATAGGGTGAATCGTAGGGGCCATCCACCTGCCACAATGGTCAAATGGTCAAGCTGATGAGGGTACTAACTCAAGGAAGGGCCCAAGTTCGAGGCTGCGAGTGACATGGGCGATAACCTTCTCCTCCATGGGCGAGTTCATGCCTGTCACCCATAGTTCTGGAGACTAAGAGGAAATTGATTAGCGTACTGCAATGAGTACTGGGCATCAAGGTCTGGAAGTGGTGGAAGAGGGGGTCGTGGTCATGGATGGAGAAAGTGGATGATTAGTCTTATTGAAGCGTTAAATGTTCCAACTGTCGATTACTCGTTGCCCAATCACCGAATGACGCATGTCCTTCCTCCTAACCTGTCAACTTAAATGGAACGCGGGTTCTCCGTTAGTACGGGCACCGGTGTGGAGCCAGCCTAAGGTTCACCGAAGGTCATGTCAGTTACTTTGTTCGTAAGAGAAAATAGTAAACGGTAAGTTTGGCAGAGTAATTGTGAATAGTCAATACTAGTTACCTTTATTGGGAAATGTGTACCCCTTATGTATGGGTAGGTGAGATGTTCAATTCCGAAATTTTCGATGTGGGATAAATACTCCTCGATTTACATGCTGACACGTGTTACGTAGATCGAGGATGGATAGACGTCCACGTGGCATCTCGCATTGGGCCTGGGGTTAGAGCTTGTGTAAGTACGGTAGTTTTGGGCCTTGAACGGAGTCTAGGCATTAAGTATACAGCCCAGTGGGTCTAGTCAGATATGGTGTCAACAAAAGTCCCCCAAGTCATTGGCTGAGGTGGAATTTCTCGGTCGGGGGCTTGTCTCATTCTCTCAGACCCTGGTGGGAAGTATACCTGTAGTCCCCCAAGTCCCCTGGTGGGAGAGTCCGCCGAGACAGTGTCGGCCACGGTTGAGAGGTGTAAAGTGGTCGGTCTTGAAGGGATGCAACGACTCGAGGAACCAACGCCACGGTCGGTCACGTTTTACATGGGCAGTCGGTGGTGGTACCATGGTTAGTGACGAGTGACAATCAACTGGACTGGTAGGTTCCGATACCGAGCGGTGTATCTGGGTCGGTATCGAGGCCCAGAGAATGCAGGGGAGTGGAGAGCAACGAGCGGTGGATGTGGGTCAGTGTTGATGTCCAACGCCTAAGGGTTGGGGTGTGGACACCGAGCGGTGTATCTGAGTCGGTCAAGAGTGCTGGGAGGTTAGTAGTGGGTGAGGAATGACGGTTGGTCTCCCTCGGCTAGATGAATGACACGTGTCGGTGAGATGGAGTGGTCGTGACACGTGTCAGCCGCTGGGAGGGGTGACGCCTCGTACTCTGTGCATCATTCTCTATAAATATTAGGAGCTTTCACCGATTGTCTCACTTTGTGTTGTTGAGAAAAGTGGGGAAATTCTATCGAACAAGGAAGACGATTTCCGATCAGCTCTTAGCGGTGGTGCATACGGTGGTTGCGATTTCCGACTAGCCCTCCTCCATGAAAAAACATAGTAAGTATGCCTTAACTCCATTTTTTCGATTGAAGTGGGTGTTGGTGAAGAACTAGTCATGAACTTGGTGAAGTTTGTGGTCAGATCGTCATAGGCCCGAGTCGGTCCGCTAAGTTATGTTTCTTTCCTTTTCTTTTGTAGATGTCTGTTGATAGTGACTCGGTATCCGAGGGTAAATGCTACGACTCACAGGGCTGTTAGTCGTCAGAGAGTAGTGTGCAGGTTCTCATTCCTGTCTCCCGGTGTGAGGACGAGGCCCACTTGGCCGAGGCACAACATAGGGCACAGTCGGTGCATAGTACGGCCTAGTCATCCGGTAGGACAACGGAGACTTGTGCTGAGGCTGAGCCGACAGGTAGGTTGGGTAGTGGCAATCTCTTGGTGGACGCCGAGACAATAGTCAAGGTGGGGGTTCACCGAGCGTTGAAGCTGACCCATGGCCTAGACAACAGTGTGGTTCGGCTGAACAAGGGTGCGATTTGGCTGAACAAGGGGGGACCGACTATTGACGAGTCGGTCCCGGATGCCGTGCCGATTGAACGTGCAGCCTTCACCATTGACGAAATGGTCAACAAGGAGACCGAGAAGGGCTTGATGAAGATGAGGATCGAGTTTGGCATTCCTGACTCGGTGACAACGAGGTTGCCTTCAAGGGAGGAAAGACTGAGTAATCCTCCGGCCGGTATGGCGTTGTTCTATACCGAGCTGATGCACCATGGGGTAAGACTTCCTCTGCAACCCTGGTTGCAGTGGATGGTGAAAAGGATGAGGGTAGCACTCGGTCAACTTAATCCCAAAGTGTGGCAGTCCCTTATCACCTCAGTAACCGAATTTACAAAGATTGTGAGCAACTGAGGATGAAGGCCGATAAGAGCTCTGGAGAATCCGCGTCCCTGTCGAAGGCTGCCGAGCGCCTGGAGCTGCTCCTCAAAAGGAAGAAAGTGCGAGCCGATAAAGGGTAGCCCGAGCGGTCCGACAGTGCAAAGTAGGGAATGTCCTCATAGTCGAGACCACCAAGTCCTCCGGCTCAGTCTCCCAAAAGAAAACAGAGCGTCGTGGAGGGAGACCGAGTCCTGTCCGCTGACCCCAGGCGGACGAAGGCCGATAAAGGGCAGCCCGAGCAGATAGGGGGCAAGAGGACAATACCGGCCCTAGAGTTCAACCCTCCACCGTCCCCCCTCGGTTGGATGCGAGGATCCTGGAGATGCTCCAGAGGAGGGGGATGTGAACCTTGGTGTGTTCACCGAGGGAGAGGTGATTGGCGAGGGATCAAGTGCCGAGGCCACCCTCTGCTACCCGAGGCAGATGGTGCCATTGCTTAACGGGGTCTGTCAGGGGGCCTCGACGCCCCTGGATGACCTGGCCGAGGTTCAGTGCCGGTCGGTTGACCAGAGGATGGAGAAGGCCCTACTGCTACTGATCAATGTAAGTGCTTTTTGTTTTATTTTGCAAGTGTAGTATGTTCGGCCGAGTGATTTTCTATGGTTTGTCATGTGCAGGTTCTCGGTGAAGTCTACCTCTAGTTTGGGAATGCCTAGAGGAGGGTGTTTGTTGCTCTGCGGGAGAAGGACCGGCTGAGAAAGAAGCAGGATGAGCTCACTTCTAAGCTTCAGGAGGCCGAGAGGGTGATGAAGGAAGCGGACGACCTCACCAGAAAGTTGGAAGCCAAGAGGTGGAAGACTCAAGAGGCCCTAGCCTCCAGGGATCAGGTGAAAGCCGACCTGGATGCTAAGGAGAAGGACCGACTAAAGCACTGGAAGAAGTTGTGTCAGGTGAAGTCGGCTAAGGAGGCCGACCCGGAAGAGGCGAGGAAGACTGCGGTGGCTGAGTTCAAAGCTTCCGAGGAGTTCGACAAGTTGAAGAACGAGTACGCCGCCGACAGCGAGCATGAGTTCTTCCGCAACCTCTTTATGCACAACCTCGGTTTGACCGTGAAGACCCCCTAGCTCGGCCAGGATATCACCACCGACATGTTTGAGGACGAGTCGGGGGAGGAGGAAGACGAGGTTGTGCAGCCAGGTCCCCAGCCAGAGGCCGACACAGTAAACCCTCCAAAGGAGTCAGAGCTAGAGGTGGAGGTAGCACCGCAAGCCGAGCAGTAGATGGAAGAGTTAGTTTAGGATACCCTTGTAATTGTTTGGATCTGTTGCAATTTTGTAATGCTCTTGCAGACCGAGCTTAATGGTCTGCCCAGTTAATGAAATCTGAGTTGAACTATCGAACAAGAGTTGTAGACCAAGTAATTGTACGACTTTACCTTTTTGTATGAGTGTTGGTGTAAGCCGAGTAAGGCTTTACACTAACTCTAATGTTTGAGTCTAAATAGCAAGTGTTGGGGTGTAGGCCAAGTAAGGCCGAACCCCGACTCAGATGTTTGAGTCGTAATGTTTTTAGGTTACAAATGCTGGGTAAATGGAAGAGTTCATAAATAACGGGCGCCATAATCGGCAAATTACAGCAAGTTAGAATATCCAGAAAAAATCCAGAAAAATTACAATGTTTAAATGAAGTACTTCTTTAGGTGGTCGGCATTCCATGGGTGGCCCAGTTTTCCCCCACTTGGGTCTTCCAATTCATAAGTGTCGGGCCGGCAGATTCTTGTAACCCGATATGGACCTTCCCAATTTGGGCCGAGAGTTCCGGCTGAGCTGTCCTTAGTGGCGAGGCTGACTTTCCGAAGGATCCAGTCTCCTTGCTGAAAACCCCGGTGTTTGACTCTGGCATTATGGTAATTGCAGAGCCGCTGTTTGCAGGCAATGTTTCTGAGGTTAGCCTGCTCCCTGTGTTCTTCATTGAGATCGAGACTGAGTGCAAGCTGATAGTTATTTTTTTCAGGTTCATAGGTCGATACTCGGTAAGAAGTTTCGTTCAATTCAGCAGGGATGACCGCTTCCGTGCCGAAGGTCAGCGAGAAAGGGGTTTCATTTGTAGATGTGCGGTAGGAAGTCCGATATGACCAGAGTACGTTGGGGAGAATTTCGGACCACTTGCCCTTGGCCTCTTCTAGCTGCATTTTCAGTGTGTGCTTGATGATTTTGTTGATGGCTTCTACCTGTCCATTGGATTGAGGGTGAGCTAGTGAAGCGAAGCAGAGACGGATATTGTGTCTGTCACAAAAGGCACGGAAGCGTGCGTTGTCGAATTGCTTGTCGTTGTCTGTGACAACTGTGTGCGGGAGACTGAAATGATAAATAATGTTCTGGAAGACGAACGTTTCAATCTGGGTCATGGTGATGGAAGCCAAATCTTTTGCCTCTACCCACTTGGTGAAGTAGTCCACGGCTACCACTGCATACTCTGTCTTCATAAACGTTGGCTACCCACGCAGCATAGACGGCCTTCCAGACAAAGTGAATGATGCTGAGTTTGACGATTTGTGCCTTCATAGCCTCGGTCCTCTCTGCATCGTAGAGGCAACGTTTCTGTTCGACAGGCTTGTAGGCAGGATCGATACTGAGTTGATGACAGATAATGTTAGTGGAGATGCCGGGCATGTCGGCGTAGGACCAGGCGAAGACCTCAGAGTTGTCTCTTAAAAAATGAATCAGCTGTGAGCGTTGGTCAGGCGAAAGAGTTGTCCCAATCCTTACCTTTCGGTCCTAAAAGTTGTGGGAGAGTGCTATCTCTTCAACATCCTCAATAAGCTGCAGATGTGGTGTTGCAGAATGGTCCCGAGGATCTTCAATTGACCCATCTTGTATTTTCTGTGCGTCCTGAAGGTTGACGTCGTCAGCCTCGAACGCGGATTTTGTTACTACCATGGTTTCCTTCGGTGGCTGGATTGGGGTGACAGAGTTGCACGCTCTTGCAGCCATTTGGTCTCCTTTCACTTGGCCAATCCCCATAGGGGTTGGGAATTTTACCAGAAGTAGGTGGGTGGAGGCGACTGCCTTCATTTGATTAAGTATTCCCCGACCGAGAATGGCGTTGTAGGCCGCGGGGTAGTCCACCACTAAGAAGGGTGCTAGCACGGTTGCCCTCCGTGGATGTGTTCCGAGGGAGAGGGGGAGGGTGACGATGGAGTCCCTAGTGAAACCGAAGAGCAGCGTAGGTGAGCGATCCAGACTCGCTTCTGGGATGCCCAATTGCTTGAAAGCTCGCAAGAAGAGGACATTGACCGAGCTTCCAGTGTCGACCATCACCCACTGTACGTCGAAGTTGGATATCTCGTCCATAACGACAATGGAGTCATCGTGAGGATAGATGTTCTCGCGTTCCTCCTCTTCTGAAAACGTGATGGGTTCCCACTCGAGTTGGTTTGTTTTCTTGGCTCTTCCCTCTTCGATGCTGAAGAGCTGGTGATTCTGTTTGGTGGCCCGTAGAAAGTTCTTCTTTGTCCGGTTGCAAGTTAGCGGGCAATAAATGGATGGCCCTCCGGAGATCGTGATGATCTGTAGTTTGCGAGGTGGAGGTGGTGCGTGCTGGAGAAATTGGTTTATCTTCCCATCTCGGGCCAGAGCTTCCACCAGATCCCGGAATGCAACGCATTGGTCAATGATAAGGTCATTGTACTTGTGGTATTGGGAGTAAATTCCTGTGTCTTTGCCAAGCTTGCCCTTTGCTGGCGCCCAAGTAGACTTCGGGATCATATGCTCCAAGCTGAGGAGGACGTTCTAATAGGGAGTATTGGGGATGGTGTAGGTCTCGTATTTGGACCGAGGAACTCGTTTTTCCCCGTTGTTTGACCGCTCCCCCTACTGCCTTTCTTGGTGATTCGGGTTCTTACCCTTCTTTCCGGGGCTATACAGGTTGTTGCTATGGGGGTAGTCTTTCCGTTTTCCCCCATAGCTCTGTTGCCCCTGCTCCTGTGGTCGCTGCGCTGAGCCTTACTGTTTCGGGATGCTCGGTATGTATGCTTTTACCGAGTCAGGCCGGGAAGGTTGATAGAGATTAGCGGCGTTGGACTTTTGGCTCATTGCTTCGGCCTTGGCGTGGACCGCCGCCTGTTTCATAATTTCATTGTAAGTTGTCCAACCTTGGGTGTGAGCTGTGTACCTAAATGGGGAGTCCCAGAGGCCACCCTTGAAGGCTGTAAAAGCTGCCCAGTCGTTCGTCTCCGCGCACCGGGAATACTCGTGACTGAACCTTGCTGCATACCGCTGCATCGATTCATGTTCACCTTGTTTAAGCTGGAAAAGGTCTTCGGCCGAGGATAATCGGTCAGTCTAGATCATGAACTGGTTCATGAAAGTGGAGGTGAGCTGTTCAAAAGAGTCAATAGACCCGGACTCCAATTTTTAGAACCAATTGATCGCCGCTTCGGTCAGTGTGGAACTGAAGATGAGGCACTGTTCCTCATCCGCGAGGTTTTTAAAGGCGATGGCTGAGTAGAAATTGTTCAGGTGGTTCCACGGGTCGTCCTTCCAGGTGTAAAGGGAGATTTTTAAGGGCTTTATCTCGTGATTGATCCTGAACTGGTTGATTCTTTCTGTAAAAGGGCCCAGGCTGGTTTTTGACCAGGCTGGTCTTACTGCTCGGCCTGTCACGGCCTCGAGTGTCCAGACTCGGTCCATGAAGTGCTGTACTAGCGAGTCGGTTCTGGATTACTGCGGGACCCCTCGATTTTTTGGTTCGGCCCGCCGAGTATCCCTGAGTGCCCGATCGTGGCCGACTTGATATGACCGGTCGGAGTCTCTCCCGCTCGGCGGACTCTGGGAGCCAATTCCCCCTCGACCGACCTGCATTGACCGATTGGTGTCCATCCGATTGGGCAGGTTCCGGGATCCACTTCCCCTGTTACCGACCGGCCTTGACCGCTCGGTGTCCCTCCAGTGGGGTGGTTCTTGAGGTTTATCGTCCTGTTGGCCGTCCTGCCCTAACCGGTCGGTACTCCTCCAGCGGTTTGGTTCAGGTGGACGGTGCGCAAGGCCGAGACGGGTTGACCGATCGGTGTCATCTCGAGAGGACCTCGGTGTTTGTCTCTCTCGGTGTGAGCGGTCGGTCGTGTTGCCCGGCTGCCGAACCGATTTGGCTGTGCTCTCGGCTTCCAGGGATGAGTCGGTGATGGGTATGGGGTCTCCCGTAGAAAAAGTTACGCGGTTGTCGCCTGGACGGGACCACCGAGTGGTGATCTGTGCTCGGTGGTGATGTCCCTTTCTGACCTCTGGACGAAGGTCGGGTCGGCGTGACTGGTGGTCATTGACCGACTGATTGCGTCCTCCTCCCTCATTGAGGGCGTCGCGGGCGTCCCGGTAAATCCTAGTGTCACCGGGCTGTCTGCCGGGGATGATCAACATCAAAGTGTGTTTCTTGCTTGGCTCGGCGTCCGCTTGCCTACCCTTATGTGGCTCGGCAGTCGTGTGCTCTTTTTCCTTTCCCGCCAGTCGGCGATTTCTTTCAGAATGCTCGGCGCACTCGTCCACCACCTTGTCGGCCTCAGTCTTACAGACGCGAGCTCGGTGGGCAGCGAGTTCTGCCTGTGCGACCTGTAGCTGTTCGGCCACCTCCGTGTACCGATCGTCAAGTGCCTGGCATCTCGACTCGGCATGGGTACCCTTAGTTTTGACCTCGGCCATGTCACTCTGGAGTCTCTCGATTATCTGTAAAAAGTTAAGAGAGGGGTCTCTCATTGTTCTGGGGCCTTGCCCGGGTGTGATCTCGCCGAGATCATGTTCTCCCTGCATGTTCAGTGTTGACGAGTGTTGTCAAGACCGACCCCGGTTTCACCCCGAACCCGGGGTAAATCCTGCTCCCGTCTGACAACCCGAAACATAACCAAAGTAAACTCACGATAAACCGCCAAACTACACAGTTAGACGCAAGAGAATTTATAACACATCCCGAAGGGGAGTTTTACAGAGCATAGTTCTGAATACAATAGACAGAAAACTGGTAACTATAAACACGCACACGGAAAACTTTACAACACTCCGGGATCCCTTTCGCGACTTCTATACCTCAGACGCTGCCTCGACGCTGAAACCCCGCTCTAGCTCCACGACCTAGAGGGCAATTTAAAAACAGAAATTGTGAGTGGACCATAAATAAAAGAAAAGTTTCCAAAACCAGTTATAAGAAAAACCGGGTTTGGCCCTACGTTTTGAAACCACATGCATAACCCAGTTATTAAAGAAGTTATAGGTCACATAAACCTCATCATAAAAACAGAAACACTATAAAACACAGTTATAGAAATCATAACATAAGCATCATAAAACCGTATCATAAACCATGAATATCAAGTCATCATTATCCGATCAAACCTGCTGGACCTATCCGAGTCTTTAAACTCCCGAGTCTTTAAACTCAATCCAGGCCTCAATAATATCCGAGTCTTTAAACTCCCGAGTCTTTAAACTCAACAGGCCTACGGGGGAAATATCAATATATCCGAGTCTTTAAACTCCCGAGTCTTTAAACTCAATCCGGGTCTTTAAACCCAATCCGGGCCCGGCCCCCGTCAAATCAATATCCGAGTCTTTAAACCCAATAACCAGATCCAGCAAATCCAATCCAAAACCATTTGAAAACCATTTCGAAACCCATATCCAAACCCGAATCCGGAATCACCGGTCTGATGCCCTTCCGGTGTCTAGAACCGTCATTCCGAACCCAAATCCGGAATTCCACTTTTCAACTTTAAAACCAAATCTCGTTTTCCGAAATCCGATTCTAAAACCGAAAGCCCTAATCATCGAAATCACGTTCCAAAATCCATTTATAATCATTGAAAACCATTTATCATTTGAAATCCCAAAACCATAGCATCATAATTATAAATCCACTTTTCCTCGTAAAACGTGCCAAATACGTTATTTCTCGAAAACCGTGCAATTATGAAAAACCAACATAACATATTCAACAATCATGAAATCACATGGAAAATCATAAAACAATTATAGAAAAACAGTTATGCATGCTTAAGTTTAGAGAAGGGGTCCACTCACAGTACCGAGCCCTCAATCGCGTCTCGAACGTCTCGTACGTTCCTCAGCTTCCTCGGGAAGTTCCGATCCTGTCAACAACCACCAAAGTACGTTACTAACACGTCTACGAAAATCCACCTAATTTTCCCCAAAAATCCCCGGGTCCTAAACATAACGAACCGGAACCCTACCTTCGCCCTCGCGGAACTATATTGAATCGACGTCCGAACAACCCGAAACCAATCCCATTAGACTCGTCACAACACCTAGACCAAAAACTATGTTGACAACTTCCTCAACCGCCGCCGCACGCGCCCCCACGCGCCGACCAAAGTGGCTGTGTGTGGCCCTCACGCGCCAGCTACAGTGCATCGTCTACCTCAAGCCAACCCAGTTCGAAATAGTTCCTGCAAATCGAACCGGCGTGAGCCGTTCTCTGCCATACCTACACCAAAACGGCTCCTCTCTTCACCATCTTCATCGTCCCATCCTCTGCAATCCAGTCCCCTCACTCAAACACCTCGACACGGCCTAAAACCTGTCGACTCCAGCTCGAACAGAAACCCGTACTCTTCCCCTGTTCTCTTCTCCGGCCACCCAGGTCTTCCCCCGTCACAGTGGCTACCTTAAACCCTTCCTAAGACCTCACTGAGTCTCACCCAACTCACCAAAACCGTCGACTCAATCCCAGACTTTACGACTCAACGGTTGAAACAAAACGGAAAAACAGAGAACGGCGGGTACTCTCCGTCGTTCTGGACTCCGCCGTGCACTCCTCCTCCACGGCTGCACAACCAGAAGACACCTAGGACCCTATTGAATTCTCTAGACCTCACTAGACTCCTCGATTCACCCGCTAAAGCCACCACTTGGCGTCTGAACCTAAACGGCAAAACAGAGCAAGTTAATGGGGATGAAGAATTACCTGTCCTCCGGTCGCCGTCGCGAGCTCCGCTTGGGCTAGTCGACACCTCTCACCCTCACGACACCACCACGAGTCCAATTGCACCGTACACGGCCACACCACCCCCACGATCTCTCAATTCCTCCCTGTTTTTCTCTGATTTTTCCCCCTGGTTTTCCCGTGGCTCTCAACTCACCCACACACTGATTCCTCACCTCCCAACCTTCTCACTATCTCCCTCTCAATCTCTTATCAATCTTCACTCATCAAGTCACACAACGCACACACCACCACCGTCCAATTCTCCCAACTCTCTCCCTCTGTTTCTGTCTAGTTCGAAGAACACACATGAACACACACGGGTACCCCAAATAATTGGGACCGTGTTCCCTAGAACCAACCAGAACCCCTACACGTGTCACCATCCCTTTAGCCTTCTCACAAGTGGCTCAATCTCAGCCCTCCATTTTCCCTCTCTGTTGCCCAAATCCCCATGTGCAAAGACCAAAATACCCCTCATTTTAAGTCAAAATTACCGTTGTGCCACTACCTTTCTAGACCCGTATCTCACACATCGTAAGTCCGATGAATATGTGCTGCCTGTCATCGAACTCAGGATGACGAGATCTAGCTAACCCTCCTAGGTCAACGTGTCATAACTCGGTCATACGAAGAGTCAACTTTTCCTCCTATTTTAACCTAATTACGAAAGTGCCCTCAACCTTCCGAACATCATAACTTCCTCCTCGGATGTCAGAATCGGGCTTGCCACCTGCCTACGAATTCATGACGTCCTAAACTACATCCTGGTCATCAGTCAAAACCTAATTGACCGCTCGAACTAAAAGTCAACTTTTTGCCCGAACTAGGGAGAAAAATCGTCATTCCAGGCTAACGACCTTATCGTAACCTACTAACCCCCGATTAAGCTCACTAATCTGATCTTAATCACCGTCTTAATCCTACTTTCTGGGACGGATCGTTACAACCTACCCGCCTAAAAAAGAATTTCGTCCCCGAAATTCCACATCTAGTTCCCAATACTAGGGGTCTCCTACCCGGTGACAACAACCATCCCTGGGTTTCCTGTCTATCATCTCCACCTTGGGTATTTCACTCCATCCCCAACTACCTGTTACACTGCATGGTGTACGCAAGGGAAACTCTATGAACAGAAAACAAAGGTATTTTGAAATACCTCATATGGAGTACCCGATAGAATTCATAGAGTACTTCCTCACGTACTACCACCGATACTTCCCAGAAACCATCTCAAGTCCTAACCCAGCACAAGCTAATCCAACAGGAACTCCTCTCTACGGGTTCACTCCCTCGGCTGCTACTTCGACCACTTGTCGGAATAAATCTACAAAGTCCTAAAGGCAAACTCTAGATTGTGGGTTCTCTCCTTCAATAACCTCATATCGATCAGTTATAGTCACTCTTTTCCCGTTCTTCCGTCATCCTTCAACGGAACTCACCGTAACACTCCAGGTACCCAAAAAAACATCCTAGACTCTACCCCGGAATCCAACAACAAGGTAAGTACAACACAACCAAAGATAGCAAAAATACCTGTCCCCGCACCTGGTGCTGACTGAACCTCCTGCTGAGTCATCGAAAACACTCGGGCCTGAGATCCCGACGCTCTACCACGTCCCCTCGAACTACTAGTGGCACCACCACCTCCTCTAGTGCCCGCTGTTCCTGACGCTGTACTCTGTCCAGGCTCCGCCACTCCTCGGCCTACACCACCTTCCCGTGGTAACAGTGGACACTCACGTCGAAAGTGACCTCGCTCCCCACAGTAGAAACAAACATCCCGACCAGGTCCACCACTCGGTCTCCCCGTCGACACAACAGACGTCGCACTAGCTTGCGGAGTCGGCTGTGCTCAGTAACCACGGAATCCTGAACTCTGAAAACTACCAGGTCTACCGAAACGATCATCGCCCGACGACGACGCTCCACTGAAGTTACCTCTCTTCGGTGTCCTCAGACTCGAAGTTCCAGAAAAAGATGGCTCCCGATGTCGCACCGGCAAACTAGCCTCAACCCTCACCGCAGCGTCCGAAAACTCTCGGAGAGTAGTAAACGATCCAGCCGACACTATGGCTCGAATCTCACCTCGCAGGCCTAACTCAAACCTACGACACTCCTCGTCTTCAGTGGCCACAAACGCAGGAGCAAACCGAGACAACATCTGAAACTTCTGTTCATATTCAGCCACACTCAGATTCCCCTATTGAAGCTGCAGAAACTCAGCCTCCTTGGCATCTCGAAAATAACGAGGATAATACTGATCGAGGAATCTCTCCTGAAACGTCTCCCAGGTCAAAGTGTGGGCGTCCCAACCAGACAACTCGAGGCTATACCACTACTCGTACGCCGCACCATCTAGTAAAAACGTAGCCAGTAACACTCGCTCCTCCGGTGGGCAATGCATCACTGTAAAGATCCGCTCAAGTCTCGTAATCCACATCTGGGCTTCCTCAGGATCTGCCCCGCCACCAAAAGTAGTAGCCCCGAGCCGCTGGGCTCGCTCAATCGTAGCACTCTCTGTCCCCCTAGCTGCTTCGTCTTCAGGTCGTGGAGAGGGTCTACGTCTCAGAGGCATCGTCAATCACACGCTGATAGAGGCATAGAAACAGTGGAACAACTTAAACGCAACCTCACAAACCGAAAAACCTATGCTCTGATACCAATTTGTCAGGACCCACCCCGGTTTCACCCCGAACCCGAGGTAAATCCTGCTCCCGTCTGACAACCCGAAACATAACCAAAGTAAACTCTCGATAAACCGCCAAACTACACAGTCAGATGCAGGAGAATTTATAACACATCTCGAAGGCGAGTTTTACAGAGCATAGTT
The DNA here is from genome assembly GCA_032719365.1 of Prinsepia uniflora. Lineage (NCBI taxonomy): Eukaryota > Viridiplantae > Streptophyta > Magnoliopsida > Rosales > Rosaceae > Prinsepia > Prinsepia uniflora. The sequence continues at coordinate 36,499,110 of CM064872.1, forward strand.
CTGAATACAACAGACAGAAAACTGGTAACTATAAACACGCACACGGAAAACTTTACAACACTCCGGGATCCCTTTCGCGACTTTTATGCCTCGACGCTGCCTCGACGCTGAAACCCCGCTCTAGCTCCACGAACGGGAGGGCAATTTAAAAACAGTAAGTGTGAGTGGGCCATAAATAAAAGAAAAGTTTCCAAAACCAGTTATAAGAAAAACCGGATTTGGCCCTCCGTTTTGAAACCACAAGAATAACCCAGTTATTAAAGCAGTTATAGGTCACATAAACCTCATCATAAAAACAGAAACACTATAAAACACAGTTATAGAAATCATAACATAAGCATCATAAAACCGTATCATAAACCATGAATATCAAGTCATCATTATCCGATCAAACCTGCTGGACCTATCCAAGTCTTTAAACTCCCGAGTCTTTAAACTCCCGAGTCTTTAAACTCAATCCAGGCCTCAATAATATCCGAGTCTTTAAACTCCCGAGTCTTTAAACTCAATCCAGGCCTCAATAATATCCGAGTCTTTAAACTCCCGAGTCTTTAAACTCAACAGGCCTACGGGTGAAATATCAATATATCCGAGTCTTTAAACTCCCGAGTCTTTAAACTCAATTCGGGTCTTTAAACCCAATAACCAGATCCAGCAAATCCAATCCAAAACCACTTGAAAACTATTTCGAAACCCATATCCAAACCCGAATACGGAATCACCGGTCCGATGTGTAACGACCTGTCCCAAATTCCAGGATTAGATTAGTGACTAATCACGATTAGTGAGGCTAATCCGTGATTAGTTGGGCGAAATCGGACGAACGATGCGAAATGACCGTTTTGCCCCTAGTGGTGGCAAAACGTTGACTTTTCAATCGGGCGGTCAAACGGACTTTGACCGATGACCGTGACGTAGTTCGTGACGTCACGAGTTCATAGACAGGTGGCACGTTCAATTCCGACGTTCGGGGAGGAAGTTATGAGGTTCGGAAGTTTAGGGGCATTTTGGTAATTTTGGATAAAAGGGGTCAAATGTTGACTTTTTGACGGGGAGGTCCGATGGCCGAGGGCCGAAGACCGTTACGTAGATAAGGACAAACGAATCCGTAGACAAGCGGCACGTCGAATTCGGACGTTCGACGGCGAAGTTACGGTTCACGGAAGTTCCCAGTTACTATTCACGATGGCACGTTTTACGAGACAAAAAATGCAGTTTGTCTTTAGTGGGCCCAGTTGCTTTTTAGCAACCAATGGATGAGTGACAAGTGTCACTTATCCACTGGACAACACATTACATACATGCACTTCACCGTGCATTTTCATTTTCTTCGTTCAAACACAACCCACCCGATCTCACCATTTTCTCTCATTCCCGTGCAACCCAAACCCAGCCAACCATCACCCATGACCAGGCAGAGGACCAGGGAGATCGAGGGAGCTGAGGTGGCCAGCCTGGAGGCCTGAACTGCCTCCCACGGCGGCGAGAGGAGGAGAAACCGAACGGGTACCCGGTTAGCCCATTTGAATCCATTTTTCCATTTTCGTTGTTATGGTTAGTTTTTAATGGTTTTAATGAGTCCATTAGGTTGCTAGGGACATTTTAGGAAGGTTTTGGTGGTGGTTGACGGACGAGAAGCCGTGTAGACTGATCGGGAAAAATCGAACCGTGAGGTTCAAATTGGACCGGTCGGATTTCGTAGGTTTTAGGTTGTTTAGTTAATTAGGATTGATAGGAAATGAAGAAATAGGAATTTAGGAGTTGGAATGGAAGCAAACGGACCGAAAATGAGGGAGAAGGAGACCTGGACCGGTTACGCCGGTCCAAGTTGCAGGAAAAATCGGACCGGCCGGCCCGGACCGGCTGTACGAGGTTGACGGTGGTGACGTGGCATGATGACGTGGCACTTGTCAGATTGTCAGGTGATGTGGACCACTCATCAGCCGACACGTGTCACATGTCAGTGCACAGTCAGCACTGACATGTCAGTGACGTGGACCAATCAGGGGCTGACACGTGGCACTAACGTGGACCAGTGCCGTGATGACATGTGGCACATGTCAGACTGCCACGTGGCACTGACAGCACAGTGACGTGGACCAATGGGAGCATGACACGTAGCACATGTCAGAGTCTGACATGTCAGACCTGACAGCTGTCAGATGACGTCAGCAGGTACTGTAGCAGGCGCTTGAAGCCCACGCGCAGCCACTTCAGGTGGCGTGTGAGGGCACGTGGCAGGGAATCTGGGGAAGGTTCCAACATACGAAACCATCTATTCGATGTAACGAACATTTTGCGACTGGTTTCGTGTCAATCGGACACCGTCTCAATATGTTTCGGGGCATCTGAAGGTTTAGGTTCGGTTTTAAAAATAGTTAAAAATACGGGAAAATTACGGGGCTTTGGTAGGAGGTTAATTAAGTAGTTAGTAACCTTCTATTACGATTTGGACAGGGTTTGGGAGTCCCGGTGACGGTGATTGGCTCGGGGAGCCGGACGGTCTGTGAGTGGACCTTGTTTTCTAAATTGGTGCATGCATAAATGTTTATTATATGTTTTATTACTTGTTTGATGATGTCATGGGTGCATTTCTATGTGGTTACGTATAAGCACGTATTTCGAGGTTTTGGCCTTATACGGTGCTTATACGGGTCTGTATTTCTTTATTGATTTAAATGAAATGGTTTTGGATTTCTAAAAGGATAAACTCGGGAATGGAACCCATTTGGTTTTGTCTCGGGCATATGACCTCAGATTCCGGGCAAGGTGACTGAGATTCCTCATTTTCTACTTGGTGGCAGACGATGTTAGGTTACATGACGTGGTGAGTGCAGCGAGTGTTGTTTGCATTCACGTAGGATGGATTATTCGATCATTCTTGATTTTTCCTCGGTGGAATGACAAGGATCGATATGAGGTAATCAGTGATAACCCACAGTCTCGGCGTGTCTCGTCGTTGACTAATCTATTTAGATGTGGGAAATGGTTGAGGACTTTGGACGTCGTGACGATCGGGGATCGTGACGTCTATGGTCGGTTGACGTAGTGTTGGATCTGGATCGTGATTTGGATATCCAGATAGGTGGAGAGTTTATTACTCTTACTTGGATGTTGAGTGAAGCATGATGGGACTGAACTTCTTTTCGAGGTAAATCCCATATGGCTTATTACTCGCCTGAGTAGTTGTCCGATGAGTAGGTGTCTGACGAGGTCGGATTCTGTCTGACCTAGTGTTGTGTTGATGTTGGGATTGACTTCCCTATGAAGTCAATAATTTGTAATAGGGTAATCGGTTTAGCAGGTAACCGATAGGTTTGGTTTTGGTATGTCTCGGTAGACGTGAACGATATTTCGAGTTTTGGAATCAGATTTCTGGATGACGATTCAGGATTTGATTTTGGAACTTGAAAGAGGATTTCTGTATTTGGGTTTTGGAATCGGATTCTGGGTGACGATTCAGGATTTGATTCTGGAGCTTGACTATGGATTTTCTTTTATGGATTTGGGTTCGGAATGGTCATTCCTAATACTAGTCTACGGAATGATGATTTCGGATTCGAATTTGGACATGATATGGATATGACTTCTGGGTTTGGATTCGGGATTTCTTACGAAATTGCGGATTCGGATTCGGATTTGGAAATAAATAATGGGTCGGAGTTTCGATTTGTCTAATACTGGATTGGGCAAATGGACTCCATTATTTAAACGTGTTTGACTACGACCTAGGTGGTCTGGTTATTGTTGTGGTATGTCGATGGGTAGATGTACGTACTTTGTACGTTGTTCAAGGTACGATACTGGGTGTACTTGTCGTGCCTGGTGACAGTATATAGGTTATACCCGTAGTATGTTAGTGAGCGTATTGGTAGTCGGATTGGTTCTGATACCCTCGGATAAGTTGAGGTCGTGGACTCGACATTGGATACTGTGCAGTGGGTCATGGTATTTCTGATGGGTCTAGTTACACACAGGTCGAGTGAAATGCTTGTGGTTAGTGTAACCACGAGTGTGTGTCATATCAGTTTTTGACTGGCGACTGTCAAGTGGTGGCAGTTTGTCAGATGTGTCAGCGTGGATCGTTGAGTGGAGATTTTGTAAGGAACCGTCGAGTTGTTGTGTCAACGAAATGGTAGATCTGACAAGTGGTGTCAGTTCGGAGCGTACGACTTCTGTCATTCGACGTGGTCGAATGTAGTCGATACGACGTGAGTGTTAGTCGTACGTCTGGTTGCAGACGGTTATCGTTCTGGTTAGTGGGTGTACGAGTGTACATGAGTTTCGAGGTCGGTTCTACTTTCCACGGGGTGGATGTGGAATCAAGATAATTGGAGTTTCGAGAATGAAACTAATTAAGGAGGGAAGAACGATTGGATTTAGGTCGGTTGGAATTTCGAGGACGAAATTAATTAAGGAGGGAAGGTTGTAACGACCCATCCCAAATTCCAGGATTAGATTAGTGACTAATCACGATTAGTGAGGCTAATCCGTGATTAGTTGGGCGAAATCGGACGAACGATGCGAAATGAACGTTTTGCCCCTAGTGGTGGCAAAACGTTGACTTTTCAATCGGGCGGTCAAATGGACTTTGACCGATGACCGTGACGTAGTTCGTGACGTCACGAGTTCATAGACAGGTGGCACGTTCAATTCCGACGTTCGGGGAGGAAGTTATGACGTTCGGAAGTTTAGGGGCATTTTGGTAATTTTGGATAAAAGGGGTCAAATGTTGACTTTTTGACCGGGAGGTCCGATGGCCGAGGGCCGAAGACCGTTACGTAGATAAGGACGATACGAATCCATAGACAAGCGGCACGTCGAATTCGGACGTTCGACGGCGAAGTTACGGTTCACGGAAGTTCCCAGTTACTATTCACAATGGCACGTTTTACGAGACAAAAAGTGCAGTTTGTCTTTAGTGGGCCCAGTTGCTTTTTAGCAACCAATGGATGAGTGACAAGTGTCACTCATCCACTGGACAACACATTACATACATGCACTTGACCGTGCATTTTCATTTTCTTCGTTCAAACACAACCCACCCGATCTCACCATTTTCTCTCATTCCCGTGCAACCCAAACCCAGCCAACCATCACCCAAGACCAGGCAGTGGACCAGGGAGATCGAGGGAGCTGAGGTGGTCGGCCTGGAGGCCTGAACCGCCGCCCACGGCGGCGAGAGGAGGAGAAACCCGAACGGGTACCCGGTTAGCCCATTTTAATCCATTTTTCCATTTTCGTTGTTATGGTTAGTTTTTAATGGTTTTAATGAGTCCATTAGGTTGCTAGGGACATTTTAGGAAGGTTTTGGTGGTGGTTGACGGCCGAGAAGCCGTGTAGACTGATCGGGAAAAATCGAACCGTGAGGTTCAAATTGGACCAGTCGGATTTCGTAGGTTTTAGGTTGTTTAGTTAATTAGGATTGATAGGAAATGAAGAAATAGGAATTTAGGAGTTGGAATGGAAGCAAACGGACCGAAAATGAGGGAGAAGGAGACCTGGACCGGTTACGCTGGTCCAAGTTGCAGGAAAAACCGGACCGACCGGCCCGGACCGGCTGTGCGAGGTTGACGGTGGTGACGTGGCATGATGACGTGGCACCTGTCAGATTGTCAGGTGACGTGGACCACTCATCAGCCGACACGTGTCACATGTCAGTGCACAGTCAGCACTGACATGTCAGTGACGTGGACCAATCAGGGGCTGACACATGGCACGAACGTGGACTAGTGCCGTGATGACACGAGGCACATGTCAGACTGCCACGTGGCACTGACAGCACAGTGACGTGGACCAATGGGAGCATGACACGTGGCACATGTCAGAGTCTGACATGTCAGACCTGACAGCTGTCAGATGACGTCAGCGATGACGTCAGCAGGTACTGTAGCAGGCGCGTGAAGCCCACGCGCAGCCACTTCAGGCGGCGCGTGAGGGTGCGTGGCAGGGAATCTGGGGAAGGTTCCAACATACGAAACCATCTATTCGATGTAACGAACATTTTGGGACTGGTTTCGTGTCAATCGGACACCGTCTCAATATGTTTCGGGGCATCTGAATGTTTATGTTCGGTTTTAAAAATAGTTAAAAATACGGGAAAATTACGGGGCTTTGGTAGGAGGTTAATTAAGTAGTTAGTAACCTTCTATTACGATTTGGACAGGTTTAGGAGCCCCGGTGATGGTGATCGGCTCAGGGAGCCGTATGGCACGCAAATTGAGGCGGCAGCTCGGACGGTCTGTGAGTGGACCTTGTTTTCTAAATTGGTGCATGCATAAATGTTTATTATATGTTTTATTACTTGTTTGATGATGCCATGGGTGCATTTCTATGTGGTTACGTATAAGCACGTATTTCGAGGTTTTGGCCTTATACGGTGCTTATACGGGTCTGTATTTCTTTATTGATTTAAATGAAATGGTTTTGGATTTCTAAAAGGATAAACTCAGGAATGGAACCCATTTGGTTTTGTCTCGGGCATATGACCTCAGATTCCGGGCACGGTGCCCAGTTGATGTCCTATGTTCGGGTACGAGACCCAGTCACTTTACGGTTTTGATTTCAGGTCAGGGAACCTTAAATGGATTCCCAGGTTCATGACGGTTTATGCGAACCGGCATGAACCCTTGTTATGGTATCGTGGTTCATGACGGTTTATGGGAACCGGCATGAACCCTTGTTATGGTATCGTGGTTCATGACGGTTTATGGGAACCGGCATGAACCCTTGTTGGTTATTACGGTACATGACGGTTTATGGGAACCGGCATGTTACTTGATTATGGATATTATGGATCATGATGGTTCAGGGAAACCGGACATGAATGTTTATGTTATGTATATATATATATGTTCATCTACGATCTCCTCCGGGGAGGGTCGTTGGCCTGGGTGGACCCCGGAGTAGTCACGGAGCACCAACTGAGTGGAGTCACCCTCCAGTTGGGTTCCTTACTCTCAGGAAGGCTATGGTTACTATTATCTCGAGTAGGATCAGTGGTCTGCGGACATTGACCTTGACTTTGAGATGACTCGGATTGAGACCCGGGTAGCACGCGCGTAGCTTTGGATACCATGACAGGATTGGTTGTGTGACTTATATATATGTATGTGATGTATATATGATATATGATATGTGGTGTGCACAGGTGTGCACTGGATTTAAGCAGTGGCTCGTGTACTTGGTTTCTTTATGGTTTGGGGCCGAGTCCCGTATGGATTTGGGCAGTGGCCCGTATGGTCGTTTTCATTGTGGTCCTTTCGACCTTGGTTTATATCTGCTTTGGGCTTAGTCCCACATATGGGTTGTTTTGGATAAATTGTTTTCGAATGCATGCATGCTTTTTAGTGGAGGGTACAAATGTCTTCTTATTAAATGTTTTTACAAACTCTTGTTTTGTCCACTCACAGTTTTTAATGTTTTGACTGCCCTTCAGGTTGACATCGGATGGGGACTGTAGCAGAGACCGAGATATCACATGCCTCCTCTGGATCCTGGCGTACTCTGATAGCCCGGGAGGGTAAAGGTCGGAAATATCCCTTGTCTGACATTTCGTGTCAGACGGGAGCAGGGTCATCCCGCACTAATCCCGGGGGGATTGGGATGGGTCCTGTCACGATGCCCTTCCGGCGTCCAGAACCGTCATTCCGAACCCAAATCCGGAATTCCACTTTTCAACTTTAAAACCAAATCTCGTTTTCCGAAATCCGATTCTAAAACCAAAAGCCCTGATCATCGAAATCACGTTCCAAAATCCATTTATAATCATTGAAAACCATTTATCATTTGAAATCCCAAAACCATAGCATCATAATCAGAAATACACCTTTCATCGTAAAACGTGCCAAATACGTTATTTCTCGAAAACCGTGCAATTATGCAAAACCAACATCACATATTCAACAATCAAGAAATCACATGGAAAATCATAAAACAATTATAGAAAAACAGTTATGCATGCTTAAGTTTAGAGAAGGGGTCCACTCACAGTACCGAGCCCTCAATCGCGTCCCGAACGTCTAGTACGTTCCTCAGCTTCCTCGGGAAGTCCCGATCCTATCATCAATCGCCAAAGTACGTTACTAACACGTCTACGAAAATCCACCTAATTTTCCCCAAAAATCCCCGGGTCCTAAACATAACGAACCGGAACCCTACCTTCGCCCTCGCGGAACTATATTGAATCGACGTCCGAACAACCCGAAACCAATCCCATTAGATTCATCACAACACCTAGACCAAAAACTATGTTGACAACTTCCTCAACCGCCACCGCACGCGCCCCCACGCGCCGCCCAAATTGGTTGCGCGTGGCCCTCACGCGCCAGCTACAGTGCATCGTCTACCTCAAGCCGACCCGGTTCGAAACAGTTCCTGCAAATCGAACCGGCGTGAGTGGTTCTCTGCCATACCTGCACCAAAACAGCTCCTCTCTTCACCATCTTCATCGTCCCATCCTCAGCAATCCAATCCCCTCACTCAAACACCTCGACACGGCCTAAAACCTATCGACTCCAGCTCGAACAGAAACCCGTACTCTTCCCCTGTTCTCTTCTCCGGCTACCCAGGTCTTCCCCCGTCACAGTGGCTACCTTAAACCCTTCCTAGGAGCTCACTGAGTCTCACCCAGCTCACCAAAACCGTCAACTCAATCCCAGACTTCACGACTCAACGGTTGAAACAAAACGGAAAAACAGAGAACGACGGGTACTCTCCGTCGTTCTGGATTCCGCCGTGCACTCCTCCTCCACGGCTGCACAACCAGAATACACCTAGGACCCTACTGAATTCTCTAGACCTCACTAGACTCCTCGATTCAACCCCTAAAGCCACCACTTGGCGTCTGAACCTAAACGGGAAAACAGAGCAAGTTAATGGGAATGAGGAATTACCTGTCCTCCGGTCGCCGTCGCGAGCTCCGCTTGGGCTAGTCGACTCCTCTCAGCCCTCACAACTCCACCACGAGTCCAATTGCACCGTACACGGCCACACCACCCCCACGATCTCTCAATTCCTCCCTGTTTTTCTCTGATTTTTCCCCCTGGTTTTCCCGTGGCTCTCAACTCACCCACACACTGATTCTTCACCTCCCAACCTTCTCACTATCTCCCTCTCAATCTCTTATCACTCTTCACTCATCAAGTCAAACAACGCACACACCACCACCGTCCAATTCTCCCAACTCTCTCCCTCTGTTTCTGTCTAGTTCGAAGAACACACATGAACACACACGGGTACCCCAAATAATTGGGACCGTGTTCCCTAGAACCAACCAGAACCCCTACACGTGTCACCATCCCTTCAGCCTTCTCACAAGTGGCTCAATCTCAGCCCTCCATTTTCCCTCTCTGTTGCCCAAATCCCCATGTGCAAAGACCAAAATACCCCTCATTTTAAATCAAAATTATCGTTGTGCCACTACCTTTCTAGACCCGTATCTCACACATCGTAAGTCCGATGAATAAGTGCCGCCTGTCATCGAAGACGACGAGATCTAGCTAACCCTCCTAGGTCAACGTGTCAAAACTCGGTCATACGAAGAGTCAACTTTTCCCCCTATTTTAACCTAATTACGAAAGTGCCCTCAACCTTCCGAACATCATAACTTCCTCCTCGTATGTCAGAATCGAGCGTGCCACCTGTCTACGAATTCGTGACGTCCTAAAATAGGTCCTGGTCATCGGTCAAAACCTAATTGACCGCTCGAACTAAAAGTCAACTTTTTGCCCGAACTAGGGGCAAAATCGTCATTCTAGGCTAACGACCTTATCGTAACCTACTAACCCCCGATTAAGCTCACTAATCTGATCTTAATCACCATCTTAATCCTACTTTCTGGGACGGGTCGTTACAAGTGTTCTCTCGGCGTAATAAGTGGATGAGTCTTAACTCGGTCTGATTGAGCGTAGGTAAACTTAGTCAGTTTCCCACGGACGGCGCCAATCTGTTGAAGCACTAAATGTTCCAACTTTCGATTACTCGTTGCCCAATCACCGAATGACGGGTGTCCTTCCTCGTAACCTGTCAACTTAAATGGAACGCGGGTTCTCCGTTAGTACGGGCACCGGTGTGGTGCCTGCCTAAGGTTCTCCGACGGTCAAGTCAGTTACTTTGTTCGTAAGAGGAAATAATAAACGGTAATTTTGGCAGAGTAATTGTGAATTGTCAATACTAGTTACCTTTATTGGGAAATGTGTACCCCTTATTTATGGGTAGGTGGGATGTTCAATTCCCAAAGTTCCGATGTGGGAAAAATGCTCCTCGATTTACGTGCTGACACGTGTTACGTAGATCGAGGGTGGATAGACCTCCACGTGGCATCCCGCATTGGATCCGGGGTTAGAGCTTGTGTAAGTACGGTAGTTTTGGGCCTTGAACGGAGTTTAGGCATTAAGTATATGGCCCAGTGGGTCTGGTCAGATATGGTGTCAACAAGTCTAGCTGGTTCTCCAAGCACTGGTTTGATGTGTGCATGTGTGATATCTGGTAAGGGCCAAAATTGTCCCAAATAAAGTTAGGCCATATTATCAAATAGGGTTTAGGCCCAAATTTGGTCATAGGTTACACCCAATAGATTTAAGGAGAGCATTGAACTATGTCACCATGTTTGGGTCTTCAAAGGTGGTCTTGGGCCAAAGTAGAAACAATGGCGTGGTTTTGGTTACACAAATATCCAATATGGGCTTCCAACTTGGGCTTGGGTCATTTTGGGCTTAAAAATTGTTTTAGGCTAGAAAAATATGCACGCCAACAAATGAGGCCCGATGACACCCGTGGGGCTAAATTGGTAATTTTACATTTTCATTTCCTAAATTTCGGTATGGATTATATCATAAAAGGTCCAAGAAAACCTTAGCTGCAAATTACATTGTTTTTATATCATAATATTTTTTTTCCATTTTAAGAGAGGAGAGAACATAGTTTCTGGTTCGTCAAGGAGGCTGGAGCGCAAAGGAGGATTTGAGGCTGTTGAGACATCTTCTTCAGCTATCGTCCCATTTAGTGTTCTTCTTTCTTCTTTCTTCTCCCTTATTAATTTTGTGCAATGAATACAATTACATTTTTTTATCTATAATATATTTGAGTAGTTTCTTTTAGAATTAGGGCAGCTTGAAGCCCTAACCATGTTAATTGTTTAACTTGATTTTGGGCTTTGATTTTCATTACTAGTATTGTTGGATAAAATCATATTACTACTTGAATTGCTAATCTTTTATGTTTTTTAGGCCGATCACCTTGTTTGCATAAATTAATGATGGAATTTCTTAGTTGACCACCTTGTTGTCTTGTATTCACTTAGCATCAAGATGTCGAAGTTAAGAAACAAGCTTGTAATCTGAATCCATGACATTCCTAGGATGCACATCACTTTCTAGGGTGAGTGTGATTGCTCAGATTCTCTTTCGTATTTCTTGCATCATCTTAACTGGGAGTTAATAGACGTTTTAAGTGCTCACATGGCTTTGAATATGACAACTAAGAATTGAATAACATATGTGGGGTGTGCCTTAATTGGACTCATGCATAGGCATCATATTCAGACATTTCGTTGTAATTGAATCAAGGAAATCTTGTTAAGAACTTGAACTAGTTAGTGGTGGATAGTTAGCTTTAATTTGACTTTAGTTAATCAAATTATCAACATCATTTGTTGCTGCTTATTTACCTTCTTGCTTATTTAGTTCTTGTTTCAACTTTCAATTCCAAAACACGCACAAAAACCCCTAATTACTTCTTTGTTGTAGGTTCTGCCTTTTAGAGTCTTTTTATGTTGTCTGTTCTCCGAGTTATCATCTTAGTGTTTCTATGTGTACCTAGGTCAGTTCTAAGTATTCTTGTTAGTGTTCTTGTTAGTGTCCTTGGGTGTCATCTAGGTGTCTTGCATATCTCAAGTAGTGTTGAGTCTATCGTCAATGTTTTCTTTTCTGTTTTTGAGTCTTTAACTGAGTTAATTAATCTGAATACAAGGTGGATTTAACGTTGATACAAATCCTGGTGGGATTCGACCTTTGCCATCATTTTACTATCTTAGTCAATTTGTACACTTGCAAAGTATTACTAAATAGAATAATCCATCAGTTGTAAGGAGATGATTTCGAAGGGCTGGAAAAACAGGCCATAAAGATATTCACTAGCTTGAGTGGAGAAATTTGAGTAGTTCTAAGAAGAGAGGGGGTTTGAAATTTAAATTTTTTGGGATGTTTAGTCAAGCTATGGCCGCAAAACAGGGTTGGAGGTTGTTGGAACACCCTACCTCCTTTGTCTCTAGAATGTTGAAGCTTCGTTATTATGCTGATAAAGATTTAATGGCCGCTAATTTATCGTCGGCACCCTCCTTGGTTTGGCGTTCTATTATCGGGGGACGGGAGGGTGATCAAACAAGGGCTGATTTGCAGGGTGGGATTCGGAGAGCCAATTGCAGTGCTTCAAGACCGCTGGATTCCAAGACCGAGAACTTTCATGCCCATTATGAACCTGGGGTTACCTCCTGACGCTCTTATTACCTCCCTCATTCATACTGATAGTGAGTGGAATCAGAAGTTATTACAGACGGTCTTTTGTCTTGAAGATATCCAAGCTATCCTTAGTATTTTCCTCTCTTCAATGGTTAAGTCTGCTGACCAAAAACTCTGGTTCTACACAAAGAATGGGATGTATTCAATTAAATCCGGGTATTATGTTGCTTTACATCTGTTGGAATATGGCATGGGGGGTGTGGCAAAGAATTCTAATATAGGGGTCACGGAACGCTATTGGAAGCATCTATGGAACTTGAAAGTTCCAAATAAGCTGTAAATTTTTTTTATGCAAGGCTAGTTTAGAAATTCTTCCTACGAGTGTTAGTTTGTATGTGAAGAAGATCAGCTCTTCAAGGCTATTCTGTCGGTGTGGAAAACGGAAAAAAGATGTGTTTCATGCAATCTAGGATTGCAAACTGAGCCAACGGGCGTGGAAGGTGTCCACTCTCCCTCGATTCGGTTTTCCTATAACTGGTCGTTTTATGAATCTTTTTGAGTTTGTTGTTTCCAAACTCACGGTTACTGAATTGGAAAAATTTATCTTTATTTGTGGACAGGTGTGGAATTGGAGAAACCAAGTGCTTCATCGGTTGCTATCCCAGAAAACACATGTGGTCGCTAAAGTGGCTCTGGCAGTGCATACAGAATGGGCTACGCTGCTTCCCAAGTCGTCAGGAAGGGGCTCGTCTAGTGTGGTCGGTTCGATGCTCTAAACATGTTACTTCACGCTTTAAACTCAAGTGTGATTGTGTGATGCGCAGTGCCTTTGGACAGATGATTATGTGGAATTTGTGGGATTCTGCAGGACTCATCAGGGACTGAACTTGCTGGTTTTTTTGGTCCAGCTATGTTTGGGATCTCAGTGATTGCTACAGAACTGGAGGTTGTGAAAATGGGGCTGCTGATGCTACAGTTCTTGAGCTCAAGGGAGGTGGATGTTGAAACTGACTATGTGGAGGCTACGCATGAGAATTGGAGTCCTATTGGGCTGCTTGGCCGAGAGATCCGAACTTTGATGGAGGCCACTAGCTTGACAGAACGACAGGTGGGTTTCATCCCTTGGACCGCCAACAAGGGGACCCACAGTCTTGCCCAAGAGGGGCTGAGGACGCATTTTAGAGCAGCTTCAGTGCCTTCTACACCACCTTGGATTCAACCCTCCTCTTGAGGGCACGTGCATTTTAGATATTCTTTTAATGAGGGCACGTGCATTTTGTATGCACCCGTCATCTGTAACCTTTTCAATGTTCAATGAAATTTTTATTTAAATCCAAAAATAAATCTCTATTAAGTAATAGAACATGTAGTAGATAAATCTCTATTAAGTAATAGAACATGTAAATTTCCCTGAAGTACAAATGCATTCCAGTTGCTCAAAGGGGTCCAGAAAATTAGAGGCCTAGTTCAATTTGGTGTATTAAAACATAAAAGATCAAAGTTTGAGTGTAAGCTACGAAGGCTAAGTACAAAGAATGGCTGAAAGAGGAACAAAAAAAGAAAAAACTCAATAGCAATAGCATGAGCAATAGCCAAGGCCGAACAGGTTTGCAAATACTAACCAAAAATAAGAGAAATTATAAACGTATAAAACAGAATCAATCCCTGAGAAGAGTCTCCATGGCTTCAAAGAAAAGAGGTGCTGTTTCGGGGCTTGGAGTCTTGATTGCAATCTTCACCCCGGGGTTGTTTACGACTGTGGTGAGTTCAATTAAGAACGGTACTCCTCGAGGGATTTTTGCAGAGAAATAGAACACATCCTGATTTGCATGTTTGCGCTTTGCAATGAAGAACATGTTTGATGCAGCCAGGCGGTCCAGAGTCCCTTCAACATTACTCAACACCATTCTAGGGAACTCCTTTGTGATCTCATTTGAATCCGGAAGGTTCCTCCATGTCTGCAATGGAAACAAGCATCAGTGTTTAGTTGCTACAATCAACAATTCTTTTGTCCAATCAAATTTTATACTTAGTGACAGAACATCAAAATATCTATATCAGTCAGTATCAATAAGTATCAGACTATAATCCTCAGCTAGAAGCCCAACAACTAAGCTAAGACAACACATGGCCTAGCCATAACTGTTTAATCAGCCTCAAGAAAAGGCACAGAGGCCATTTTCACCCTCTTGATATCATAATGTCACTCCTATCTAAACAACCCACATGTCAACCCATTGCATCTTCATTCCATCCTAATCCTCTTGAGATTTTAACTAACAGCAAACATAGCAGCACATGGTATGACTAAGTCAAGGAACTGTTGCAGTATTCTATCATCCCCCAACATGTTAATCCAAACTTTGTACTTACATATATATACTGGAATAATATAGCCAATAAGCTTAAAAAACCAATAGAAATCATCAGCATGATGGGATTTTCATATCCTAGTAGGACATGAAGTTACAAAGTAGATGATGCTTTTGGCCCCACACTAAAAGTTGAAAGGAAAGAACCAGATGGTGCAGGATGACTTTACCTCGAGAAAGCTTGCACGCTCCATTCTCCCATCCTCATTAAAGAAGACATGCAATGAGATTTTATCATTGAAGTACCAGGCTGGTTGTTGATTATTTTTCACAGCAACCTGCAATAGTGAGGTTGGAGGACCTTGAGACATATTCTGGAATGTAACCATAGGCAGTAGAGTCCCCGCTGATGTACCAGGTTGTATCTTTGGAACCTATTAGACGTTAAGGTATTACGTTATCATTCTATTTAAGGAGACCCCACACAAAATCACATTTCTAATAACTACCTGAAGGGGTACAGCAGCTGCAAGACCAAATGTATTTTTGTTGAATTGAATCATGAAACCATCTAATGGAACCTGTGTGTTGTTCTCAAACAATAAGCTGTAATATATTTGGGTTTCCCTACGTGCCAACTGAGCACTGATTTGTAAACCTTGACCAGTTGATGCTGGTAGCACGACAGGCAAGGGAGGTCTGCAATCAAGGTCAGAAAACCCAGTAAGGTTTGCGGATTGTATGCTTTACACACAGGATCAGAGAATTAATTCTTGTTTTGCAGCTATAAACCGATGAAAATTTGCATTTTGAAAAATCAATAAATTATTTTATAAAACAATACAATTCATATATAAGTTTCTTTTAAGACTAACCCCGTACAAGAATTAAAAACACATCACTCCAATACATTCATCATACTTACCCAATAGGAGAAGCAGGCTGATCCACAGGAACAATAGCACTATTTTCCAGGCCCATCAGATCACCAACTAAATCTGGCACGGGAGAAGTAGGTGCAAGTGCTGGTGCAGGGGCAGGTTGGCTTGGTGCAGAATATGGAGCACTACCTGAACTAGTAGTCGTGGCGGACACAGCACTATCAACAACATGAACAGGTGATTCAGAATTCCCTGTTTCACTGCCATAGTCATCATCTTCAGTTCTTTCGGCTGTGGTCTTCACACGGGTAACAAATGCTTCTGGGGGCTTGTGATACACAGAGGATAACGTAGCTATGTTTGCAAGGAGCACATCAAGAAGAGATGGATCAATCAGGTTTGAATCGTCACCGATCACTGGCTTCTCAGCTAACACTACATCCTTGGCAGCCTGACAAATAACAAGTATATCCATGAGATATAAAACTCAATAGAACAGCTCAACAGAACATGGTATTCTAAGTTATCAAAACATAGTCTTTATAAGGCTACAAGGCAGGTCAATTGTATGTGTGTCATATGCATAAGCACTTTAATAGTACTCTGTTGCAATCTCTGCACCCAAAAATACTTCAAACCACCCCAACCCCCAAAAAGTTAAATAGATTTTTTTATATACTGTTACTATTGAATTGACAAACAAAAAAATACAATATATGAAGTAGAACAAAGGAAAAAGAAGACTAGATATTGGCTATTATATCAACAAATAAATGGATAAAAAATGGGTCAAGCCTACCTCTGGATCAGTTGATAAAAGGCGCCAATATATGTATGCCCTATCTCGTAAATCAGGATTGTCTGTCTCCTGAGTAGCGTTATTCAAAACAACCTGCAAACGAAAATCTAAAAACGTGAGAATTTACTTGGATATATCTAAAGAAAGTACGACAATCAGAAAATCAGAAAAATAGTTATTTCTGAGATCGTACTGCACATTTTTTTCTGAGGAAATTGCACTACACATTATTTTTTTTCAAGGATATGTTACTACACTTTATAATGAGTCATTGATGACAAATGTAGGAGGATAAAAGCTAGAGAGGATATTACTAAAGTAGAACCTGTATCATCTGCTGTGGCCCTTCAGTTGGCTTTTTAAGAAAGAGTTTGACAGTTGCAGTCAGTAACTGCAACTGGACATGTGCAGGCTCTTCAGGGAAACTTTCCAGAAAGCTTTCAAGGAGTTCATCAGCATTGTCAATTCTTTCCGCATATTCACCAATTATCCAGATCATTGATGCCTTTAGAGGGAGAACAGTAGAATGAGCGTGGAAAGAAGATAAGAGCTTAATCATTGAAACTTTTTTTTTGCAACAGAGGAACAAAACAAAAAACTTAAGCTGTAAAACTGATTCTTAACAGGGAGAAAGTTAAATACCTTGGCTTCAGGTTCATCTAAAGTGTCTAGGCTTTCACACAGAGTAGCAATAATGGATTCATAGCTGCAACATTAAATTAATGATAAAATTTAAAATTCATGACAAAGTTCGCAATAACTTTAAAAAGAACAATGAAATTATTACTTACGTATTAGGATATCTTCTAAAGATGTCTTTTATGACAATAATGGCCTCTTGGACTACATAATTTACTTTGATCTTAATCAGCTCAAGTAAAACAGTAATGCACCGCTCAGCTGCTCTTTCTAATTTAATGGCACATCGACCAATGGCACGGACGGCCTTTCGAACAAAATCCACATCTACTTCTGTAGCATATTCTTTGAACTCCAATAAAACCTGAAGAAGTAAGCATGATTTTGACATATTATTTTAAAATCTTCCAACCATGCAAGCCTAAAATGAAATAGTAACTTTGGGAAAGAGTTATACACCTGGTCTATATTCCTGTCTGAGGCCAACTTTATCATGATTTCTAGCTTTTCCATCTTTACATAAATTGGATCGTTGTACTTGCAGAAGAACACCTAGAAAGAATTAGGAATTATGTATGTTAAGCTTCCTTGCAACATGCATATTGAAATTAAGTGTCCCATAGTTGAGTGCGTATATGAGTATAATTCTGGATTAACTGGTAAGACTAAGACTATGACTAATTTACCTTAATTTCATGGGCAAGAATGGTTGGCCGCCTTTGTACTATAAGGTTGATGTTTCTCAATGCAACATATTGTATCTCAGGCTCAGCAGAGAGCAGTGTCACAAGTGGAGGAGCCATCTTTTTGCAAAGAGTTCTGACGACATCAGTGCTAGTGATAAGTTCCATTTGTTGGAGGATCATCTGCACTTAAAAGAGTAAGCAATGAAGTGATTAACCAAGAAGATGATAATTGAAAGCAATAACAATGATACGATGACTCAGAACTTGAAAGAAAGTCACCTTAACAGCTGAAAGTACGACAGCGCAGTTAGCATGTTGCAGTCGTGGTGTAACTCGCTCTACTATATTTTCTGCTTCACGAGCATCTGCTGCTTTGTATCTGGAAAGAGCATCCAATATGAAAACTTGACCCCACCTGTACACATATTATAATCAAGTTACAGAAACATTTGAAAAGGGTTTCAATAAAAGAGAAAAAAGAACAATATGATCCACAAGGACATGAATAGAGAATCACAAGTAATGTATTCAATGTATAAAATATAACTGAATGATTACTTCTATAAGTACACTTACTCTGTGCATTCATTTAAGGCAGTAAGGAGCTTTGACAGGGTGTGACTAGTGAGGTCAAAGATAGGTCTACTGCTATTTTCTTGAATTTCAGCAAGAGCAGCCACGGCATTTGCGACAACCATTGGATTATTATCAGATATCAAATCCTTAAGAGATTCCAAAAAGCCCCTATCTTCAACCAACTCAGCATTTATGTCATAAAGTTTGGCAACACATATTGCTGCTGTCTTGCGGACATAGGGATCATCATCCTGAAACACAAGCAAAATAAAATAATTTTGAAGTGTTAGAGAAGTAAAGACTGTACACTGCAAATATTCATGAAGTTAAATCCAGGTTCCAACAACTGAGAATCCCGCCCAAAAATTATGAGCACTTAAAATCAACCTTGAGACACCTCTGAAGGGGATCACAAAGATATTCTGTAATTTTATCAACACGAATGCAACCCATTGTCCGGACTGCTAATGCACGAATCAAGGGATTTGGGTCCTGTGAATCCTGCAAAATTGATCATGCAACACAAAGTTCTTAGAAACAATACTAAGGCCAGCTTGTCGGAGAGAGAAAAAAATAATAATAACTAGTTGAACAGGGCCTGAAGGTTTCTCTGCGGATTTACCTTGACAAATGTATTCACAGCAAGTATTGCAAGGTCAGGCTGGCTTTTAGCATAATTTATCAGATACAAATAGACCAATTTCTTCAACTCTAAATTTTCCGTTTGCATACAATTCACTACGTCTGTGAAAAGTGAAGAAACATCCTTCCCAACAGTCATTGCAGCGATCACCTTCTTAACGGCATCTTTTCTCTTATCCTGTACCCCACATAAGGTTATGTTCACAAAGCTTCTGAGTGCAAGAAATATAATTTTGAATTGAAACAATAACACAAACGTGGAATCGAAATCCTAGTGGGAAAAAAAAAGACTACCCAAACACGCACAAAGCAAGACTACAATTCACTGCACTGTGGGCAAATAACAATTTGACAATGCTCTGATTTTTCACTAGCATATAAGAAACGACACTGCATTCAATCCTACTCAATCTAAGAGAAAATATTGACATTGAACAGAGCAGAATTTCGCTTCATTTAGATCAATTTCTCCAGCTCCAAACAGAACACAAAACTAATTATAGATGAATACATATATTCCGTATTGGATCCGCACAATTCTGAAACCCTTTGGGGTTGCATGTTACAGAATTCGAAGAAAATGGAAGAGTACTTTAAGCAACAAATCAAAGCGTGAACCAACATATCTGCTCGCAACAATCCTTCATATGCAACAAAAAACCTAAATGAAGAATCAAATACCTAATTTATCTAGATCAGAGATCAATATCATATACACGTAATTGTACGTAGAGAGAGAACGAGAGAGAAAAATACCTTGTATTGAGAATTGAGCTCTTCTTTGAGCTCAGGGATTTCGCCCTTCTTGGTGGTGGAGAAGTACTTGGAGTCGTGTCCACTCATCTCTTTGCTCGAATCGTCTCCTTCTCCTTTCTCTCAGTCTACAACGCAATGCCTGGGACCAAAGTGCTTCGTCTAAAAGAGACGACAGAAGAAGAAGAAGAAGACGAAGAAACGAAAATAAAAAACCGACAAAAGAATGTTAATCTTAAATCTGAACCAGTGGAAGTATTGGGCACTGGACCGGGTTTTTATATACGCACGCCAGTATTTTCAAAGAGCCGATCAAGTTGGCAAAGCTCCGGTTAACGAAGCCATTCTATATCTCTATTATCTCTATTATTATAAAAGCAAAGAGAGATAATAGGCTTCACCAAATTTTTAGACAATCATATCCTTGCTTAACAAAAAATCTTTAACGGCAAAAATTAACTAAATTGAGAGTTTAATTGTAATATCATATTATTCACCTTTAACATATTTAAAAAATTGAGCAAAACTGCTACAAACAAAAAAAAATATTCACGACTGCTCTCTCCTCCACGAACGAAGTAACTGGCTAATAACATTTGTATGTTGATGTAAGAAGTAACTAGCTAATAACATTTGTATTTACATTGCTGTGTTTTCTAATGAATTTCTAGGTGTTTTTTTATCTTATTTGGTTTATAAAATTCAAGTAGCCGAGGCTATAGAGATTGTATATGAATATATGCTGTTTTCTCATTTCTGTTGTTTTTAAATGAATTCTCGGGTGTTTGTATAAGATGTGCTTAGAGCCTCTGTGAGGTGGATTGTTTTCTTTGCATTTTCATATAAATCAGAATTCAAGTAATTAATTTGAGATTTTCATTCAAAATCAATCAACCAAGATTAGTTTTTGGTGATTGTGGAGTTGAAACTTGAAATCATTAGATAGTTTTAAATTTTTTACGTCTTCTATAACTGATGCATGGAGAGATGGAGAGATTGAGGATGAGATTGTGAAGAAGACGATGATGAGGATGGAAGTTGCAGAGTTGGAAGAAGCCATGGAATAAGTAGTTTGTGTGTTTAAATGACAGGACCCATCCCAATCCCCCCGGGATTAGTGCGGGATGACCCTGCTCCCGTCTGACACGAAGTGTCAGACAAGGGATATTTCCGTCTTTTATCCTCCCGGGCCATCAGAGTACGCCAGGATCCAGAGGAGGTATGTGATATCTCGGTCTCTGCTACAGTCCACATCCGCTGTCAACCTGAAGGGCAGTCAAAACATTAAAAGCTGTGAGGGGACAAAACAAGAGTTTATAAAACATTTCATAAGAAGACATTTGTACCCTTCACTAAAAAGCATGCATGCATTCGAAAACCATTTATCCAAAAGAAACCATATGTGGGAACTAGGCCCAAAACCAAGATTGAAAGAACCATAATAAAAACGACCATACGGGCCACTGCCCAAATCCATAAGGGACTCGGCCCAAATCATAAGAAACCAACCATACGGGCCACTGCCCAAAACCTGTGTAAACACACATCATATATCATACATAGCATACATCACATATACATATAATTCACACAACCAATCCTGTCACGGTTTCCAAAGCTACGCGCGTGCTACCTAGGTCTCAATCCCAGTCTTCTCAAAGTCAAGATCAATGTCCGTAGACCACTCTGTCGGTGCTCCGTGACTACTCCGGGGTCCACCTAGGCCAACGACCCTCCCCGGAGGAGATAATAGAAGTAAAGGAAGGTATATGAATACATATATATACATAACATAAACATTCATGCCCAGTTCCCTTGAACCGTCATGATCCACAACATCCATTAACCAGGGTTCATGCCGGTTCCCATAAACCATCATGAACCAGAGTGACCTGACAAAGGTTCATGCTGGTTCCCATAAACCGTCATGAACCACAATGACCTTTCCAGAGTTCATGCCGGTTCCCGTAAACCGTCATGAACTTGGAAATCCATCTAGGGTCCCTGACCCGAAATCATAAACCGTAAAATAACTGGGTCTCGTCCCCGAACATATGACATCAGCTGGGCACCATGCCCGATATCTAAGGTCATATGCCCGAGAAAAAACCAAATGAGTCTCATACCCGAGTTTATCCTTTTGAAATCCAAAACCATTTCATTTAGACCGATAAAGAAATACCGACCCGTATAGGCACCGTATAGAGCCGAAACCTCGAAATACGTGCCTATACGTAACCACACATCCAAATGCACTCATGGCATCGCAAACAAGTATTTAAAACATATAATAAACATTTATGCATGCACCAATTTAGAAAACAAGCTCCACTCACAGAACGTCCGAGTTGCCGCCTCGATTTGCGTGCAATAGGCTCTCCCGAGCCAATCCAACCTCTCCGGATCATCCTAACATGTCCAAATCATATCCAAAGGTTACTACTAACCTATACAAGTCCATATTAAGAACCCTAAACTTTCCCGGAAAAGTCAAAGTGTCCCGTACACGTTTCCCGAGGTAAAAACCTCAATTTGACCAACCTAACGATTTTCGATCGACCCGAAACCACCGCCATTGGATCCGGATCGTCGAAACCTTTAAAATGACATTGGGCCCACACAAAACACTGTTCACACGCGCCCCACGCGCTAGTCAACGCAAAAGTCAACGCTAACGTCATGCTGACGTCAGCACTGACACCTCTGACAGTGCCACGTGTCAAGCTCCCATTGGTCCATATTCTGACATGTCAGTTGACATTGTCAGATCTGACATGATGACATCATCCCTGATATGATGACGTCATCAGTCATCCCTGTCCTCTTGCCGGGTTGACCCGAAGCCTGCAACCGGGTCGCCGTGACCCGCGGCTTGACCCGACCGTTTCTCTTCACTCCGGCCACCATTTCTCCTCCCGTTTGTCCCATTCTACTCGTCACAACCTAACCTACAGTCCTATGACTTATAACGGAAGAAAAAACATCGAAAACCCGTACCTTCAATCCAGCCATGGCGGCCACATTTTTCTCCCGCCGTTCACGGCTGTTCTAGGACCAACCCCAAAACCAATCCTAAAAGGTCCCTAAGACCTCCAGGAACATTTCCCAATCAAAGAAATCGAATAAAAATCATCAAAACCCAAATATGAATTTTAAAACTAAAACTTACCCTTTTCGGGTTTTCACCCGCCGTGAGCTGCTGCCGTCCCCAGCCGTGTCCTCAGTCATCCTCACAACACTCTCACGGCCACACTAGATGGAGGTTTGTGGTGGTGTTGTGTGTTTTGAAGAAAATGAAGAAAATGGTGAAAGGGGGGGGGGGGGGGGGGGTGGGTTTCGGGTTTGTGAGGAAAAACAAAGAAATGAAAATGATGAAGATGAATTGATCTGATGAGAGAAAAGAGATGGATTAGATGATTAGATGAGTGGTGAGGATTGAGTGTTTAATAGAAATGAAGGGCTAGGATTTAATGTTGGAAGATTAGATATAATAATAATAATTATAATATTATTTTATTAAGTAGATCCACCTTTTTGAAAACTAGCCAATGGGATGAGTGACACTTGTCACTCATCCATAGGTCCACCTAAAATATCTACCCAATCAGATATTGCCAACTCAGCCCCATCTCGAAGTACGTGCATAGTGAAATCGAACTTCCGTGACCCATAACTCTCCCGTTCGAAGTCCGATTTCAGTGTGCCGTCTGTCTATGGATTCGTATAGTCCCGATCTACGTAACGGTCTTCGGCCCTTGGCCATCGGACCTTTCGGTCAAAAAGTCAACATTTTCCCCTTTTTAACCATAATTACCAAAATGCCCATAAACTTCCGAACGTCATAACTTCCTCCTATGACGTCGGAATTGAACGTACCACCCGTCTATGAACTAGTGACGTCACGAACTACGTGACGGTCATCGGTCAAAGTCCATTTGACTGCCCGAATCAAAAGTCAACGTTTTGCAACGATCAGGGTTTAATTGTAATATCCTTACTTAACAAAAAATCTTTAACGGCAAAAATTAACTAAATTGAGGGTTTAATTGTAATATCATATTATTCACCATTAACATATTTAAAAAATTGAGGAAAACGGCTACAAACAAAAAAAAATATTCACGACTGCTCTCTCCTCAACGAACGAAATAACTGGCTAATAACATTTGTATTTACATTACTGTGTTTTCTAATGAATTTCTAGGTGTTTTTTTTTATCTTATTTGGTTTATAAAATTCAAGTAGCTGAGGCTATAGAGATTGTATATGAATATATGCTGTTTTCTCATTTCTGTTGTTTTTAAATGAATTCTCGGGTGTTTGTATAAGATGTGCTTAGAGCCTCTGTGAGGTGGATTGTTTTCTTTGCATTTTCATATAAATCAGAATTCAAGTAATTAATTTGAGATTTTCATTCAAAATCAATCAACCAAGATTAGTTTTTGGTGATTGTGGAGTTGAAACTTGAAATCATTAGATAGTTTTAAATTTTTGACGTCTTCAATAACTGATGCAGGGAGAGATGGAGAGATTGAGGATGAGATTGTGAAGAAGACGATGATGAGGATGGAAGTTGCAGAGTTGGAAGAAGCCATGGAATAAGTAGTTTGTGTGTTTAAATGACAGGACCCATCCCAATCCCCCTGGGATTAGTGCGGGATGACCCTGCTCCCGTCTGACATGAAGTGTGAGACAAGGGATATTTCCGTCCTTTACCCTCCCGGGCCATCAGAGTACGCCAGGATCCAGAGGAGATATGTGATATCTCGGTCTCTGCTACAGTCCACATCCGCTGTCAACCTGAAGGGCAGTCAAAACATTAAAAGCTGTGAGGGGACAAAACAAGTGTTTATAAAACATTTCATAAGAAGACATTTGTACCCTTCACTAAAAAGCATGCATGCATTTGAAAACCATTTATCCAAAAGAAACCATATGTGGGAACTAAGCCCAAAACCAAGATTGAAAGAACCATAATGAAAACGACCATACGGGCCACTGCCCAAATCCATAAGGGACTCGGCCCAAATCATAAGAAACCAACCATACGGGCCACTGCCCAAAACCTGTGTAAACACACATCATATATCATACATAGCATACATCACATATACATATAATTCACACAACCAATCCTGTCACGGTTTCCAAAGCTACGCGCGTGCTACCTAGGTCTCAATCCCAGTCTTCTCAAAGTCAAGATCAATGTCCGTAGACCACTGGCCCTACCCGAGGTAATAGTAACCATAGCCTTCCTGAGAGTAAGGAACCCAACTGGGGGTGACTCCACTCAGTCGGTGCTCCGTGACTACTCCGGGGTCCACCTAGGCCAACGACCCTCCCCGGAGGTGATAATAGAAGTAAAGGAAGGTATATGAATACATATATATACATAACATAAACATTAATGCCCAGTTTCCTTGAACCGTCATGATCCACAACATCCATTAACCAGGGTTTATGCCGGTTCCCACAAACCGTCATGAACCATAGTGACCTGACAAAAGTTCATGCTGGTTCCCATAAACCGTCATGAACCACAATGACCTTTCCAGAGTTCATGCCGGTTCCCGTAAACCGTCATGAACTTGGAAATCCATCTAGGGTCCCTGACCCGAAATCTTAAACCGTAAAATAACTGTGTCTCGTGCCCGAACATATGACATCAGCTGGGCACCATGCCCGATATCTAAGGTCATATGCCCGAGAAAAAACCAAATGAGTCTCATACCCGAGTTTATCCTTTTGAAATCCAAAACCATTTCATTTAGACCGATAAAGAAATACCGACCCGTATAGGCACCGTATAGGGCCGAAACCTCGAAATACGTGCCTATACGTAACCACACATCCAAATGCACTCATGGCATCGCAAACAAGTATTTAAAACATATAATAAACATTTATGCATGCACCAATTTAGAAAACAAGGTCCACTCACAGACCGTCCGAGCTGCCGCCTCGATTTGCGTGCAATAGGCTCTCCCGAGCCAATCCAACCTCTTCGGGTCATCCTGACCTGTCCAAATCATATCCAAAGGTTACTACTAACCTATACAAGTCCATATTAAGAACCCTAAACTTTCCCGGAAAAGTCAACGTGTCACGTACACGTTTCCCGAGGTAAAAACCTCAATTTGACCAACCTAACGATCTCCGATCGACCCGAAACCACCACCATTGGATCCGGATCGTCGAAACCTTTAAAATGGCATTGAGCCCACATAAAACACTGTTCACACGTGCCCACGCGCTGGTCAACGCTACCGTCATGCTGACGTCAGCACTGACACCTCTGACAGTGCCACGTGTCAAGCTCCCATTGGTCCATATTCTGACATGTCAGTTGACATTGTCAGATCTGACATGATGACGTCATCCCTGACATGATGACGTCATCAGTCATCCCTGTCCTCTTGCCGGGTTGACCCGAAGCCTGCAACCGGGTTGCCGTGACCCGCGGCTTGACCCGACCGGTTCTCTTCACTCCGGCCACCATTTCTCCTCCCGTTTGTCCCATTCTACTCGTCACAACCTAACCTACAGTCCTATGACTGAGAACAGAAGAAAAAACATCGGAAACCCGTACCTTCAATCCAGCCATGGCGGCCGGATTTTTCCCCCGCCGTTCACGGCTGTTCTAGCCCCTCACCAACCCCAAAACCAATCCTAAAAGGACCCTAAGACCTCCAGGAACATTTCCCAATCAAAGAAATCGAAAAAAAATCATCAAAACCCAAATATGAATTTTAAAACCAAAACTTACCCTTTTCGGGTTTTCACCCGCCGTGAGCCGCCGCCGTCCCCAGCCGTGTCCTCAGTCATCCTCACAGCACTCTCACGGCCACACTAGATGGAGGTTTGTGGTGGTGTTGTGTGTTTTGAAGAAAATGAAGAAAATGGTGAAGTGGGGGGGGAGGGGGTGGGTTTCGGGTTTGTGAGGAAAAACAAAGAAATGAAAATGATGAAGATGAATTGATCTGATGAGAGAAAAGAGATGGATTAGATGATTAGATGAGTGGTGAGGATTGAGTGTTTAATAGAAATGAAGGGTTAGGATTTAATGTTGGAAGATTAGTTATAATAATAATAATATTATTATTTTTTTATTAAGTAGATCCACCTTTTTAAAAACTAGCCAATGGGATGAGTGACACTTGTCACTCATCCATAGGTCCACCTAAAATATCTGCCCAATCAGATATTGCCAACTCAGCCCCGTCTCGAAGGACGTGCATAGTGAAATCGAACTTCCGTGACCCATAACTCTCTCGTTCGAAGTCCGATTTCAGTGTGCCGTCTGTCTATGGATTCGTATCGTCCCGATCTACGTAACGGTCTTTGGCCCTCGGCCATCGGACCTTTCGGTCAAAAAGTCAACATTTTCCCCTTTTTAACCATAATTACCAAAATGCCCCTAAACTTCCGAACGTCATAACTTCCTCCTATGACGTCGGAATTGAACGTACCACCCGTCTATGAACTCGTGACGTCACGAACTACGTCACGGTCATCAGTCAAAGTCCATTTGACTGCCCGAATCAAAAGTCAATGTTTTGCAACGATTTGAGGCAAAACGGTCATTAGCCTCACTAATGGTGAATAGTCACTAATCTAATCCTGGAATTAGGGACGGGTTGTTACATTAAAGCAGTGCCTTTGTCGAGCTTTTATAAAGAGCCTCCTCCAAAAGTTGAATTAAATAAGGTAACTCCTTGACTTAAATTGACTTCAACAAATCCTTTTTTTTTCCACATTTTTTACAATATGAAGTTTAGTCTTTCTCCTTTTTTTTTTCTTCTAATTGTCCTTTGATTTGTTTGCTTTTGTATAGCAACATTGTATGTGACTATTCTATACCAATCAATTTAGATACCATGCAATATCTCTAAAACTTGGAAGGCCCAACAATGTGGTTCTTGGTTGAGGAGCTCCTCAGAAGATGCTGGGGCATGCCTAAGTCCACATCTTAATCAAGAACTGAATTATTCAAAGAAAGGATTGAAGGCTAAAACTGAAAAAGATGTCACAGATACAAAGAAGCCTATTCGAAAGTCTCAGCCCAAGGTTTCTCAGGAAAATGTTGCTACCAAAGCCAAAGCAGTGGTTGTTAAGTCACCACCAAAGGATGCCAGAGAAGAAACGCAAGCCCATAAAGAATGCACTAGAAAAACTGAAGATGGTCAGGACCAGTCCGCCGATCCATCCGAGTTCAAAGATGAGATAGAATCTGAATTGGGTGTTATCCAGATCAGAAAACCAGTCTTCACCCTTGAGATACTACATCATGAAGTTGTCATTGGAGTTTGATGACATATTTGTGATGCTCTTTATGTTCATAGTCTTGCAAAATTTAAGTTCCATATTGTTTTGGAAAAAACCATCATGAGGGGATACTCAGTAAAGCCATGTATTGGATATCTAAAGGTAAATGTAGTTTATATTTGTGTTTTTTCAAATCATTAATGTAACGACCTTTCCCGAATTCCGGGATTAGATTAGTCACTAATCTTGATTAGTGAGGTTGAACGGTGGTTAGTAGGGCGGAATCGGACAAAATGTGCAAAATGACCATTTTGCCCTTGGTCGTGGGCAAAATGTTGACTTTTTGATCGGGCTGTCAAACGGGCTTTGACCGATGACCGTGACGTAGTTCGGGACGTCACGAGTTCATAAACAGGCGGCACGTTCGATTCCGACATTCGAGGAGAAAGTTATGATGTTCGGAAGTTGTGGGGCATTTTAGTAATTTTGGTCAATTGGGGTCAAATGTTGACTTTTTGACCGGGAGGTCCGATGGACGAGGGCCAAGGACCGTTAAGTAGGTCTCGTCGATACGAATCCAATGACAGGCGGCATGCCGAGATCGGACGTACGACGAAAAAGTTATGGTCACGGACGTAATCGCGATTAACCGAGACTCGGAATAAAATAATAATATAATAATGAATAGTGATTGACGAATCTGGACCCTTGGATGTAGGCCACGTGTCACTCATCCCCACACTCCCTAAAATCTGGATCCTTGTTGGCCATTGGATTATTTAATCCATTTCCTCTCCTTAAATCCTTACCATTCATTTTAAACCTCAGATTGAATCTGGGTCGTTGATTCATTCCTTCTCCCATTATTTGATCAGACTACACTCAATCTCACTTTCATTTCTCTCAACTCGTGAACACGACTGGCTCCCTTGAACAAACACACATCCAGACGGCCTCCTCCTTTGCCTAGCTCCACCTCCAGACGATCACCACCACCAGCCACCTCCAGACGGCCACCACCGCCCCACAGCCACCCTGCACGGCCAAAAATCTCCCCAGACCCGAGAGGAACCAAATCGGCCCAAAATATCCAAACGTCCAAACCACCTCACCAAATCGGCCAAGGAAGTTTGAGGCGATAACAGGTCTGTGATGCCCTTAGATGTTCTGGGCCGCACGCGCGCTACACTGATGTATTCAACGAGTCTATAACCTTGGCCAACATGCCCGGGTAATCTTTGAAATTTCATCGTGATGGGGATAGATCATTGCAATTGTTGGTCTTCAAAGAGGAATTCCTAGTAAGCGCGAGTCATCAGCTCGCGTTGACTGCGTCCCTGTCCTTTGTACATACCGCCCGTCGCTCCTACCGATTGAATGGTCCGGAGAAATGTTCGGATCGCGGTGACATGGGTGGTTCGCTGCTTGTGACGTCGCGAGAAGTCCATTGAACCTTATCATTTCGAGGAAGGAGAAGTCGTAACAAGGTTTCCGTAGGTGAACCTACGGAAGGATCATTGTCAAACCCTGCCTAGCAGAGTTACCCGAGAACGAGTTTCAACCTGGGGGCTCTGGGGTCCTCGCGGGCTCCGTGTCCCCCTCGTCCTGAGAGGCCAGCCGCTCGTTCGCGTCGGTGACCCGCCAGGGCGTATAAAAAGAAAGACGGCCGCGAATTGTGCCAAGGAACTTGAATGAAAGAGCGCGCCCCTGCTGCCTCGGAAATGGTGCGCATGCGGTTGGCGTTGTCGTCTTCAATATGTCAAAACGGCTCTCGGCAATGGATATCTTGGCTCTCGCATCGATGAAGAACGTAGCGAAATGCGATTAATGAATCTATGAAATGGCTTTTCGGTTGGATATGTGTTATATGGTAAAAATGGATTATTGGTTATGAAATGGTATGTCGGGTCGGACCCCCTATATGGTTTTGGATTTTTGGATTTATATTTATGGCTTTGGGCGGTGGCCCACATGGTTTTAATATGTCTGGTGGTGGTATTCCACAGTTTTGGGCTGAGTTCCCACACTTGGTTTTTGGTTAACGGTTTTTGGGCTAAGGCCCTAATGGCTCGGTTGAGTAAACGTTTTGGTTACTGGTTTTCGTGGCATGCATACATTTTTATTGGAGGGCATAAATATCATATAAATGTATTTGATGAACTTATTGATCTTTGTCCACTCATAGCTTTTGGTTTTAATGCCCTTCAGGTTGATTACGGATGCGATTGCAGCAGAGACTGGGACATTGCATACCTCCTCCATCGGTCCTTGCGCACTCTGCATGCCCGTGTGGGAAGTGGCTCTTGGTTATCCCTTGTCTGACACCCCTTGTTGGACGGGAGCAGGGCACATTCCACGGTAATCCCAGGGGGATTGGGATGGGTCCTGTCAACTTGGTATCAGAGCACGGTTGCTCTTTTGTGCGCGCAGGTCGAGGGTGTGATGTCTCATTGGGCTGCAATTCGTTATCAACCTGATAGATAGTTTTGGGTTTTAATCGCGGATTGAGTGTGTTTGGCCCGATACGCCGTGCGTTAATGTGATTCGACCCAAGTGGGGTTGATTGTGATGAACTGGTAATGTGGGACCGTCAGTTCGGTCATGTAATATTCGATTTTGGTGCTGCTAGGTGCAGCTAGGTTCGGGGAACCTCAATTCAGTAATGGTCTAAAATGTGAACCTTAGTGGTGATTGCTAGTGCGAGGGATGTTGGTACATCGGAGTTGGCCGATGACCTTAGTGGTGGAACCCACATTGAGTTGATGGTAGGATTGGATGGGACGTCTATACGATGTCTAGACCGCGGGGTCGGTCAGGTTGTGAGTTTTATATTACGGAGAGCGGTTGGGTTCGGTGGAACCATAGGGTGTAATTGTGAATAATTGTGGAATCCTAGTATATGATGGATTTAAAAAGGAAAACCTTAATTGTGGGTAGTGGATGAGAACTTGTTCTGCGACGAGCGGCTGAGGTCATGGATGACCATGTGGCTGACTCTAGCGAGTCTAGTCAAAACTAGGGGATTCGATCTACGGATACGGTTCTGAGATAAATTATGTGATCCTGTGTTAGACCGGGTATTGGTGTGATGTGTGGATACGGATCTCGATAGCAATGACAGTTAGTCGGAAGTCATATGGAGATGACTGGCTATCGAGGGTCATTAGTGTGGTTATAATACTTGGGGGTCAGGGGACATTCAGGGAACGTTCATTATCCTGATGTGGGTTGTCAGAATGGTAGTACCCATAGTTGTGAGGTACGGGATCGTCGTTCGGTATGAACAGAGATCCAGGGTTGTCATATTTGCACACGGTGTGCAAGTATGGATGTTTGTATGTTGATACTTTTGTGTTGATGCTAGTATGGATGCCTGTGTGCTGATACTAGTGTTGTCGCTAGTGTGTTGGTGCTGGTACTAGCGCTGGTGCTAGTGTTGGTAATGGTGTTGACGATGAGCCACAAGTTGGGGTGTGACTCCGTCATGATGAACATATGTTCGGTCTTTGAGATTTGGTAGTGGTTGAGTGATGGACTGGATGGGATCCAGCAGAGATTGTAATATGTTGGGATCAGTCCCGACAGTGGTAAACTGACAAGTGAAGAGTGGATTAAAAAGGTAAAATTGAGACTTGAGGAATCTTGGGATGACGTCCCCTACGTCATGATATTTAGTGGATTTGGGGAGTTGTTGGCAACTCCGAGGTTGGTGTGATTTTATGTTTTTAAATATCCCCAAAAAGTACATGGAAATGATTAGAACTGGAAAAGATGAGGAAAACCATTAGTGGTATAGATGTGGGATTTTGTAATTGAGAACTTGGAAAATCGAGTGTTGAACCTGTAAAGGTTGGGATGTGCGAACGGAACAATAACGGATTGATTGTGGACACGTGGTTGTCCAAGTGAGTTGAGGAGGTAGGAAGTCTAGTGGTTAGACTTGACATCTCGTTGGGAGCATTTCTGTTTCCAACATGGTTGGAACTTTGGTTTCGAGGAGAGTTGTGTTTGGGGGACGAGAGTGGTGCTCGTTTTTGGTGATTGGTATTTCGAAGTCATTGGGGTTTACTTCTTGCTTTCTACCCTGGCAGACATTGATTGTAGTTACCAGTACGTTGAGCATGTATTGGTTGGTGAGCCCATGTGTGTTGTGGGGTCATCAGGGGGAGTTGCGTAATAATAATAAAAAAAAATTTAGGTAAACGAGATTTCTCATTTTCTGCTTGGTGGCAGACGATGTTGTGTCACATGGCGTGGTAAGTGCAGCGAGTTTTGTTTGCATCCACGTAGGATGAGTATTGACGTCATCATTTTTGGATCATCCTTGGTTTTTCCTAGGTGGAATGACAAGGATCGATACGAACTTGGGTATGTGAGTCGTAAATGACAGGGTTGAACTTCTTTTCGAAGTGGAGCCCATATGGTATCTTACTCGAGCGAGTAGGTTTCCGACTGGTCGGATTTTGTCAACCTTAGACATGTGGAGGTTGGATTGGCTTCCCTATGAAGTCAATCAAGAGTGTTGAGCTGGTAACCGATAGGTTCGACTTTGGGTGTGTCATGGTAAATGTGAACGAGATTTCGGGATTTGGAATCGAATTTCTGGGTGATGATTCAGGATTCGATTTTGGAACTTGAAAGTATATTTCTGGATTTGGGTACGGAATGGTTATTCCAAATGCTAGCTTACGGAATAATGATTTCGGATTCGGATTTGGAAATGAATTAAAAATTGGATGTCTGGGCTTGGATCCGGGATTTCTTACGAAATTGCGGATTCGGATTCAGAATTGGAACTAGATGATGGGTGGAGTTTCGATTTGTCTCATGCTGGATTGGGCAAATGGTGCTCCATTGTTGGAACGTGTTTGGCTACGACCTAGGTGGTTGTAGTCTGGTCAATAGATAGATGTGTGTACTTCGTACATGGTTCGAGGTACAATACCTTGTAGACTTGTGATGTCTAGTTATGGTATACGGGTTATACCCGAGGTGTGTCGGTGAGCGTGTTGGTAGCCGGATTAATTCTGATACCATGGGATTAGTCGAGGTCGAGAACTGGACATTGGATACTATGCAATGGGTCATGGTATTTCCGATGAGACTAATTACACACAGATCGTGTGAAATGTCGGTAAGTATATTTGTGAGTCGAGTACGTTGGTGGCAAGTGTAGCCACGAGTGAGTCTAGTGTCAGTTTTCGACTGACAACTGCCATGTGGTGACAGATTATCGAGATAGATTGTTAAGTGAGGACCGTTGACTCCCAGGGGGAGTAAACACCAGAATAGATTGGTGAGTGAGAAAGGAACCGTCGAGTTGTTGCGTCAACGAAATGGTCGATTTGACAAGTGGTGTCAATTCGAAACAAGTAGTTTCAGTCATTCGACGGGGTCGAATGTAGTCATTGCGTTATGAGTACTAGTGGTACGTTTGGGTGCAGACAAGTTTTGTCTGATTAGTTGGTGTACGGGTGTACACGTGTTGCATGGTCGATTCCACTTTCCACGGGGTGTTTGTGGAATCAGGGTAGTCGAGTTTCGAGAATGAAACTAATTAAGGAGGGAAGTACGTTGAGATTAGATCGGTTGGAATTTCGAGGATGAAATTTATTAAGGAGGGAAGATTGTAACGACCCGTCCCGAATTCCGGGATTAGATTAGTCACTAATCTTGATTAGTGAGGTTGAACGGTGGTTAGTAGGGCGGAATCGGACAAAATGTGCAAAATGATCGTTTTGCCCTTGGTCGTGGGCAAAATGTTAACTTTTTGATCGGGCTGTCAAACGGGCTTTGACCGATGACCGTGACGTAGTTCGGGACGTCACGAGTTCATAGACAGGCGGCACGTTCGATTCCGACATTCGAGGAGAAAGTTATGATGTTCGGAAGTTGAGGGGCATTTTGGTAATATTGGTCAATTGGGGTCAAATGTTGACTTTTTGACCGGGAGGTCCGATGGACGAGGGCCAAGGACCGTTACGTAGGTCTCGTCGATACGTATCCAATGACAGGCGGCATGCCGAGATCGAACGTACGACGAAAAAGTTATGGTCACGGACGTAATCGCGATTAACCGAGACTCGGAATAAAATAATAATATAATAATGAATAGTGATTGACGAATCTGGACCCTTGGATGTAGGCCACGTGTCACTCATCCCCACACTCCCTAAAATCTGGATCCTTGTTGGCCATTGGATTATTTAATCCATTTCCTCTCCTTAAATCCTCACCATTCATTTTAAACCTCAGATTGAATCTGGGCCGTTGATTCATTCCTTCTCCCATTATTTGATCAGACTACACTCAATCTCACTTTCATTTCTCTCAACCCGTGAACACGATTGGCTCCCTTGAACAAACACACATCCAGACGGCCTCCTCCTTTGCCTAGCTCCACCTCCAGACGACCACCACCACCAGCCACCTCCAGACGGCCACCACCGCCCCACAGCCACCCTGCACGGCCAAAAATCTCCCCAGACCCGAGAGGAACCAAATCGGCCCAAAACATCCAAATGTCCAAACCACCTCACCAATCTCCTCTGTGTTGGTGTGTGTGAGAGATTAGCTGCACGGTGAGGCTTGAGAGACGACGGGAGGCGACGGGAGACGGCGAGGTTGGCGGCAGAGAGGAAAAACAGAGAGGTCCGAAAACTCAAAAATTGGAAAATCAATGTGGGCTGGTTTTGATCGTGTTTGAGGGGTGAAAGGAGTTCCTGGAGTCAAACTGGGCATGATGGTGGCCACGGTTGTGACTACGGCGGCGAGGTAAGCCCCCAAACCCGTGAGTCTGTTTTCGGGTAAAAATGGCAGGTTGGGTATTAACGTACTTCAATCGATCTAGTGACCAGGATGTTGATCTAGAGGATGAAACGAGTCTGTAGGGATCGTTTTCGACGGGAATGGTGGCCGGGATCATGCAGGCACGACGGTTGCAAGTGGCCGGTCTGCACACCTCCACGGACAGGTAGTGAAACGTGTTGGTTTCTCAGTTTTTAAATCATGGATCAACTGGAATTGATGAGACGATCTTGTAGGAACAAACAGAACTAAAAATCATCGAGGAATTGCTGAGAACCAGTCGGATTGCGCCGCGGGTCACGGTGACCCATTTATCAGAGAAACGGGTTAGATGGTGACACTGTTCACGGCGCGTGGGTTTCACGCGCAGGCACTCACGGCGGTGCGTGACGGCGCGTGGGCACGAATCTCGATGCAATTGTAACGAATCTCGACCTGCTCCAGTGGTTCAACAATTGTAATGATGTCCCCGACCTGCGCCACCATCCTTGTATCCAGATGGCCCAATTGTAATGATGTGATAAAAGGAATAAATAAAACTGTTTTCCATATACCATCTGGATACAAGGATATATGATGGTCTCCTCCAGATGTCTTGGACACTGGGGAAGTCACGGTGCATTGCCTGCGAGGGGTCATTGTACGGAGCAGCCGGACCGTATGATGACTCAGGAGCAGGATTGCTATGATTGACGTCAGCGACGTCAGACATCAGGAATGTCAGATATATGGACCCGGAGAGACCCCGGGCAGCACGCGTAGCTTATTATACCGTGAGATATGACGTCAGGGACGTCAAGCGTCTGGGACGCTAAGCATCAGGGATGCTGGTGATGGTAATGGTAAATATCGATTAATGAATCTATGAAATGGCTTTTCGGTTGGATATGTGTTATATGGTAAAAATGGATTATTGGTTATGAAATGGTATGTCGGGTCGGAGACCCTAAATGGTTTTGGATTTTTGGATTTATATTTATGGCTTTGGGCGGTGGCCCACATGGTTTTAATATGTCTGGTGGTGGTATTCCACAGTTTTGGGTTGAGTTCCCACACTTGGTTTTTTTGGTTAACGGTTTTTGGGCTAAGGCCCTAATGGCTCGGTTGAGCAAACGTTTTGGTTACTGGTTTTCGTGGCATGCATACGTTTTTATTGGAGGGCATAAATGTCTTATAAATGTATTTGATGAACTTATTGATTTTTGTCCACTCACAGCTTTTGGTTTAATGCCCTTCAGGTTGATTACGGATGCGATTGCAGCAGAGACTGTGACATTGCATACCTCCTCCATCGGTCCTTACGCACTCTGGATGCCCGTGTGGGCAGTGGCTCTTGGTTATCCCTTGTCTGACACCCCTTGTTGGACGGGAGCAGGGCACATTCCACGGTAATCCCAGGGGGATTGGGATGGGTCCTGTCAATTAAATTACTGTGGAAGTTTGAAGACATTAATGTTGTCTTCTGTAATCTATGGATTATAGGATCTTTCATATACCGTTGATTGCATTTTCTCCTACATATCAAAGGTTTTTATGGGTTTTTA
The DNA here is from genome assembly GCA_032719365.1 of Prinsepia uniflora. NCBI lineage: Eukaryota > Viridiplantae > Streptophyta > Magnoliopsida > Rosales > Rosaceae > Prinsepia > Prinsepia uniflora. Next base: position 36,535,472 of record CM064872.1, read on the forward strand.
TTTCATGTCCATTTGATAATTCTAGACTCCAAAGCTTTGTGTTTCAAATTGCGTCCGAGTCAAATTTAGTCGGACATCTCAAGTTCGATTTTTATTAAGGCAGAATGCAAAGACTATCTATATTTTGTGTTGAGTTGGATGCTTAATAATTATGGGTTCATTGTATATCTTAATGTTGTTGTAATTAGTATTACTAGCCTCATTGCGGGAAGGATGGAGAGACTGAGGATGATAGGTATTTTTGTATGTAAAGGAAAATTTAAAATCTCACTAGCCCCAAATAGGAAGTCGGTGTTAGGTTCTTTTTGTTTACATAATAAGTATACTAGCCTCACTGAGGGCGGCAACGCGCCCGCGCGAGGCTTTTTGGCGCGCTCCGCGCGCTATTTTTCATTACCCGAGATTACGTTCTTTTCTTTTTACAATTTTCAAGTATAAAAATGACTATATCATATAATAAAATTGGATCATGTACAAACTAAATTTACATAACAAATATGCCTAGCTAGGGAGATTTTGAATTTTCCTTTACCTAAAAAAAATGCGTACATCAAAAAAAAAAATTCAAAATCTCTCTAGCTAGGCATATTTGTTATGTAAATTTAGTTTGTACATGATCCAATTTTATTATATTATATAGTTATTTTTATACTTGAAAATTGTAAAAAGAAAAGAACGTAATCTCGGGTAATGAAAAGCCTCGCGCGGGCGCGTAGCTGTCCGCAGTGAGGCTAATATACTAAAAGGCAAGCAGCCTTAGTACTCTTCATGGACAGTCCATGTGACGACCCGTCCCGAATTAACGGGATTAATTAAGAATTAATGATGGATTAGCCTCGCTAATCGAAGACTAATCGTAGATTAGACGAGGATTAGCAGACGTTCAGGTGAAATGACAATTTTGCCCCTAGAATGGGCGAATCGTTGACTTTTCATTCAGGCGGTCAAATGGACTTTGGCCGATGACTGTGTCGTAGTTCGTGACGTCACGAGTTCATAGACAGGTTGCACGCTCAATTCCGACGTCCTAGGAAAAAGTTATGACGTTCGGAAGTTCGAGGGCAATTTGGTAATATGGGCAAAAAGTTGACTTTTGACTCGGGATGTTCGATGGGCGAGGGCCAACTGTGTACCGTGCAACCGGATAATTTCATCGATAAACAACTGAGCCAATTGTGTCATCCTGAAGTTCTCTTGTACCGGCATGAAATGAGCTGATTTCGTAAGCCTGTCCACAATCACCCAAACTCCATCGTGACCTCTAGGTGTCCTAGGAAGTCCAAACACAAAATCCATCGTTATGTGATCCCATTTCCATTCCGGGATAGGTAGTGGTTGCAAGGCTCCATAAGGTCGTTTTCTCTCAGCCTTCACTTGCTGACAAATCAGACACCTGCTGACAAACTCAGCAATCTCCCGTTTCATACTCGGCCACCAATAATGTTCTCGCAAGGTACGGTACATCTTGGTCCCACCAGGATGCATCGCGTAGGCCGAACTATGAGCTTCGTCCAAGATCTCCTTCTTCAGTGCCTCGACGTCTGGCACACACAACCGTCCTTCTCTTAGCAAAGCTCCGTCCTCTATGACTGTGAAATCCTGCCGCTCACTGGCTTCCATTTCGATCCGAAGTACACACGAGACAAGATCTTGAGATTGAGCCTCAACGATCCGATCGATCAAAAGTGGTCTCACATGAAAGTTAGCCAGCAAGACACCTTGGCCATCCAAACCCAAATTGTAACGCCCCGAACATTTAGAAAATGTAATTTTGTAACATAATGAGTAAATGACGTTTTTACCCTTGTGAATAGTATAGTCAAATTGTTGACTTTTTGATTGGTGAATCAAACGGATGTTGACCGATGACCGTGACGTAGTTCGGGACGTCACGAGTCCATAGATAGGTGGCACGCCCAATTCCGACAATCTGGGAAAAGGTTATGACGTTCGGAAGCCCAAGGGCATTTTCGTAATTTGGGCGAAAAGGGGGAAAATGTTGACTTTATGTTTGCCAACTAATTTTCACACGATTCGAAGACCGTTAGGTAGGTCTCGATGCCCGGAGTACAACGACAGGCGGCACGTCGAAAATGGAGTTCGGTTACGAACGTTACGGGTCACGGAAGGCTAGGGGCAAAATGGTAATTTGTCCAACCAGGGGCAAAATGGACTTTTGGCCTTGATCAGACTTGTCTTTTGTCTGATTCTCACCTCATAAAACACAGAACCGGGTCTTAAGGGAAACACAATAATATCCCCTTTTGACAACTTTTCCCCAAATTAAGGCTTGAACCATGATTATGTCCAATTGGCCTGTGATAAGCCCCAAACTCGTCGTCATTATGCAATTGAACGTCTAAGTAGCATAACTGAGAGAGAGGGACTCGAGAGGTTCAGAGAACTGAGAGAATTTTGCTTCGAAAATTCTGGAAATTTGGGGGAAAATCGAATTCGGATTTGGGAGCCAGGAGATGAGCAATTGAGGATTCCATTAAGTTGCTGGGATCAAAACTAAAAGCTTTGCAACAAAAACGAGAAGAATTCGTGTCGAATTGAGGAAGAACAGACGCTGCCATGGCTGCCAAAAATCGACCTTGAGTTCAGATACTTAGAGGTAAGCTCAATCGAAATTGATCATGGAAAATTGTTCATTATACTCTCACGAAGCTAACCATATGAATTAATTGAAAAATCAGGCACGGAATCGTGAAACCCGAATAGGAGACCCGTCGAATTTCGATCGTGAGTCGTGAAGATTTGGACCTTACCTGAGGTAATTGAATTCACAGAACTAAAATGAAGTTAGAGTAGATGAGATCAGTTGAAAGAACGGATCGATTTGAGGTCGAATTGACTGAGATTGCATCGGATCCTATCGCGGGTATTTCAACCCGTTTATCAGACAAACGGGCGAGAACGATGCACTGTAGCTGTACTGTGCTAGGCGCGTGGCTTTCACGCGCAGCCGCTTGCGGCGTCGCGTGACGGCGCGTGGGGAGGATTTCGGCAAAGTGTTCAACATGAAACTTGATGTTCTCGATGATACGAACCTATCCGCGTTGGTTTCGGGTCAATCGGATATAGTTTTAGTGTAGTTCCGAGTACCCGACACGTTTAAATTTATATTAAAATAATATTATAAAATTCCGACAATTAAGGGATTCCTGTTTAAGGATTATATGATAGCCTAGTAACCTTAAATCACTTTGTTTGACAGGCTGGAATATTCCCGGGACTTCGGAGGAAAACGAACAGCTCGAGGTTGAACAATCGGGACGGTGTGTGTGAGTGGACTTTTGATTTTCTGGCTGTGATGCATGCATATATGGTTTAAAATGCTTATTTATATGATTTTCTATGATTTGACATGATTGATGCTTTGATTCGGTGATTTCTCGATTTTCTCAGTTTTATGATTATTATATTATTATATTCTGGCACGCTTTTCGAGAAATCATGAAATTGGTTAAAAATGATATTGTGGGCGTGAGAACCCAAGTAAATAATGATTTTGACTCGGATTTGGAGTTACATGTGAATTTGATGATTTTTGGTATTTTCGTGATTTTTGTGATTATTTTAATTAGTCTTTCGGGCACGTTTTACGAGGAACGTGCAAATGATGTTTTGGGCTAGGCCCGGATTGAAAATGATATTTGGACTCGGATTATGAGTCAATGATTGATTTTATGGATTTACGTGTTCGTGGCAACTCGGGTTTACGGTTGCACGGATTTACGTGAAATTGATATTTTGGGGTTGGGACCCAATGGAATTGTGTTTCTGACTGGATTTGCATTTTCCATGTGAATATATGATGATATTGATGATTTCGGATTTATAAAGTAAATCGGGACTTTGGTTAACTTGGGGCTGAGACCCTGTATTGATATATGATTTGGTTTTCAATGCAACTGTTTTTCACTGGTTTTAGTGATGGTGATATGTTGCGAATATTTAGGGCTTTCGGGAGAAAATATGTTTTTCCCCGGAGTGCACCCTGGAGATAACGCTCGCCTTCGGGATGGAAGTGTTTACCCCGAAGAGGTCACGTAGCACGATCTTTGTCTTGCAGCCCAGGGGAGGCTTGACTCAGATCAGATGTGCTGGATTATATGGATCGGTAAGTGATGTGTTCACTAGATCTGGATTGCCGGCTGGTGATGTGTTCACAACGGCGGATGCTCGGATTTTGAGCGGTCCTTGAGCCTATTGATATGCACGCGTTGCAGGGATAAAACGTGACTCTAAGCAACAAGATGTGAATATAAGTCCCGTGAATTTGTGGAAATTGTTTTGATTGATCCACTTTAATTGATTTCCCATTATCACTCGTGTTTTATGATATGCATGCATGTTTGTGAAAACTGGAGGGTAAGAAATGTATTTTGGCAAATGTTTTTATAAGAGGTCATTTTTGTCCACTCACACCTTTATTGTTTTATGCACCCTCCAGGCCAGTGTACAGGTACGAGGGCTAAAAACGAGGCAAGCGAGGCAAAAGAATAAATAGACCGTTGCGCACTCAGACATTCTACAGAGTAGGAATTTGACCCCTATCTGTAATGATACCTATGCTCTGTATTGTCCTTGACTAGTCAAACTTGTGACGTCATTGGTCTGTAAAACTTAACTATCCCTTGTCTGACAATGTTTTCGGGATTTGTTGTGTGTTGTATGTATATAAGTTTGGTTACTTTCGGAAATTTTTAGTTATTGTCAGACGGGAGCAGGATTCATCACGACTATCGAGGGATAATCGGGATGGGTCTTGTCAAATTGGTATCAGAGCATTAGGTCACGGTCTGAGTCTTACACGTTAGTATACACGAATTGTGATACTGATATGTTTCTCTTACAGAACATCACAATATGCCTCCGAGACGCGAGCCCCGTACCCAGTCTGGCGATGATTTTGGAGGTCCGGACATTGAGAGAGCTCAACGTTTAGGGGCCATTGCATTCACTGGCCTGACTGATCCAGAAGAGGCTTTTGAGTGGATCACTCAATTTGAGCGGATCTTCGAAATTATGCAATGTCCACCAGGAGATATGGTTCCACTGGCCATATTTATGCTGAGCAGCCAAGCTTACCGTTGGTGGCGCGGATTGCAACTAACAGGGATGGATGCCCGTACTCTGAGTTGGGAGGACTTCCGTCATCGTTTCCTGGATCAGTTCTATCCTCGCTCCTTTCGTAATGCCAGGGAGGTTGAATTCCTACAACTACATCAGGGGGACATGTCAGTGGCAGACTATGAACAGAAATTCCTGAACCTGTCCAGTTTTGCTCCTCTTTATGTATCTAACGAAGAGGACAAGTGCCGAAGGTTCGAGCAAGGACTGAGGAATGACATCCGAGGAGCTGTGACTGTGGGAACTTATGCCACCCTGCGAGAGTTGTCTGATGCAGCTGCACGAGTTGAGGCGACCTTGCCAGTGCCACAGCAGTTTTCGGGCTCTGGTCGACGCCGGGACCGTCAGTACCAGGGATCTGCGAACCAGAGGTCCTCCAAGCGAGGTAATTATGGCTCTGGATCTTCGCGTGGCGCTCGTCCGAGTTATGGAGGTAGGGGAACACAGACATTTGGGTATCGACCATCAGCGACTGCACAGTTCAGAGAGGCATCAGTGGGATCTACTGGCCGACAGAGTAATGACCGAGGCAATGTTCTTGTCTGCTTTTACTGTAGGGAGCCGGGTCACTTCAAACGAGACTGTCCACGATTGGTTGGTAGTAGCGGTACTGGATGGGGCTCTACTGAGCGGGGCCCTAGTATGACTTTGGCTTCAAATGCTACAAGTGGAGAGGAGGTGGTAGAACTCGTGGTGGATCTGGTGGATCACGAGGGCGTGGTCGGACTTCGGGACCACAGGCTCGAGTCTATGCAGTGACTCAACAGGAGGCCCGAGCAGCCCCGGAGGTGGTGACAGGTATGCTTACTATTTTCGGTCATCATGCACGTACTTTAATAGATCCGGGAGCTACCCACTCTTTTGTTTCTCGGGAGTATGCACTGTTGGCAGATAGAGAGATTTCTGCGATCGGATGTGAGATGGGAGTCGGTACACCGACTGAAGAGTTGTATGTAGTAAACCAAGTGATACGCGGATACCCTATTGTGATAGGGAATGTGCATTTAATGGTTGATTTGATACTCCTAGATTTGTGTGACTTTGATGTTATCCTTGGGATGGATTGGCTGACAACCCATCATGCCTCTATCGAGTGTTTCGATAAGAGGGTGATACTTCGGAGCCCTGGATTACCTGAGGTGATATTTCAGGGAGATCGGAGGATGATAACCCCTAGAGTCATATCAGCCCTCTCGGCAGATAGATTTCTGAGGAAGGGCTGTCAGGGTTATCTAGCTTATGTTGTCGATGTGCGGGATGCACCAATCAAGGCCGAGGATATCCCAGTAGTGTGTGACTTCCCAGATGTATTTCCTGAGGATTTACCAGGATTACCCCCTTCTCGAGAGATTGAGTTCACTATCGAACTAATTCCTGGTACACGACCTATATCCTTGACACCTTATCGGATGGCACCAGCTGAGTTAAGGGAATTGAAGGTACAGTTGCAAGATCTTGTGGATGTGGGATTCATTCGACCGAGTGTATCGCCATGGGGAGCCCCAGTATTGTTTGTGAAAAAGAAGGAAGGAAGTTTGAGACTCTGTATGGATTACAGGCAACTTAACAAAGTCACGATAAAGAATAAGTATCCTTTGCCTCGGATTGATGATCTGTTTGATCAATTAAGGGGAGCCAAGTATTTTTCGAAGATTGATCTGCGTTCTGGTTATCACCAGTTAAGGATTCGAGAGGAGGACATTCCAAAAACCACTTTTCGAACTCGATATGGTCATTATGAATTTCTGGTGATGCCATTTGGATTGACTAATGCACCTGCGGCATTCATGGATTTGATGAACCGAGTATTCCGGAAGTACCTTGACCGATTTGTTATTGTGTTCATTGATGACATTCTAGTGTATTCAAGCAGTAAGAGGGCGCATGAGGAACATTTGAGGATTGTGCTTGATACGCTAAGGAGGAACCAGCTCTTTGCCAAACTGAGTAAGTGCCAATTTTGGTTAACGAGTGTTGGTTTTCTGGGACATGTGATTTCCGTGGATGGGATTCGTGTTGATCCCCAGAAGATAGAAGCGGTAGAAAACTGGGAGCAGCCAAAGACAGTAACCGAAGTAAGGAGCTTTTTGGGATTGGCCGGTTATTACAGACGTTTTGTGGAAGGCTTCTCTGCGATTGCTGCTCCGATGACCCGCCTAACCAGGAAAGGAATCAAGTTTGTTTGGGGCGAAGACTGTGAGCAAAGTTTCCAAGAATTGAAGAAAAGGTTGACCTCCGCTCCTATCTTAACCCTTCCGGATGATAGTGGAGAGTTTGAAGTGTACAGTGATGCATCCTTACAAGGATTAGGGTGTGTGTTAATGCAACATGGAAAGGTAATCGCATATGCCTCTCGACAACTGAAACCGCATGAACGTAACTATCCCACCCATGATTTGGAATTAGCTGCGGTGGTACATGCCCTGAAGATTTGGAGACATTACTTGTATGGGGAGACATGTAGACTTTTCACGGATCATAAGAGTTTGAAGTACTTTTTCACACAGAAGGAATTGAATTTGAGACAGAGACGATGGTTGGAGCTAATTAAGGATTACGACTGCACGATTGAGTACCATCCTGGAAAAGCTAATGTGGTAGCGGATGCACTGAGTCGGAAATCAGCTCACACTGTGGCACATCTACGAATGGTGCATTTACCCTTGTTGGTGGAACTACATAGGACTGGAGTTGCTTTGGGACTGGATAACCAAGGTGGCTTACTAGCAAGTTTCCAGGTGCGACCAATTCTGATTGATCGAGTTATTGAAGCCCAACTGGAAGACCCTATCTCGTGTGTCCTTCGAATTGAAGCTGATGCAGGGGAACGACAAGATGTTGCAATTAGAAGGGATGGAGCCCTAGTAAAGGACGGACGGTTGTGTGTGCCCGAAAATGTAACATTAAAGAAAGAGATTCTGGACGAGGCCCATAGTTCGGCGTATGCAATGCATCCAGGTGGGACGAAAATGTACCGTACGTTACGAGAGCATTATTGGTGGCCGGGTATGAAACGGGAGATTGCAGAGTTTGTGAGTAAGTGCTTGGTATGTCAACAAGTAAAGGCTGAAAGGCAAAGACCCTATGGAGCACTGCAACCATTACCGATCCCGGAATGGAAATGGGATCATATAACCATGGATTTTGTGTTTAAACTACCCAGAACGCCTAAAGGACATGATGGAGTCTGTGTAATTGTGGATAGGCTTACCAAATCAGCTCATTTCCTACCTGTAAGGGAAGACTTTCGGTTGACGCAGTATGACAGACTCTTCATTGACGAGATTATTCGACTCCATGGTACTCCTGTCTCTATTGTATCTGATCGAGATCCCCGATTTACATCCAGATTCTGGCAAAGCTTACAGGAAGCTTTCGGGACGAGATTGCATTTTAGCACGGCATTCCACCCTCAGACCGACGGGCAATCGGAACGGACTATTCAGACCTTGGAGGACATGATGAGAGCATGTGTCTTGCAATTCCAGGGTACTTGGGAGTCACATCTACCATTGATGGAATTCGCCTACAACAATAGTTACCAAGCAAGTATCGGGATGGCTCCTTATGAAGCCTTATATGGACGACAGTGCAGAACCCCTTTGTGTTGGACTGAGGTGGGCGAAAGGAAATTGTCTAAATCTGAATTGATAGACTTAACAACGGAAAAGGTTAAACTCATCCGAGACAGACTCAAGACAGCCCAAGACAGACAAAAGAGTTATGCAGACCACCGAGTCAGAGATCTGGAATTTGCAGTTGGAGATTGGGTATTCTTGAAGTTATCTCCTTGGAAAGGTATAGTGCGATTCGGCAGACGCGGGAAACTGAGCCCCCGTTTCATTGGACCTTATGAGATTGTTGAGAGAATTGGTCGAGTTGCCTACAGATTAGCATTACCTTCTGAGCTTTCGAGGGTCCATGATGTTTTCCATGTGTCAATGCTACGGAAATATGTGTATGATGAGTCCCATGTGTTGGAGGAACAGCCGGTTGAACTCAGAGAAGACCTATGTTTTGAAGAACAGCCTGTACAGATCTTGGACCGAAAGGACAAAGTGCTCCGACGAAAGACGATTCCCTTAGTGAAGGTTCTTTGGAGGAATCAGAACGTGGAAGAAGCTACGTGGGAACCTGAGACACAGATGCGAGACCAGTACCCGTATTTGTTTCATTGAAATTTCGGGGATGAAATTTCTTAAGGGGGGAAGGTTGTAACGCCCCGGACATTTAGAAAATGTAATTTTGTAACATAATGAGTAAATGACGTTTTTACCCTTGTGAATAGTATAGTCAAATTGTTGACTTTTTGATTGGTGAATCAAACGGATGTTGACCGATGACCGTGACGTAGTTCGGGACGTCACGAGTCCATAGATAGGTGGCACGCCCAATTCCGACAATCTGGGAAAAAGTTATGACGTTCGGAAGCCCAAGGGCATTTTCGTAATTTGGGCGAAAAGGGGGAAAATGTTGACTTTTTGTTTGCCAACTAATTTTCACACGATTCGAAGACCGTTAGGTAGGTCTCGATGCCCGGAGTACAACGACAGGCGGCACGTCGAAAACGGAGTTCGGTTACGAACGTTACGGGTCACGGAAGGCTAGGGGCAAAATGGTAATTTGTCCAACCAGGGGCAAAATGGACTTTTGGCCTTGATCAGACTTGTCTTTTGTCTGATTCTCACCTCATAAAACACAGAACCGGGTCTTAAGGGAAACACAATAATATCCCCTTTTGACAACTTTTCCCCAAATTAAGGCTTGAACCATGATTATGTCCAATTGGCCCGTGATAAGCCCCAAACTCGTCGTCATTATGCAATTGAACGTCTAAGTAGCATAACTGAGAGAGAGGGACTCGAGAGGTTCAGAGAACTGAGAGAATTTTGCTTCGAAAATTCTGGAAATTTGGGGGAAAATCGAATTCGGATTTGGGAGCCAGGAGAGGAGTAATTGAGGATTCCGTTAAGTTGCTGGGATCAAAACTAAAAGCTTTGCAACAAAAACGAGAAGAATTCGTGTCGAATTGAGGAAGAACAGACGCTGCCATGGCTGCCAAAAATCGACCTTGAGTTCAGATACTTAGAGGTAAGCTCAATCGAAATTGATCATGGAAAATTGTTCATTATACTCTCACGAAGCTAACCATATGAATGAATTGAAAAATCAGGCACGGAATCGTGAAACCCGAATAGGAGACCAGTCGAATTTCGATCGTGAGTCGTGAAGATTTGGACCTTACCTGAGGTAATTGAATTCACAGAACTAAAATGAAGTTAGAGTAGATGAGATCAGTTGAAAGAACGGATCGATTTGAGGTCGAATTGACTGAGATTGCATCAGATCCTATCGCGGGTATTTCAACCCGTTTATCAGACAAACGGGCGAGAACGATGCACTGTAGCTGTACTGTGCTAGGCGCGTGGCTTTCACGCGCAGCCGCTTGCGGCGGCGTGTGACGGCGCGTGGGGAGGATTTCGGCAAAGTGTTCAACATGAAACTTGATGTTCTCGATGATACGAACCTATCCGCGTTGGTTTCGGGTCAATCGGATATGGTTTTAGTGTAGTTCCGAGTACCCGACACGTTTAAATTTATATTAAAATAATATTATAAAATTCCGACAATTAGGGGATTCCTGTTTAAGGATTATATGATAGCCTAGTAACCTTAAATCACTTTGTTTGACAGGATGGAATATTCCCGGGACTTCGGAGGAAAACGAACAGCTCGAGGCTGAACAATCGGGACGGTGTGTGTGAGTGGACTTTTGATTTTCTGACTGTGATGCATGCATATATGGTTTAAAATGCTTATTTATATGATTTTCTATGATTTGACATGATTGATGCTTTGATTCGGTGATTTCTCGATTTTCTCGGTTTTATGATTATTATATTATTATATTCTGGCACGCTTTTCGAGAAATCATGAAATTGGTTAAAAATGATATTGTGGGCGTGAGAACCCAAGTAAATAATGATTTTGACTCGGATTTGGAGTTACATGTGAATTTGATGATTTTTGGTATTTTCGTGATTTTTGTGTTTATTTTAATCAGTCTTTCGGGCACGTTTTACGAGGAACGTGCAAATGATGTTTTGAGCTAGGCCCGGATTGAAAATGATATTTGGACTCGGATTATGAGTCAATGATTGATTTTATGGATTTACGTGTTCGTGGCAACTCGGGTTTACAGTTGCACGGATTTACGTGAAATTGATATTTTGGGGTTGGGACCCAATGGAATTGTGTTTCTGACTGGATTTGCATTTTCCATGTGAATATATGATGATATTGATGATTTCGGATTTATAAAGTAAATCGGGACTTTGGTTAACTTGGGGCTGAGACCCTGTATTGATATATGATTTGGTTTTCAATGCAACTGTTTTTCACTGGTTTTAGTGATGGTGATATGTTGCGGATATTTAGGGCTTTCGGGAGAAAATATGTTTTTCCCCGGAGTGCACCCTGGAGATAACGCTCGCCTTCGGGATGGAAGTGTTTACCCCGAAGAGGTCACGTAGCACGATCTTTTTCTTGCAGCCCAGGGGAGGCTTGACTCAGATCAGATGTGCTGGATTATATGGATCGGTAAGTGATGTGTTCACTAGATCTGGATTGCCGGCTGGTGATGTGTTCACAGCGGCGGATGCTCGGATTTTGAGCGGTCCTTGAGCCTATTGATATGCACGCGTTGCAGGGATAAAACGTGACTCTAAGCAACAAGATGTGGATATAAGTCCCGTGAATTTGTGGAAATTGTTTTGATTGATCCACTTTAATTGATTTCCCATTATCACTCGTGTTTTATGATATGCATGCATGTTTGTGAAAACTGGAGGGTAAGAAATGTATTTTGGCAAATGTTTTTATAAGAGGTCATTTTTGTCCACTCACACCTTTATTGTTTTATGCACCCTCCAGGCCAGTGTACAGGTACGAGGGCTAAAAACGAGGCAAGCGAGGCAAAAGAATAAATAGACCGTTGCGCACTCAGACATTCTACAGAGTAGGAATTTGACCTCTATCTGTAATGATACCTATGCTCTGTATTGTGCTTGACTAGTCAAACTTGTGACGTCATTGGTCTGTAAAACTTAACTATCCCTTGTCTGACAATGTTTTCGGGATTTGTTGTGTGTTGTATGTATATAAGTTTGGTTACTTTCGGAAATTTTTAGTTATTGTCAGACGGGAGCAGGATTCATCACGACTATCGAGGGATAATCGGGATGGGTCTTGTCACAAATCAATGCTAGTCCTTCGGAGTTCAACCAAAAGTGGTAAATGAACCGTCCGTAGATGTGCTACAGAATGCGTTGACTTCCGGCTTAAAGCATCAGCCACCACATTGGCCTTTCCCGGGTGGTACTCAATTGTGCAATCATAGTCCTTAATTAGCTCTAGCCACCGTCGCTGCCTCACATTTAACTCCTTCTGAGTGAACAAGTACTTCAGGCTCTTGTGATCCATGAACATTCTGCAAGTCGCACCATACAAGTGATGTCTCCAAATTTTCAACGCATGCACGACAGCAGCTAATTCCAAGTCGTGCGTCGGATAATTGCACTCATGCGGCTTCAACTGGCGCGAAGCATAGGCAATCACTTTCCCATGCTGCATTAGCACACATCCCAAACCCTGTAAGGATGCATCACTGTACACCTCTAATTCCCCACTGTCGTCAGGAAGGGTCAGTATAGGAGCAGATGTCAACCTTTCCTTTAACTCCCGAAAACTACGTTCACAATCGTCATCCCAAACAAACTTGACTCCTTTCCTCGTCAGTCGCGTCAACGGGGCAGCAATGGTAGAGAAACCCTCTACAAACCTCCTGTAATAGCCAGCCAAACCTAAGAAACTTCTGACTTCAGTGACGGTCCTCGATTGTTCCCACTTCGCCACTGCCTCAATTTTCCGAGAATCCACACTGATCCCGTCAGTTGAGATCACATGCCCCAAGAAACTCACGCTCGTCAACCAAAACTAACACTTGCTGAGCTTCGCATACAAATGGGTTTCCCTCAAGGTACCCAGCACCATCCTTAAGTGCTCCTCGTGCTCTTCCGCACTCCTCGAGTAGACTAGGATATCGTCAATGAACACGATGACGAAGCGATCCAAATATGGATGCAACACTCGGTTCATCAAATCCATAAACGATGCGGGTACGTTGGTCAAACCAAACGGCATCACAAGGAACTCATAATGACCATATCGGGTCCTAAAGGCTGTCTTGGGTACATCCTCATCCTTAACCCGCAACTGATGATACCTAGAACGAAGATCGATTTTGGAGAAGTACTGCGCTCCTCGCAGCTGATCGAACAAATCATCGATCCGAGGCAACATGTATTTGTTCCTGACTGTTACTTTATTCAGTTGCCTGTAATCGATGCAGAGTCTCAAGCTCCCATCCTTTTTCCTCACAAACAACACCGGGGCTCCCCAGGGGGATACACTCGGTCAAATAAATCCCATCTCAAGTAATTCATGTAACCGCGCCTTCAGTTCTTTCAACTCAGCTGGCGCCATATGATACGGAGTCTGAGAGATAGGTTGCGTACCTGGAACCAGATCAATAGTGAACTCGACATCTCGATGCGGTGGCAAACCCGGTAGATCCTCCGGAAAGACATCCGGGAACTCCCGTACTATCGGTATATCCTCCACCCTCAATGGTGCAGCTCGTGAGTCCATCACTCGAGCTAAGTATCCCTGGCACCCTTTCCTCAACAACTTACTTGCCTTCAGGGCTGAAATTACTCCGACAGGAGTTGCTCGCTGTATTCCCTGAAAGGTGGTTTCCGATAACCCCGGGCTCCGAAAAGTAACCTTCTTATCGACACATTCGATAGAAGCATGATGGAGGGTCAACCAATCCATACCCAAAATGACATCAAAGTCATGCAAGTCCAAGAGTATCAAATCTGCTATCAAACCAACATCACCTACCATTACGGGACACTCTCGCAACACTTGATTTACCACAAACACATCTCCGGTGGGCGTACTCACTCCCATGTCACAGTCCAGTGCGGACACCTCTCTACCCGCCAACAACTCACAATCCCGCGATATAAACGAATGAGTAGCTCCGGGATCAATTAAAGCACAAACATCATGCCCAAAGATCGTGAGTGTACCTGTCACAACACCAGGTGCTGCCCTGGCCTCCTGCTGCGTAACAACAAAAACTCGGGCCTGTTGTCCAGTTGCTCGCCCACGGCCCCGGCCCCTCTGTCCATTAGCCGCTCCAGCACCACCTCCTCTAGTACTCCCAGTGCCGGAAACTGCAGCCGTGCTCCGTCCCTGCTCTGCTCCACCCCGACCTGCGCCACCACCCTGTGGCAGAGATGGACACTCCCTCCGATAGTGGCCCCACTCGCCACAGAAGAAATAGATAACACTGGAAGCATCGCGAGCAAAACCACCACTCTGCCGTCCTGTGGAAGCAACCGAAGTCGCGCTCGCCTGCGGAGCAGTCTGCGCCCTAGGCGCTCTGAATCCAGGACTCTGAAAGTTACCAGGCCTGCCATAACGATCATTGCCTGCAGATGAGGCTCCACCATAATGTCCTTTCTTCGGGGCTCTCTGACCATACGATCCAGGATAAGAACGCTCTCGACGTTGTCCACCACCAGAGTACTGTGAACGTGTCGGGAGGCTAGCCTCAACCCGCACTGCAGCATCTGACAACTCCCTGAGAGTAGTAAAAGCTCCGGCCGTCACAATGGCCCGTATCTCACCCCGTAGGCCAAGCTCAAACCTAAGACATTTCTCAGCCTCAGTAGACACAAAGGTAAGAGCAAAACGGGCTAGCATCTGAAATTTCTGCTCATACTCAGTTACGGACAGGCTCCCCTGTTGGAGCTGCAGAAACTCGGTCTCCCTAGCATCTCGGAATGAACGGGGATAGTACTGCTCCAAGAACCGTTCACGAAAGGTCTCCCAAGTCACTGTACGGGCATCCCATCCCGACAACTCCAGAGTATACCACCACTCATAAGAAGATCCATCAAGTAAAAAGGTGGCCAACACCACCCGCTCCTCAGGAGGACAGTGCATCACAGCAAAAATCCGCTCAAACCGAGAAATCCAATGGTGGGCATCCTCGGGATCCGCTCCACCACTAAACACCGTAGCCCCAAGACGCTGGGCTCGCTCGATCGAAGCACTCTCGGCATCGCCATCAGGTCGTGGAGGGGGTTCGCGTCGCGGAGGCATGGCCGGTCGTCCTTCACTGAAAGAGGCATAAGTTAGTACAATAATCGAGGCACACCCAAGTGCCAGACACGAACCGTAAACCTATGCTCTGATACCAATTGACAGGACCCACCCCGATTATCGCCTCGATAATCGGGAAGCATCCTGCTCCCGTCTGACAATCGAAACCAAAGGACCGGAAAACCAAATAACATTACATCACACCCATTGTCAGGCCAGGGAGATTAAACGAATACATCCGACTGGACATCAAGTCCATAGTTTCACAGAGCATAATATTACAAAACAGGTTAAAGAACAAATCCTATTCTGTGAACTAACTACTCCGCAGCGGAAAACTTTATGCCTCTGCCTCTGCCTCGGCGCTAGCCCCCGAACTTGTACCACGACCTAGAGGGTAGTTAAAACAACAAAGTGTGAGTGGACCGAAACAAAGGTTTACAAAAAACAGCTTAAGGAAATCGAGGTTCGCCCTCCAGTTTTACAACACGCATGCATAACCAAATATTCGAAAATCGCGTATTAAACATTCGAAACCACTTTTTTCGAAACACATGGAAAACATTACAGAAAACCGTCATAACTCATGCAAAATAATTTAATATTACCAGAATCCAGAAAACGTCATTTTGAAACATCAATTGCACAAATCAAGTAAAGAGTGAGTCAATAATCACAATTAAGCCGTTGGATCCATCCGAGTCTTTAAACTCAATATCAGGCCTTTCCGGGATATCAACGAGTCTTTAAACTCAAAACATGATCAATAGGCCTCGGGGGTATCACAATAACCGAGTCTTTAAACTCACGAGTCTTTAAACTCAATCCAGGTCTTTAAACCCAAATTTCGGGCCCGCCCCCGTCATCAATAAACCGGGTCTTTAAACCTGAAACCAGATCCAACAATCAACCGGGTCTTTAAACCCAAAACCGTTTTTAAACACAATAAACCAGGATTCATCAAAAACCGTTTTCCAACATCATTCCGAAATCATATCTCGTCATAATAGGACTTATGTCCGAATTCACATGCAAATTCCAAAACATGCAATTCCCGAAATCACTTCACAATTATAATCAAAACATCATAAATCCGTAACATGCATAATCATATCCAGATACTTCATCAAAATAGCATTCATGCATAAGCGAAAACCGTAACCTCGAAATGCGTGAAATACGATGAATATCTCGAAAAGCGTGAAAACACGTAAAACCGAAATATCATATCACCATCATAAAATCATATGTGAAACCATAAGATAAATAAGTAAAATAGTCATGCATGCCCGGATTAGAAATCAAAAGTCCACTCACGGTTTTAGGACGCGTCAATAGCGCCCCGTGCGCTCCTCAGTAGCTTCGGAAATGTCCGGGCCTGTAAAAACGTACAAGAAGGGTTACAAACATCCCCAAATAACTCGTGTGATTTTCCCTAATTTTTCCGGATATTTCCGCGAAATTAAACTTAAGGACCTAAACTTCCGAACTCCCGAAATTATCCCGAACGACTCCCGATCAACTCGAACCCTAAAGATAAAATGTTAAAAACATTAAAAGGAAGAAAACCTCAGTTGACCGTGATCGGAGAAGACCTCACACGCGCCATCACGCGCCGCCCAAAGTGGCTGCGCGTGAAGGCCACGCGCCCAGCTACAATGCTGTCTTCCTCACCCGAATAGCCTGATAAACGGGTCTGATACCCGCGGCTCAACCCGATCAGTCCACCCTCAATTCTCAATCAATTCCTCCCGTTTTCAATCCTATCACCTTCTCCAATCCATTAATTTTAGGTCTGCATTAACGATTACTCTCGACTAACACCAAATCGACCCAACTCAAGCTCAAACAATCGAACAAGTCGACGTCTGAAACTCACCCAACCTAGCTCCATTTCCAAATTAACTTCACCAGTAGCTTAAGGGGACTTAGACGAACACAATAGCACAATCAATTGAACTCGCCGTTACCTGGAAGTCGTCGTCCTCAAGCTCGACAATTCTCAGAACCAGGGGCCTCAGTTCTTGGCCAATTCGTGAGTGATGTCCTTCGAAATCGATGTGGTCGGTTTCCTTTTGCTCCCAGAAGAATAATACGGCCCTTGGTTTCGCTCAAAAGGCCCCACAATTTGATCTTTGATTTTCCCTCCAAACTGGTTTTTCTCTGAACTAGAACTTGAGTTCCTGAGCAATCCTTAGTCCAAACTCTTCAACTCTTGCACGACCGTGTTTCTGTCACTCCCAGAAAACTCCCTCAATGTTTAGATTGGTCTCTCAACCCGTAGAAATCGAACTCTGAGTTTTCCCCCCAAAAACCCGAAAATGTTTTCTCACGGTTTCTCTCAACCTCAGCCTTCACACTGATGCACAAAATGACCCAAATGAATCCTCTCCTCCCTCTCTTACACAGTTGATCGATCAGTGTGGCCAGCAACTCGTGGGAGACCAACTGTGGTCTCTGAAAATGGGTTTCCAGCAAGCACAAACTCCATGGCCATTTTTAAATCCCAGCCGTGCTCTGAGCTCTGATCAAGCCTCCCATGCTGTGCTTCCCACTTCCTCAATTCACTTAAAGTAAGCCACTCATCAGTCCACTAAGCCATAAACAAATGCACGCACAAAACACCACGACATGGCCATGTGCTCTGTTTTTCACTGTGGTGCTACAGTAGCCGCCGTGAAATGACCAAAATGCCCCTCTGTGCAATAGTTACCAAAATGTCCTCCAACTTCCGTGACCCGTAACTCGGTCACCCGATGTCCATTTCACGCGTGCCGCCTGTCATTGTACCCGGGGCATCGAGACGAATCTAACGGTCTTCGAGTCATGTGAAAACCAATTGTCAAACAAAAAGTCAACTTTTTCCCTTATAACGTCCAAATTACGATAATGCCCCTGAACCTTCGAACATCATAACTTTTTCCATGATCGTCCGAATCGGACGTGCCCCCTGTCTATGAACTCGTGACGTCCCGAACAACGTCACGGTCATCGTTCAACGTCCGTTCGACCTCCCAATCAAAAGTCAACAAATTGACCACACGAATCACAGGGGTAAAAACGTCATTTTATTCAATATTTTACAATATTACATTCTCCGAATGTCCGGGGCGTTACACACAGCTTTTATGGTTTAATGCCCTTTTGGCTGATCGCGGATGCGAGCTGTAGCAGAGATTGAGACATCACTTACCGCCATTGATCCTAGCGCACTCTGGAAGCCTCGAGTGGGCTAAGATTTGGGTTATCCCTTGTCTGGCCCTTCGTGTCACACGTGGCATCCCACGGTAATCCCAGGGGGATTGGGATGGGTCGTGTCACTGCACGTATTTCCATTTTTGAAGCCCAGTGCGAAATTGCCCAGACGTCCATCAAAAATCCAGTCACCTCAATTTGCATGCATCAAGGCTCATTCATGCAGCCGTTCCAGCCACTTCAGCATGCCCACGCGTCTCACAGCCCAATTACTCAGAGGCCCACCTATCTCGCAGCATTTTGCATTCTCCATTTTTCTGCCAGCCCATTTATCTCGTGCGCCCAAATCCAGTAGCAACCACTTCATCAATTCCTGTACGTGGCCCAGCTGTTCCTTTTGTGAAATTTCCAGCAAACAATTTCAATTTCCAATAAGCACAAGGAGAGATTTCACCTTATTCATTAGGATTTTTACAACCTTTTTAATTAGGATTTTAATTATTTTTTCATTAGGATTTATATTTCACTTTAATTAGGAATTGAGCTAAGTATTTTTCCTATGCCTATAAATAGTTAGCTTTGATTATTTTTCAAAGGTCGCCCATTATATGTATCAAAGCTCTACTTAAACCAATTTTCCGTTTTCAATAAATTTAAGATTTCTTGTGCAAAACTAATTACACCATATCTCACCTTCTACAACCTTTATCCATGACATAAAGGAGTGTCTCCAAGTGTCTCACCAAAGAGTGTCCAATCACTTCGTATCCATAGGGTGTCCCGAAGAGAAAAAGTGTAACCCGGTCTCTTTACCTTCTAGTTATCATTTGTCCTTGAATATCTTGGTTTATAGATTGATTTCTAATATTATCCTTGGTTTTATGCTATGTATTAATTTCAATAATCTTCCATGTGTTCTAATATTTTAGTTTTTGTTATGCTTGTATGTTGGTACTTAATGCGTGACTAGATAGTGGAGTGTCTTCAAGTTTAGATCACTGAAAGTGCGGCATGAGTGTCTCCCTGCACATACTTAAGAATATGCAATCATCTCATAGAACTAAGGTTATAGAATTTCGTAGGTTTGACAATCAATCTTTACCCCAAATTAACCAATCAAATGACAATCATGCTTAGGTACCCTCAATCCTCAGTCTAGAACGATCCATATTTACCAAAACTACAATCTACAAAAAATGGTTTATAATTGCATACATTTCCTTAAGTGTTGAGTGTAACTTTGTGTTTACTTTAATACTTAGTTTTAGCGTATCTTGCTTTGCCGAACCGACCGACGCTTCCGATGTTGTTCGGTTGGCCAAGGTGGACAACAACTAGACTACGGTGATTGAGTGAATACACCCAATTGTGGTGCCGGTTGCCAAAGCCTTGGTGCTTGGCTCGTAGAAATCTTTAGCTAAAATAGATGAGGTGAGCACCTCCGACCTCCTCGATCGGTATGCAAAAGTCATTGCCGAGTAACCCCACGTAAGTGTTTTTGTCCCTTTCGATTGAGTTTTCCAATTAGATTGTATGCAAGTTTGTCGTTGGTTGGATTTTGACCAAGTGTTGTTTGATCAGTAGTGTTTTAGCAAGGTGTACATTGCCCTGCAGACATCTGTGAAACAGGCTTAGCGGCTAGAGGCCGACCAAAAGGTCATTTGGTAGCGCGATGAGAGGCTAAAAGGCAAGGAGTAAGAAGTAAAATCGGCAATCAAAGTTATGATAGAGCTAGAGCGGGAGGTGTAGGGCCAGAGGAAGCGTTCTAAGGAAACCGAGAAGGCAATGGACAATAGGAAAGAGACCATCTATGGATTCCAGAAGGAGATTTCTGACCAAGATAATCGGCTAGCGATGGTTGGTGGGCAGGATAAGGAGATTGCTTGGCTCCGGAAGTGACTCACACCCAATCGGCATGAGGCACTTGAGGCCTTCATGGATGATCCAGTCTTCAAGAACTACATCGAGCTCACGTTGGTTGAGGTTGAAGATGATATCATTCAACATATGATGTACTTCAACCCTGGCGTGTCTCTGAAGTTTCTCTAGCTCGATGAGCCCCTAGAGCTGACAAAGACGTTCAAGCTGCTCGAAGGCACCAGGCAGCCGAGCACAGGAGAAGCGCTGTTGAGAGAGCATGGGCTGACCAATGAGGCTAAGAAGCCGACTAGTGGGGCTTCGAAGGAGCCAGAGGTGATTGCTCTCAATCAAGTCGCTGAGGAAAAGAAGAGTGCTGACGAGCACATTGAGATTAAAGATTAAGCCGACATGCCAAAGTGTAACAAATATTTTTTTTCTTTTCTTCTGGGGTAAGCCTCGTGTAACTGTATTGAAAAATGGAATTTAATCCAAGTTATTTTTCGTTTGCACTTCCATTTGAATTTTCCTGTCGATTGAGGTTTTTATTTGAATGTGATGTGCAATTTCCGATTGAGGCATACTTTGAAACATTTTTCTTCCAATTTTCGTGTTTACTTGATTATATGTTGTACGTTGAGCTGATGACTAGTTGTAGGAGGAATCGAAAGTGCCAAGTTGCTTCGAGTGCCATGTCAATTGTTCCGAATGTTAGGTCTGAGTAGTGAAAAGGTGCCGAGTAGGGCCCCGGTTAGGCTGCCGAGTAGGTAGAATTTGTTTTTTTTTTCCAAAATTGTAGTGTAGATGCATAACCATTGTAGTAGACCTTTGCAAAGAAGTGTCCTGCTAATCGGTCGCAACATTTTACGGTTACGGATCACGCTGGTAGGAGAGTAGGATGTATGTTCAATGTGGTAGATAGCCCTTCCCATGGGAGTAGTGAACGATCGACCATAGTAGTTTACCAGTGTCGATCATGGTGAAAGTCCCCATGTGAGATGATGGGTCGATCGATCGAGTGGATGTATGTTCTGATTGAAAT
This sequence comes from Prinsepia uniflora, assembly GCA_032719365.1. Lineage (NCBI taxonomy): Eukaryota > Viridiplantae > Streptophyta > Magnoliopsida > Rosales > Rosaceae > Prinsepia > Prinsepia uniflora. Next base: position 36,556,941 of record CM064872.1, read on the forward strand.
GTTGATGGGCAAACCGTTGAGCTAGAATTTGTTAGGAAGCCTCCCAATAAGGTCGAGGCCAATCGACCGTAATGGTTGACGGTACCGACCAAGGTGCCTTGGCTTGAATTTGTGGGAAATCCTTCCACATTGGGAATAGGCCGATCAACCGTTGTACTATACTTATGCCAATTAATGTGATGTTGGATTCAAAACCCCTCTTAAAATGTTGTAGTTTCGTTTGGAAGTAGTTGTGTTAATATGCCGATTAAAAGAACTGATTGGTAGACTATTGAGTGAGGGCTGAGAGTTGTAAAGAGATCCTACCTCAAATGTTCTTCTAATCAGAAGAAGTCATGAACAAGTGCCGAATTGGACTGCCGATAGGCGTACACTTAGAAATCTAAGGAAATTTGAAAATATCCAAAAAATGTGTTTCATTCAAAAATAGAAATATGTCCGATTGAAGATCTAACAACCCGTCTCGAATTTTGGGATTAGATTAGTGGCTAATGAAGGATTAGTGAGATTAATTGGTGATTAGTTGAGTGATTTCGGACGGATGGTGCGAAATGACCATTTTGCCCCTAAAGGCGGGTGAAACGTTGATTTTTGACTCGGACTGTCAAACGGACTTTGACAGATGACTGTGACGTAGTTCAGGACGTCACGAGTCCGTAGACAGGCCGCACGTCCGAGTCCGAAAATCGATGGAGAAGTTATGAGGCTCGGAAGTATAGGGGCATTTTGGTAATTTAGCCTAAAGGGTAATTTGGTCATTTGTTTGCATTGGGAAGTGTGCCCAATTGAAGTGGGACACTTGTCCCCTCTCTGGAAGGTTGTGGCAGTTGGTACAACCGCCTCAATAGTTTTAAAGAGAAGATGAAGTCGTGCAAGTGTGTGTTTGGTGTAGGTAGACACAGAGAGAGTGAAAACTGAGACAGTGAGAAAACCACCCATATACTCCCTTCGATCCTCACCTATTGCTAGTGACCTATGAAGGAAAGATAGAGAGGTAGGTGAGACGATCCCAACGGTTGCCACGGTGGAGCTCGCGACAGCGAGGTAAGGACGGAATCCGTGTAATGTCCTGTTTTCGTTTAAAAATGGCAACTCATGTTTTGAGGATTTGATGATCAAATTGGTTTCCTGGATGATGTGCTGGAGGTTTCCGGGAGTTGATCAAGCTTGGAATGATGGCCAACGGTGGCCGGAGTCACGAGAACGTAGAGGAGGAAAATCGAGCTTTTGATCGATGATCGGGAAGGTAATTTCTAGTTCCTAATTTCATGTTTTGAGGTCGTAGATGGATAGGAAATGTTGGGATGAAGCTATAGGCGTTGATAGGATTGAAATCAAAGAAGGAATGAGTGAAAACTGGTCACGCCAGTTAGGTTTGACAGGATTTGCAGAGGACCGGACCGGATCGGGTTCACCTGAGGTTGAAGATGAACAATACCGGCGCATGAGGGCGCATGGACCCTCATTTCGAGGCACAGTCAACATGAGTATTTAAGTATTCGATATAACGAACATTTTGGGATTGGTTTCGAATAGATCGCAAATCGTTTCTATATAGTTCGGGTTGTCCAAAGATTTAGGATCGAGTTTAAATACGTTTAAAAATACAAAAAAAAATTACGGGGATTTGACGGAAGGTTATTGAAGTAGTTAGTGATCTTAGAATGTGATTTGGACCGGTCCGGGAGTTCTGGTGATGGTGGAGTAGCCGGGAAGGCGTATTGCACGCGTATCAAGGTGGCAGCGAGGATGGTCTGTGAGTGGACTTTGCTTTCTAAATTATAATGTATGCATAACTGTTTTTATATGTTTTCTATATATGATTTTTATGATTATTATTACAGTATTTATGATTTACATAATTGCACGTATTTCAATGTGATTTACGTAATTGTAAGTATTTCGAGAATATGGTTTATGCTATGCTTTGATGATGATTTTGATGGATGATTTTATATTGTTTATACGTATTGTGTTTTGTTAATGATTTGATGATATGATATTGGGTTTGAATGTGAATTCGGGCATGAGACCCATTTCGATAACATATGATTTCGAATTTCAGTTTTAATATGATTTCTGGATTTGGATTCTGGTTTCAAAATGATGATTTCGAATTCGGATTTGGAAATAGATTTATGGATTTGGATTTAAAATGGTTTTGAATTGGATTTTCTGGATCTGGTTTTGGGTTTAAAGACCCGATGATTGATTGTGATGGGGGAGGGCCCTATATGTGGTTTTATTTTAAAGACTCGTGAGTTTAAAGACTCGGTTATTGAGTTTAATGACTCGTGAGTTTAAAGACTCGTTGATATGATATCCCGCAGGTTCGATTGATTGATGGAAATGTGTTTTGGATTTATGTGATATCATGATGGTTTTCATATGGTTTTCAGATGTTTTGGGTGATGGCCCAGATGATTGGATTTACGGTTTTACACGTGATTTGGATCTTGGATTTTTGGGCTGAGTTCCCAAACTTGGTTTTGATTTATGATTTTGGGCTGATGCCCACTTATTGGAGAAAGGAAAAGAATTTGGATTTATAAACGGTTTTCTTATGTTGAAAACGAAATGGTTTTCGAATGCATGCATTAGTTTTTACGTGGAGGGCATAAATGTCTTTTTCTGTAAATTATTTTATAAACTTATTTATTTTCATCCACTCACAGTCTTTTCTGGTTTTTTCGATGCCCTTCAGGTTGATGCGGAGACGGACTGTTGGTGAGACTGAGACATCACGGTGGTTTCTGCGCACTCTGGGAAGCCGGATCGTTGACTTGGTATCCTTTATCTGGTCTGCGTGTCACATGCAGGTTGGACGGGTGTCTAGCCTTCGTGTCGCACGTGGGTTAGACGGGAGCATGGTACATCCCTTAATCGAGGGGGGATTGGGGATGGGTCGTGTCAGAAGATGGCCGAATGAGTTACAAGATATGTTCTAATGCTAAGTATAGCTAACCAGAATCTCACTTGTAGAAGAGTTTGAGATGATCGGTACTCCATGGGTGTGAAAGTAGTCGGCCGTCATTGGTTTGTAGTTCGTAGGTTCTTGGTCGGTAGACCTTAGTGACCAGGTAGGGTCCTTCCCACTTGGGTCCAAGTGTGCCGTTTGAGGATCCTTTGTTGTTAGGCTGATTTTTCTGAGGATCCAGTCCCCAGCCTTGAAACTTCATATTTTGCCTCAAGAGTCATAGTAGTGGGTAATGCGCTATTTGTGAGCCATGTTGCGGAGGTAGGCCTACTCAGGATGCTCTTCCAAGAGGTTCAAGCTGAGGGTGAGTAACTTGGTGTTCTCTTCGGGATCATAAGAGATCACCCGATAAGAAGTTTCACCAATCTCCACTAGGAGGACAACCTTGGTATCGAATGCCAAGGAGAATGTTGTTTCCTTTGTTGATGTCTAGTAGGATGTCCAGTAAGACCATAGAACATTTGAGAATATGAGCGACATAAGCGAAGCAGAGTTTGATGTCATAGACTTGACATAATTTACAGAAATGAGCACAGTCAAACTGTTTCCCGTTTTCTGTCATGATGGTGTAAGGGATGCCGAAGCGTCAGATGATGTTCTAGTAAACAAAGCTTTCAATCTGTGCAGCAGTGATGATCTTGAGTAACTTTTCTTCTTCGCATTTGGTGAAGAAGTTGACGGCTGCAATAGCATGTTCCATTCCTCCTTTGCCTCTCGACATGGGACCGATGAGGTCAAGTCCCCACTACGAGAATGACCATGGGCTGAAGATTGGAGTTAATCATTCTGCAAGTAGGTGAGAAATAGGAGCATACTTCTGGCACTGGTCGCATTTTTGTGCAAGTACAATTGAATCTGCACGTATGGTTGGCCAATAGTAACCTTGCTGGAAGGCCTTGTAAACAAGGGACTTAGGCCTTGAATGATTACCGCAGATGCCCTTGTGGATCTCCCTAAGAACTAAAAGTCCTCGATCTGTTTGAAGACACTTGAGGAGAGGGACATCAAATCCACGCTTATGCAAATTGTCGTGGACAAGTGTGTATCCAGTGAACTGGGGCATGATGTGCTTGGTTTTGTTCTGATCCTCCGGGGTAGTTCTACGTGTTTGAGGAACTAGACGATTGGGTCTATCTAGGATGGTCCATTGGTGATGGCCATGACTTGTTGCTCCTTCGTGCTCGGAGTCTCCAGGAGCTCAACTGGAATGCTGCGACTAATATTGTCGTCGATGAAGGAGGCTAGACAGGCTAGAGCATCAACGTTGTTGTTCTTTGAGCGCGGAATCTTGTTGATCTCGTTGGCTTGGAAACTGAAAATGAGTGTCCTTTCCTTTTCCAAGTAGATCATTAAGAGATTTCATTTGCGTCATTGAGGTTTTTCACTTGACGGATAATGAGCCGGTCACTGAAGATTTGGATCTGTCGTGCCTCAGGTCCTTTGTGAGGTGAAGGCCAGCAAGGAGTGCCTTGTATTCTGCCTCATTGTTGGAGGCCTTCAAGACGAAACAAAGGGTATATTTGAGCTTGGCCTGGTTGGGTGTACTGAGCACGAACCCCGCGATAAAACCACTATGGCATGCTAATTCGTCCATGTAAAGGGTCCAAAATGGGATGGAGTTGTCCAGGGGAGGAGAAGTGTTCTCCAATTGGAGAGGTGTAGCTGGTTATGTGGCGATGATTGCTGTCTTCCAGCATGTACTGGGACATGCGGTAGGTGAACTCGGAGAGAAGGTTGGCGGAGGTAAGGAGTGACCCTTGCACAAGTGCATGAAGCCCATGTGCAGAGGTCACTGGTGGCTAGTGGCGGCACGTGGCTCACCGTCTAAACTTCCGTTCAACATGAAAAATGTTTATATTCTTGAGTTTAATGGTATAAGGTTTGGATCAATTGGGCATCATTTAAGTGTATTTTTGAGTTTTGATATTATATGCTTACTATTAATGTGACGACCCGGAAATTCGAAAAAGGAAAAATTGGAAAAATTGAAGGAAATGACGATTTTGCCTCTGGTTATAAGGGCCAAAAGTTGACTTTTTATCGGGACCTTTCTTGGACTTTCCGGGAGTACCGTTGGATAGGTCTCGGGACGCCGAATCCGTAGACAGGCGGCATGCGTCAATCGGAGTCCGGATGAAAAAGTTACGGATTGAGAAATGCTAGAGGCATTTTGGTCATTTGTGTATAGAAGGGTAAAATGGTAATTTTAATGGCCAGGTTGATTAATCAGCTAATATGGATGAGGATTAGTTATTTGGTGACACTTGTCACAAGGATTGAAGGCTTTGTCGCTTTGTCACTGTGTTTGAATGCCTAACAAGGACAAACAAACCCGCCCTTAAATTCATCAAATTTGATTGTTCAAGGAAGCAAGTGTGAAAACCAGAGACACAGGGAGATTAAGGGGGAAATTGCGAGTGAAAAACGAGTGGGAAACGGAAGAGAAAACTGAAAGAAAATTGCAAACCCGAGAGGAAACCCGAAGTCGTGCTTGGAGAAATTGAGATTCAATTTTTCAGTTTTAGCTTAACCCGAACCGAATTTAGGTCAGAATCGGTCTTCTGGGACGATTTCGAGTCGAACCACATAAAAAAGGAGGCAATTGATGAAGAAATCATCAAGAACAGACTCTTCGAACTTTTGAGAAATTCGAATTCAATTCGTGTAATTGAAGGTGAGGAATTCCCAAATTGATGTTGAATTTATGTTTCTATTAATCTAATAATGCTTTTTGGTTAGTTGGAAAGGGCAATTAGAGTCGAATTGGAGGAATTAAGAAATCGGATTCGACGGGATAAACTTAGAGAATTATGAGTTTTAGTGTGAATCGTGTTAATTAACGTATACAAAACTTTAATTCAGATTTAGTATAAGTGATTCAATGAAAGAATTGGAAGAAACAAGCTCGAATTGAAAGAAATCTAACCGGGTCATGTCGCGGGTCGAAATATCCATTTGTAGGGCAGCCGGGTAAGGACGATGCACTGTAGCATCACTGTGCACGGCACGTGGGTTTCACGCGCAACCACTTAGGGCGGCGCGTGAGGGCGCATGAGCCCGAATTTCGAGGTAAGGTCAACATGACTTTTATCCTATTTAATGTAACGAACATTTTGGCGTTGGTTTCGAGTCGATCGTACACCGTTTCGATATTGTTTCGATGGTCCGAAGGGTTATGTTACGTATTTAATTAATATATAATTCCCAAAAAATTATAGAGAATCAGTATGATGTTAAGTAAGTCATTAGTGACCTGGAGAATTGATTTTGGACAGGATTCGAGATTTCTAGAAAATACCAGAAATTACGAGAACGCGTGCAGCTCGGAAAGCTAGCGGTTTGGACGGTGTGTGAGTGGACGTTTGTTTTATAAACTGGCATTCATGCATAGTTATATGTTTTACATGATTTATAGGATGATTTAAATTGCAATGCTTTAATATGATTATTTCGGGATTTAATGATTATTTTACTCGGTGTTTGGGCACGTTTTTTCGAGAAAAGGTGCAATGGCTGTTTTGGGCGAAAGCCCGGGAATTGTGACTGGTTTTAACTTGAATTATGAGTTGGTTAAGTAATTTGATGGAATGGAATGAATTTCGGATTTGGTTTTACGACTTGACGTACATTGAATTATTAAATGATTTTACGACTTTACGAGAAATGAGAAATGAGAAATGAGATTTGGGAATGTGGCCCTATGATAATTGGTTTTAATATGGTTTTAATGATGATTTTGATTGTGTATTGATGTTTGATGCCCCATCCAGATGTGTAATTCCTGGAGGGACTCCGGATGCGTAATTCCCGGAGGGACCGGATATGTAATTCCCGGTGAGGCTGGATGTGTAATTCCCAGGATGGATGAAGACTCTGGATGTGTAATTCCCAGAGGATCCTTGGATCTGTAATTCCCGAGTTATATGCTTTATTGTATGATAAAATAGTTTTATACAATGATTTACGTAGCATTTGGGCTTGAGAGCCGGGATTGATGTTTTTGTGAGATTTGGCTTGCAAGCCGGTGATGGTATTCATATGTTGATTCTATGAATGCATGGTTTGCTAAGCTGGAGGGTAACTGATGTGTTTCGAAATGTATTTTGAAATGATATTAGTTTTGTCCACTCACACCTTTGTTTGCGATGACCCTCCAGGCCGTAGCACGAGACTCGGGGTAAGTCGAGAGGCGGAGACATGAGCAGAAATCGATCTAGTCATCCCTTGTTTGACAAGTGCTAAGAGGTAATTACAAGGCTTCGGTTGACTTGTCAGACGGGAGCAGGATCGGGCACTGTTATCAAAGTCCAGTTGGGACAGGTCCTGTCAAGTTGGTATCAGAGCATTTGGTTATTGATTTCTGTTGTTCCGTTATGCCTCCGAGACGTGCGCCCCGTGCACGGCCTGAAGATGAGAGGGACGAGGATAGGGTTAGAGAAGGAACGGATATCGAGAGAGCTCAACGGTTAGGATCCACTGTGTTTCGTGGTGATTCGGGCCCGGATGGTGCCGATGATTGGATTACTCGTTTGGAGCGGATCTTTGAAATTCTGGGATGTCCCCCGGAGGACATGGTGTTATTAGCCACTTTTCTTTTGGATGGCCATGCATACCGGTGGTGGCATGGTTTACAGTTAATGGGTTGAGATGCTCGCACGTTGACATGGGAAGTATTTCGTGACCGATTTTTGGATCAGTTTTATCCTCGTTCGTACCGTGATGCGAAATAAATTGAATTCCTTCGATTACAACAGGAGGGTATGACAATGGCCAATATGAACAACGATTTCTGGATCTGGCTTGCTTTGCTCCGAGGGTTATAGTCACAGAAGGTGATAAATGTAAACGTTTCGAACTTGGTTTACAAGATGATATTCGAGCCGCTGTGACTGTGGGATCTTATGGCACCCTCCAAGATCTATCAGATGCCTCTATCAGAGTAGAGACAAGATTGTCGGCACGTGAACTATCTTTGAGTTCTGGACGACGTCGAGAGCGTCAGGAAACTGAGACAATGAGTCAGGGGACGTCGTCAAAAAGAGGTAGTTATGGCTCCAGATTTTCTGGATCTCGGTCAGGTTTTACTGGGGGTGGACAAGGAAATTCCTTTGATCCTACAGCAATCTCTCAGGCATCTGTCCAGTCGAGTAGAGCTTCAGTACCGTCAACTGGAAGACCTTATAACCGATTTACCCATTTCGGTAGGGGTGCCTGTTATTTCTGTGGTGAGTTTGGAAATATCCGGAGAAATTATCCACACCAACCAACGGGTGGTAGTCCGAGTGGCAGTCATACAGAGCAAGGTTCGGGGATGGCCTCGACCTCTGGAACTGCAAGTGGGAGGGGAACTGGCAATGCTAGAGGTGCACCACGAGGACGTGGTCAAACTTCAGGCCCACTTGCTCAGGTATTTTCTCTTCAACAACAGGCTACTAATGAACCACCCGAGGGGAGTTCAGCGTAATGGTGGTACCCCGTGGATTGATGTGTTGTATATTTGTAAATGTTGTTGTATAGTTGTACTGTTGTATGGTTGTTTCATAAATAATGTGATTGTATGTTTGTTCCATAAAATACTGTGATTCAATTACGAGGACGAAATTCTTTAAAGGAGGGAAGGTTGTGACGACCCGGAAATTCGAAAAAGGAAAAACTGGAAAAATTGAAGGAAATGACAATTTTGCCCCTGGTTATAAGGGCTGAAAGTTGACTTTTTATCGGGACCTTGCTTGGTCTGTCCGGGAGTACCATAGGACAGGTCTCGGGACGCTGAATCCGTAGACAGGCGGTATGCGTCAATCGGAGTCCGGATGAAAAAGTTACGTATTGAGAAATGCTAGGGGCATTTTGGGCATTTGTGTATAGACGGGTAAATGGTAATTTTAATGGCCAAGTTGATTAATCAGCTAATATGGATGAGGATTAGTTATTTGGTGACACTTGTCACCAGGATTGAAGGCTGGGTGGCTTTGTCACCGTGTTTGAATGCCTAACAAGGACAAAAAAACTCGCCCTTAAATTCATCAAATTTGATTGTTCAAGGAAGCAAGTGTGAAAGCCAGAGACACAGGGAGATTAAGGGGGAAATTACGAGTGAAAAATGAGAGAAAACATAAAGAAAACTGCAAACCCGAGAAGAAACCTGAAGTCGTGCTTGGAGAAATTGAGATTCAATTTCTCAGTTTTAGCCTAACCCAAACCGAATTAAGGTCAGAATTGGTCTTTCTGGGACGATTAAGGAAGGCGATTGGCGAAGAAATCATCAAGAACAGACTCTACGAACTTTTGAGAAATTCGAATTCAATTCGTGTAATTAAAGGTGAGGAATTCCCAAATTGATGTTGAATTTATGTTTCTATTAATCTAATAATGATTTCTGGTTAGTTGGAAAGGACAATTAGAGTCGAATTGGAGGAATTAAGAAATCGAATTCGACGGGATAAACTTGGAGAATTATGAGTTTTAGTGTGAATCGTGTTAATTAACGTATACAGAACTTTAATTCAGATGTAGTATAAGTGATTCAATGAAAGAATTGGAAGAAACAAGCTCGAATTGAAAGAAATCTAACCGGGTCATGTCGCGGGTCGAAATATCCATTTGCAGGGCAGCCGGGTAAGGACGATGCACTATAGCATCACTGTGCACGGCGCGTGGGTTTCATGCATAGCCACTCACGGCGGCACGTGAGGGCGCGTGAGCCCAAATTTCGAGGTAAGGTCAACATGACTTTTGTCCTATTTAATGTAACGAACATTTTTGTGTTGGTTTCGAGTCGATCGGACACCATTTCGATATTGTTTCGACGGTCCGAAGGGTTATGTTACGTATTTAATTAATATTTAATTCCCGAAAAATTATGGGGAATTAGTATGATGTTAAGTAAGTCATTAGTGACTTGGAGAATTGATTTTGGATAGGATTCGAGATTTCTAGAAAATACCAGAAATTACGAGAACGCGTGCAGCTCGGAAAGCTAGCGGTTTGGACGGTGTGTGAGTGGACGTTTGTTTTATAAACTGGCATGCATGCATAGTTAAATGTTTTACATGATTTATAGCATGATTTGAATTGCAATGATTTGATATGATTATTTCGGGATTTAATGATTATTTTACTCGGTGTTTGGGCACGTTTTTTCGAGAAAAGGTGCAATGGCTGTTTTGGGCGAAAGCCCGGGAATTGTGACTGGTTTTAACTTGAATTATGAGTTGGGAAAGTAATTTGATGAAATGGAATGAATTTTGGATTTGGTTTTACGACTTGACGTACATTGAATTATTAAAGGATTTTACGACTTTACGAGAAATTAGGAATGAGATTTGGGCATGTGGCCTTGTCATAACTTGTTTTAATATGGTTTTAATGATGATTTTTATTGTGTATTGATGTTTGATGCCCCATCCAGATGTATAATTCCTGGAGGGACTCCGGATGCGTAATTCCCGGAGGGACCGGATGTGTAATTCCCGGTGAGGGTGGATGTGTAATTCTCAGCATGGATGACGACTCTGGATGTGTAATTCCCAGAGGATCCTCGGATGTGTAATTCCCGAGTTATATGCTTTATTGTATGATAAAATAGTTTTATACATTGATTTACGTAGCATTTGGGCTTGAGAGCCGGGATTGATGTTTTTGTGAGATTGGGCTCGCAAGCCGGTGATGATTTTCATATGTTGATTCTATGCATGCATGGTTTGCTAAGCTGAAGGGTAACTGATGTGTTTCGAAATATGTTTTGAAATCATATTAATTTTTTCCACTCATACCTTTGTTTTTGATGACCCTCCAGGCCGTAGCACGAGACTCGGGGCAAGTCGAGAGGTGGAGACATGAGCAGAAATCGATCTAGTCATCCCTTGTCTAATAAGTGGTGAGCGGTAATTATAGGGCTTCGGTTGACTTGTCAGACGGGAGTAGGACTGGGCACGGTTATCAAAGTTCAGTTGGGACAGGTCCTGTCAATTAAAATTTGGAAATTAATGTAGGAAATTTGATATGAATAATTTGGGAATTTTCAAGGTAATTGGGTATCAATTTAAGGGTTTGATTATCATTTTTTTGGACATTGTGATGATAGTGATGAATGCATAAATAACATGATGTTACAATGATGTAAAATATGAGGATTTGTGATGAAGTGGGTATAAGATGATAAGTATTTGATAATAATATGAAATCAAGTAACTAGTTTCTGATTATGAAATTATGGTTGTTATGGGTATATGTTACACATGCTTATCGTTGGACACTTGTATAATTAAGGAAGGAACGGTTGAAGGTATGATTTAATTTTGTTATTTGAAGTATTATGTGTTAATAAAATCCTAAAAATAATGAAATATAAATATAAGAACATTTTGGGTCCTTGATGAACTATGATGAAATAAATAATATATCTAGTGAATGAACCATTCCTTTATGCTTATAAATTACACATGTCTATGGTTTATGTTGAGCAAGGGTAAAAGTTAATAATATAAGAAATTTGTGTTGAGTGATAAATTTATGTTTCGTTGTTATTAATGTTGACGTTTCAATTTTTGAACATTAAAACAGCGGAAATAAGACCGTTTGAGGTCAGAGTAATAAATTCACCCCTTGATGGGGATTAATGGGTTGGATGTCAGCAGTAACCCCATAATGATGAACTTAATTTGGTTAATTGAAAAGGTTATGTAAAATTAACAATATCCCTTGCCTGACAAGAATGGTTAGACGGGAGGAGGACTAGTCCGAGTTTTACGAAAATTAGGGACAGGTCCTGTCAACTTGGTATCAAAGTTAAAATTCGGTAATTGAATAGGTTGTTTTCTAAGATATGTTGGTGTGGTTGGGATTTTAAAATGATTTTTTTTGTGCAAATTAAATTTGGTTTTTGAAAGGTCTTTGATGAGTTTTGGGAATCTAAGTAAATTACGAGTGTACAAAATTTTTATGGAAACTATTCTATGGAACGTTTTACAAGGTTAAGTGTGAATTGTGTTTTTAGCTTAAGCCCGGAGTTTGAAATATGGATAATGATAATTATATATGATATGTAACGACCCGTCCCTGATTTTAGGGATTAATTAAGACTAATTATGGATTAGTGAGGCTAATCGGGGATTAGTCGAGGATTATCGGACATTCAGAGCGAAATTACAATTTTTCCCTTGAACGAGGGTAAAAAGATGACTTTTGACCGGGAGATCCGATGCACTAGGACTGAGGACCGTGATGTAGATCGAGACGTTACGAGTCCGTACACAGGCGGCACGTCGAAATTGGGCATTCGACGGGAAAGATACGAGTCACGGAGGGTCCGAGTTACTATTGCACGTTTTACGAGACTGATAGACTTTTGTCATTTAGTGGACCTAGATATTTTCCCCAGGCCCATTGGATGAGTGACAAGTGTCACTCATCCATTGCTCCCATTACACAAATACATGCATCTGTCTTCCCTTTCTTCCATTTGATCAACCAAGCCCGAAACCCCATCGAATCACCACCCCAATCCCTTCCCCGCACCTGATTTTGATCTAAGAGAGAGACAGAGAGTGACTAAGGAGCTGGGACATGATGAGAGAGGAGGTTGCGATGCCGTGGAATGACAGGACCCGCCCCAATCCCACTGGGACCACCCGGGGACGTGACCCGCTCCTGTCTGACAGTGACTCTAAACATACCAAAAGTACCCTTAAATAAAAACCGAAGACTCACATAGATAGATAACGTACAAACACAGTGTTTAAAGCGATACTGTCAGACAAGGGAAAGTAAAATACAACATGTGAGCACACTAGTCAGAGTACATTTATTCGGTGCTCAACCTACCCACAAGTGGGTGTACAGGTGCACAGCTAGGCAAACTAAACCTCTGCCTCCTCCTCCGGATCCTCCTCCTCTATTGCCGTGTCATGGTCTGGAGGGGTCAGTAAAACAAGGGTGAGTGGGCCAAAATTAACAGTTTAGAAATCAATTTAATAATAGAATAATCATAAAGTTTTACCCCTCCGTTTTCCAAATCTTGCATGCAGTGAAAATAAATATTATAATGAAAGCATAACAAATGAACCACAATAATAATCGTAAGGTGAAACTAACATATCAGTGCACTGTAAAACCCAACCCAAATGATGTCACGGTTCTAAGGCTACGCGTTGCCACTCAGGGTCTCACACCCGAGACTCTCTAGGTACATCAGCTCCCGGTATCCCGGTCACTGCCCGAGGTATATGAACATGCCTTCCTGAGAGTAAGCAGCCCAACGGGGGTCAACTCCACTCAGTCAGAGCCCCGTGACTACTCCAGGGTCCACCCAGGCCAACGACCCTCCCTGGAGGAGACCATATACACAGGTAGGAAAGTACAGTACAATAACAGTATAGTTTACCCTATGTCCCCCGGACATCCCAAACAAAATCCACATATAATCCAGACGGGTCTCATGCCCAAAACATTGTAATAACATATATAAACAGTTCATAAGACTCATCAGTGGAAATAGTAAAACAGTTTATGCATGCAAGCCTTTTATAAATCAAACAGCCCACTCACACTCGGTCCTTGCTGCTCAACGATCTCTATAAACCTGTATTATTATTCCTGAGGGTTACTTAAGGATCCTATAATATCAATACCAAGACCCTAGAACAGATCCGCCTCAAAATCGCATCCCGGGCACTATTCTCGGTGCTTCAAACCCCATTTTGACCAACATAACGATCTCTGATCGACACGAAACCACCTCCATTGGATCCGTATCGTCGAAACCTTGAAAATGGTACCGGCCCCACCAAAATCACTGTTCACACGCGCCCCCACGCGCCTGGTCAACGCGTGGGTCAACGCTGCTACAGTACTGCTGACGTCAGCAGTGACGTCATGCTGACGTCAGCATGACGTCATTACTGACACTTGTCAGGTGACACGTGGCATGTTCTGATTGGTCCTTGGTCTGACAATATCTGACAGGATGACGTCATCATGACGTCAGAAGCGACGTCAGCATGATGACGTCATCATGCTACAGTATCGGGTCAGACCCGTTTGACTGGAACCGGGTCGCCGTCGACCCGCGGCTTGACCCGATTCAACCGTACGATTCCGGCCACCATTTTCGACGGGGTTCATCCCTATAGGGTCGTCTAGGTCTGTTCTATGGTTCTACAACCTCAAAATGGAAAGAAAATGAGAGAAAACTCACCAGTTCTTCTCTGAAACTCACGGCCAAAGTCCGATCGCCTTCTCCGGTGATCCACGCCGTCTCCGTCGTCCAAAACAGTCGTGATTGACTCGTCTCTCACCCTAGAACATTCCTAACATCACACAATCAATTTCCTAGCACTAAAACACGATGGTTAGAAACAGAGGAGTAAAACGGGTTTTCGGGTTTTCGACCTTACCGCCGCCGTGTCGCCGCCGCAGGCCGTGCCGTCGTCCAGTTAAGCTCCTGGGGTCCTCACGGTGTAGACTGGAGCTTCCCCTGCGTCGAGGTGGTGTGGTTGTCACGGTTTGCTTCTTGGACCCGTTTCCGTCGTGTTTCGGGTCGTGCTTTTTGGACGGAATTTCGGACGGGAAAATGGGCGGGTGGTGGCTGGTGGTTGCACGGGTTGTGAAGACCAGATGATGGTGGTGCTGTGGGTGGTCGTTTGGTGCGAAGAGGATGGCTGGTTTGATCGCCTTGGTCGAGAGAAAATGGAAGGAATGCACGGGTTTGTGGGGGGGTTGTATGTGTGTTTGTGTGTGTTTGTAAGAAAAGGCAGACAAAGATCGTGCATGAACAAGGGAAATCAGAAGAAATGAAGGGCCAGGATTCAATCTGGCCAGAAATCCAATGGCTGAAATCAAATGGAGGGAAAATAAATAATATAAAAATAGATTAAATAGTGTTAGTTGCTTTATGGGAATAGTGTAGGCTTGGATGGGTGACACTTGTCACCAATCCATCGGTTTTATTTAAATATTAGGTTGGCACGGATTCCCGTAATAAATTAATATTTTATTCCGTTGTTCTCGGTTCGTAAATTCCGCTAAAACGCTTCCTTGACCATAACTTCTTCATACGAACTCCGATTTCGGCGTGCCGCCTGTCTACGGATTCGTGACATCCTGACCTACGTCATAGTCATGGGTCAAAGTCCAAATTGTTGCCCGGGCCAAAAGTCAAAGTTTCCCCCCTTTAGGGGCAAAATAGTCTTTGTTCATTAAAATATTATTATTCTCGGTTCGGGTCGTTACAACCTACCCACCTTACAGAAATTTCGTCCTCGAAATTTACTCAAACAAGTATGGGTACTGCCCTCTCATCAATTCCTCGGGTTCCCATGTCGCTTCCTCCACCTCGTGGTTCCGCCATAGTACTTTAACCAAAGAAATCGTCTTGTTCCTTAAGACCTTTTCCTTTCTATCCAGAATCTGCACTGGCCGTTCCTCGAAACTCAAATCTGTCATCAGTTCCAGTGGTTGCTCTGGCAGTGCATGAGAGTCATCCCGAAGATACTTCCGTAGCATCGACACATGAAATACGTCATGTACTCGGGAATGCTCCGAAGGTAGTGCTAAACGGTAAGCCACTGGACCAATCCTCTCGACAATCTCATATGGTCCGATATAACGAGGACTCAATCTCCCGCGTCGTCCAAATCGAAGAATCCCTTTCCACGGCGATAACTTTAAAAAGACAAAGTCACTAACCTCGAATTCTAAATCTCGGATCCGTCGATCCGCATAGCTCTTCTGACGATCCTGGGCCGCCTTCATTCTTTCCCGAATAACCCGAACTGTCTCCTGGGTCATATCCATCAGATCCGGCCCCACTGCGGTTCTTTCTCCGATCTCCATCCAGCATACCGGTGTTCTGCACTGTCGACCATACAGTGCCTCATAGGGTGCCATCCCTATACTCGCATGGTAGCTGTTATTGTAGGCAAACTCCATCAATGGCAATCGATCAGCCCACGAATCCTGGAATTGCAACACACAGGCTCTCATCATGTCTTCGAGAGTTTGTATTGTCCTTTCAGACTGTCCGTCGGTCTGTGGGTGAAATGCCGTACTGAAGTGCAATTTCGTACCCAAAGTAGTCTGTAGACTCCTCCAAAACCTGGATGTGAAACGCGGATCCCGATCCGACACGATCGACTCTGGGGTACCGTGTAGTCGGATGATCTCATTAATGAATAGCTGGGCCAAACGGTTGAGCTTGTACGTCTCACGTACAGGCAGAAAATGCGCTGATTTAGTCAACCGGTCCACTATTACCCAGACTCCATCAACTCCACTCCTTGTCTTCGGTAACTTGAAGACAAAGTCCATTGTAATATGGTCCCACTTCCATTGTGGAATTGGAAGTGGCTGCATAGCCCCATACGGACGCTGCCGTTCTGCTTTGACCTGCTGACAGATCAAATATTTGCTGACAAATTAAGCTATCTCCCTCTTCATCCCTGGCCACCAATAATAGTCCCGGAGGGTACGGTACATCTTTGTCCCTCCTGGATGCATAGCATAGGCCGAACTGTGGGCCTCCTCTAAAATCTCTCTCCTCAACTCTGGTACCGCAGGTACACACAATCGCCCAAGCTTTACTAATGCTCCATCGCCCCTGACGGAGAAATCTTGTCTCTGTCCGGATTCAACCTCGTTCCTGTAATCACAAAGTGTCTGGTCCTGTAGTTGAGCCTCGATGATCCTGTCGACCAACACGGGTCGCACATGAAAGCTAGCCAAAAAGGCTCCCTGTTCGTCCATCCCTAACATAACTCCGCTCTTCCAAAGTTCCACTAGCAAAGGAAGATACACCAATCTCAAATGCGCAACTGATCCCGCCGACTTCCTGCTAAGTGCATCAGCGACAACATTTGCCTTGCCAGGATGGTACTCGATCGTAGAGTCATAATCCTTCAACAATTCCAACCATCTCCGCTGTCTCATGTTGAGTTCCTTCTGCGTGAACAAATGGTTAAGACTCTGGTGATCGGTGAAGATTCGGCATGTCACACCGAACAAATGATGTCTCCAGATCTTTAGAGCATGAACCACCGCGGCCAATTCCAAATCATGAGTAGGGTAGTTCAACTCGTGCGTCTTCAGCTGCCGGGATGCGTAAGCAATCACTTTTCCATTCTGCATCAATACACAACCCAAACCCTGCAGCGATGCATCACTATATACCACGAACTCTCCACTGCTGTCTGGTAATGCAAGGACAGGTGCAGTGGTTAATCAGAACTTTAATTCCTGAAAACTCTGTTCACACTGGTCGTCCCATACAAACTTCACCCCTTTCCGGGTTAACCGAGTCAATGGTGCGGCAATCTGGGAGAAACCCTCTACGAATCTCCGATAATAGCCTGCTAACCCAACAAAACTTCGCACTTCCGTCACCGTGGTCGGTCTTGGCCAATTCGTCACAGCCTCCGTTTTCTGAGGATCCACACTTATCCCCTCGGGTGATATAATGTGACCCAAGAATCCAATACTATTTAGCCAAAACTGACACTTGCTTAACTTAGCATACAGCTGCTCCTGTCGTAGTTTACCCAATACCCTTCGTAAGTGCTCCTCATGAGCCCTGACACTCCTGGAATACACCAAGATGTCGTCAATAAACACGATCACAAATTTATCCAAGTATGCTCGAAAGACTCGATTCATCAAGTCCATGAATGCCGCTGGTGCATTCGTCAGTCCGAAGGGCATCACCAAGAACTCATAATGCCCATACCTCGTTCGAAAAGCTGTTTTCTGAACATCCCCCTCGGCTATTCTCAGTTGATGGTATCCTGACCTCAGATCTATCTTGGAGAAATACCGCGCTCCTCGTAACTGATCGAACAAATCATCAATCCTGGGTAAGGGATACTGATTCCTTACCGTAGCCTTGTTCAACTGCCGATAATCCACACACAACCGTAAACTACCCTCCTTCTTTTTCAGAAATAAGACCGGCGCACCCCATGGTGATGTACTGGGTCGGATAAATCCTAGATCCACCAGTTCCTGTAGTTGGATTTTCAATTCCCGTAGCTCCGCCGGTGCCATACGATACGGTGCTTGTGAAATCGGTCGAGTCCCGGGGAGTAACTCGATCGTAAAGTCGATCTCCCTGGGTGGTGGTAATCCAGGTAAATCTCCTGGAAAGACATCAGGAAATTCCCGCACAATCGGAATATCCTCAATACGCAAAGATTCATCCGTAGACTCTACTACATAAGCAAGATAACCCTGACACCCCTTCTGTAAGAGTTTAGTAGCTGTGAGTGCAGATATTACCTTGGGTGATGCGTCTCCACACTCTCCCTGAAATATCACTTCCGGTAATCCCGGACCTCTCAAAGTCAACCGCATATTACTACAGTCGATGAGTGAATTGTACTCCGACAACCAATCAACTCCAAGTATCACATCGAAATCGTGAACATTCTTCAGGATTAAGTCTGCCGGAAATTCGACTCCCTCAATCTCCACAGGACAAGCTCGTATCTCCTGGTTCACCCGGTAGGTCACACCCATCGGTGTCCCCACTCCCATCTCGTGCTCAAGTGCGGTCACCTCACGGCCCAACAGACTCGCACAACGCGGTGAAATAAAAGAATGAGTTGCCCCCGAATCCATCAATGCACGAACAACCATGCCATAAATATGTACAGTACCTGTCAACACTCCCGGAATGGATCTGGCCTGCTGCTGGGTAACAGCATAAACACGAGCCATAGACTCTGCACGTCGTCCCCGTCCTCTAGCTCCTCGATCACGGCCACGCACAACACCGCGTGTCCGGCTGCTGTCAGTCTGGGATGCTGTGCTCTGTGCTGGCGCAGTACTGCCGCGAATCAATGGACACTCAGAAGCATAGTGCCCCGGCTCCCCACAAGCGAAGCACGTGACCTCCCTAGGTCGACCCGAGTATCCTCCCGGTGAGATGCTCATCGGTGAGTACGACCGCTGCCAAGCTCCAGAACGCTGTCCAGACCGCTAAGGACTCCTGAACTGACCAGAACGTCCTCGGCTGCCAGAAGACGAAGATCCACCAGAATGTCCTCCCTTCGAGCCACGACGGCCCGAGAATCCCAAGTGTGGGCGATCACGTCGCCGAGTCTCCCCCTCAGCTCGCTGCCGTGAAAATGGTACCAGCCCCACCAAAATCACTGTTCACACGCGCCCCCACGCGCCTGGTCAACGCGTGGGTCAACGCTGCTACAGTACTGCTGACGTCAGCAGTGACGTCATGCTGACGTCAGCATGACGTCATCACTGACACTTGTCAAGTGACACGTGGCATGTTCTGATTGGTCCCTGGTCTGACAATATCTGACAGGATGACGTCAGAAGTGACGTCAGCATGATGACGTCATCATGCTACAGTATCGGGTCAGACCCGTTTGACTGGAACCGGGTCGCCGTCGACCCGCGGCTTGACTCGATTCAACCGTACGATTCCGGCCACCATTTTCGACGGGGTTCATCCCTATAGGGTCGTCTAGGTCTGTTCTATGGTTCTACAACCTCAAAATCGAAAGAAAATGAGAGAAAACTCACCAGTTCTTCTCTGAAACTCACGACCAAAGTTCGATCGCCTTCTCCGGTGATCCACGCCGTCTCCGTCGTCCAAACCAGTCGTGATTGACTCGTCTCTCACCCTAGAACATTCCTAACATCACACAATCAATTTCCTAGCACTAAAACACGATGGTTCGAAACAGAGGAGTAAAGCGGGTTTTCGGGTTTTCGACCTTACCGCCGCCGTGTCGCCGCCGCAGGCCGTGCCGTCGTCCAGTTAAGCTCCTGGGGTCCTCACGGTGTAGACTGGAGCTTCCCCTGCGTCGAGGTGGTGTGGTTGTCACGGTTTGCTTCTTGGACCTGTTTCCGTCGTGTTTCGGGTCGTGCTTTTTGGTCGGAATTTCGGACAGGAAAATGGGCGGGTGGTGGCTGGTGGTTGCACGGGTTGTGAAGACCAGATGATGGTGGTGCTGTGGGTGGTCGTTTGGTGCGAAGAGGATGGCTGGTTTGATCGCCTTGGTCGAGAGAAAATGGAAGGAATGCACGGGTTTGTGGGGGGGCTGTATGTGTGTTTGTGTGTGTTTGTAAGAAAAGGCAGACAGAGATCGTGCATGAACAAGGGAAATCAGAAGAAATGAAGGGCCAGGATTCAATCTGGCCAGAAATCCAATGGCTGAAATCAAATGGAGGGAAAATAAATAATATAAAAATAGATTAAATAGTGTTAGTTGCTTTATGGGAATAGTGTAGGCTTGGATAGGTGACACTTGTCACCAATACATCGGTTTGATTTAAATATTAGGTTGGCACAGATTCCCGTAATAAATTAATATTTTATTCCGTTGTTCTCGGTTCGTAAATTCCGCTAAAACACTTCCTTGACCATAACTTCTTCATACGAACTCCGATTTCGGCGTGCCGCCTGTCTACGGATTCGTGACATCCTGACCTACGTCATAGTCATGGGTCAAAGTCCAAATTGTTGCCCGGGCCAAAAGTCAAAGTTTCCCCCCTTCAGGGGCAAAATAGTCTTTGTTCATTAAAATATTATTATTCTCGGTTCGGGTCGTTACATGGAAGGTAGAGGAACGGCAAACCGCATAGGTACGATTTTGAATTCAAATTCGGATTTTCATGTTTTAGACGTTAGGGGCCGTTTTTGATGATTGTGGAAGGTTTGTTGGGTTAGTATGAACGTCTAGGGAATGGTTTGGACGGTGGATAGTGGTCGAACAGCCTAGGGGAACGGGTGGAAGTTTGGACTCTGAGGGGAAGATTTGAACGTGTAAGTTCTAGGTGGTTTTTCTTGGTTCTAATTGAATAGATATGCTGCAAATGATGAAGGGAAGCTATAGGAATTGGAATGGATGGAAAAGGATGAAAAATGAGGGAGATATGGAGGTGAACCGGTCACACTGGTTCATTTGGACCGGCTGACTAGTGAATCGGGTTCAAGTCGGTTCGACGGAGGTTGAAGATGACTGTTCCCAGGTTGAACATTTTGGGACTGGTTTCGAGTCGATTGGATATCGTTTCGATATAGTTCGGGATGTCCGAAGGTTTAGGATCCAGTTTAAAATATGTTAAAAATCCCGAACAGTTGAGGGGATTTTATGAGAGGGTATTAAAGTAGTTAGTAACCCTCTAGAATGATTTGGACAGGTTTGGGAACCCCGGAGATGACGATTAGCCCGGAGAGGCTTATGGTGCGCAGATCAAGGCGTAGCATGGACGGTCTGTGAGTGGACTTTGTTTTATGAATATGATGCATGCATAAATGTTTTATATGCAGTTATGAACATGTTTTGAGATGCCATGAGTGCATATGATTTAAATATGATTTGTTGGGCATTTTTGGAGGAAAATTCCTTAGTGCACGTAGTTCCAAATTTCTGTTTTATCTGTTGTTTGGGCTTCGGCCAAGTATACTACGTGCATGAGTTATATTTGATTCTGAAGGTTTCACGGAGAGGCGTGAAACAGAGGAACTGATTTACGGTTTTGGATGATTTCATGGAGTTGCGTGAAATCGAGATTCGGGCATGAGTCCTAGTTGAACTTTGATTTGAAAGTGTTTTGGAAATGAGAACTGGTTTTCAGCTTTGGAAACATCTTTTGGGCATATGGCCTAGTTGATTTAAGGTTTGACTTAGAGTACAGTCAAACGCGAGAAAAGTCGAGCACATGCCCAATTATGAGCTTTACGAAAGGTATTTCGGGCATGAGACCTAGTTGTGGATTTGATAGGATTCGAGGAATCTTGGGATATAAAGTGTCATTGGACACTGGGTTTTGGAATGTGAGTCATTTGGTGGTATTTCAAGCATGTGGCCCTATTGACTATTTTGGGTTAGAGTCGTAGTCGCTATGAGTGCTATGCGCGTGACGTCTAGATCGATCGGCGATGTGTTCCAGATGATCTAGAGATAGTCACGACGAGTGCTATGCGCGCTGCGACATGATCGATCGGCGATGTGTTCCCAATGATCTAGAGATGGTCGCGACGAGTGCTATGTGCGTGGCGATGTGGTCGATCGGCGATGTGTTCCCGATGACCTAGAGATAGTCACGACGAGTGCTATGTGAGCGGCGACGAGATCGATCGGCGATGTGTTCCCGATGATCTAAAGATAGTCACGACGAGTGCTATGTGCGCGGTGACGAAATCGATTGGTGATGTGTTCCTGATGATCTAGAGATGGACGCGACGAGTGCTATGTGCCCGGCGACGAGATCGATTGGTGATATGTTCCCGATCGTCTAGAGATGGTCGCGACGAGTGCTATGTGCGCAATGACGAGATCGATCGGTGCTGCGTTCCCGACGATCTAGAGATGGTCGCAACGAGTGATGTGTTCACGACGACTCTAAAATGAAGATGGGATGTGTTCCCACTTGTTTTATGTTTTAGGTAGGGATCCCACAGGTTTTATGATTTAGGTTGAGACCCATACTAGTTTTTGATGATTGAGTTTTTGGGCTCAGACCTTACTAAGATGATGGCTTCGATTGAGAAGCAGTTTTCACTGCGTTTTGATTTGGGAAGCAATACGTCTTGCTTTTGAGAAAGGATTTGAAATAAAGTGGTTTTATGATGCATGCATGCTTTTACGTGAAGGGTATAAATGTATTTTGATAGAAATGTGTTTTATAAACCATTGTTTTATCCACTCACAGCTTTTATGGTTTTAATACCCTTCAGGTTGATCTCAGATGCAGGCTGTAGCAGAGATCGAGACATCACATGCCACCACCGATCCTAGCGTACTCTAGTTAACCCCAAGCAGAGGTCGAGTTTATCCCTGGTCTGACACGCAGTGTCAGACAGGAGCAGGAACGTCCCACGATAATATTGGGGGATTGGGACGGGTCCTGACATGATAAGTATATTTTCCTGATATTTGTGATATGGAATGATATGCTAATTTTAAAATGATTTGATAATGTTTTGAAAATATTTAAGGTGCACGAGATATGAGATTTCTTATAAGTGGTGTTTAGATGAAAGTCTGGTCTGAGTTGAGACGTCATGGTGAGTGGGTGATCTATGTGACAATGAATAAGATTTGTTTTTCCAAATGATTAATGATAAATTTTGATAATTTTGGAACAAATATATGTTTTAAATGTGAATTTGAGGAGTTTATATATATATATATATATATATATGTTTCTCGATATTGCATTATTGTGGTTATGAACAGATGTTGTTTCTTGTGTAATGCCTCGGACTTTCAAAAGAATAGAAATGACATTTTGTCCCTAAAAAGTCAAAATGTTGACTTTTCGATCGGGATATCTTACAGATATACCAAGAGTACCATTAGGAAGGTCTCAAGCTTCTGCCAACGTAGATAGGTAGTACACTAAAATAAGAGGACGGATGAGACAGTTATGGGTCAAGGAAGTTCAAAGGTATTATGGTAATTATGAAACTAAGGGCAATTTGGTAATTTCATATTTTAAGCATGTGATTCACATGAGAAATTCTGGAAATTTCATAATAATTCTCCACCCATCCTCTACCAACTTGCATGATTATTTATGTGTGTGAGTGTATGTGCCAAGGGGAGGTTCGTGGATGTGAGGCCGAAAATGGGAGGAAAACCAAGAAAATCAAGTGAAGCAAGAAATAAGAAGAAATAAGAGTGATTCAGAGAGGGAAGAAGATGTTAGAGAGAATAAAGAAGGAAAATGGCAAAGAATATAAGAAATATCAGAGGAGAAGCATGGGTCTGGAAAGAACAGAACCCAAACGTGTGAACCCTAATTGGGGAATAAAGAGTTTTAAGACGTTCAAGGATGTTCAATGTGAAAATAAGGACCTAACAAGCTAAGAGAGTCTCTAAGGTCAATTCTGTATAAAGAACGTAAGAAATGGTCATCAAATGAGTGAGTTTGGACCGGGTCGAGTTGCCGGGCCGAGCGACCTGAAAGACCAAAAATTCGGGTAGAGACGATGACACTGTAGCATCGCGCGTGAGCCTCACGCTCAGCCGCAGAAGGCGGTGCGTGCAGGCACGTCTGGTCGTTCTGGGTGGTCCGGTTAACATGAAATATTTTTAATTTAATTATATAATTTTTGGAATTATTGGACACCGTTTGGGCGTAGTTCCGAATATCTAATATGTTTTGCTTATAAACTAATTATTCTTTAATTGTTTCTTTAATTGTCCCTTAATTAGGATTGTATTATGGACTTATGGTTAATTTTGAATAAGATCATTGGAGTGTGATTACTTATATTGATAAATTGGGATAAATACTTATTTATAGTGGATTATATGGTTTATGTGTATTTTATACTAAGTCGAACAACCAATCTTGTGATAACCAAAGTTGTAATTCCATTGCTTGCTGGGAAGTGGGTAGGATGGGGGCGATAAACCCTGCAAGGTGGAATTAGTGTGGTTGATTAAGGGTTTGAATCAAATTAAAAGTTGTACAATCCTTTATCTGACAAGAATTATCGAACAGGAGTAGGGTCGGTCCGGTTTGTTTTCGAAAAGTCGGGATGGGCCCTGTCAACTTGGTATTAGAGCTAGGATAATAGATATTTTGCTCCTCAAATATGAACATTATATGAACGTAAAAATGATTGGATTATGATCGAGTGAAATTTTGATCATTTCTGTGAGTTACGGAAAACTACAAACGGTTCCATATATCGAGTGGTTTGGCTAAATCTGAATTTGGAAATTTGGTTCGACTAGAATAATGATTTAAATTTGATAGTTTTTTACGAGTTTAAGAATGTTTGATGAATTTTGTACCTATGAGATGGTGATGATATGACATGATGACATGATATGATGATATATACAAATATGATAATGTAATGTTATGATAGTATCATGAATATGATGATTAACCAGTTATTATGCACGTTTTACAATTAACTTGTTTATATGGTGTTTTGGGTTTTATATTGAATTTTGGAATGGGATTTGATTGGAAATGAGTGTTTATAAATGTGGAAATCTGAAAATGTTACATGTAACTACCCGTCCCAAATTATCAAGATTAATTAAGACTTAATGACGGATTAGAGAGGCTAATCGGGGATAACAGACGTTCAGGGCGAAATGACGAGTTGTCCTCTAGAATGGGTGAAACGTTGACTCTTCGTTCAGAAGGTCAAATGGACATTGGCCGATGACTGTGACGTATTACGGGACGTCACGAGTTCATAGATAGGTGGAACGCCCGATTCCGACTTTCGAGGAAGAAGTTATGACGTTCGAAAGTTCGGGGGTATTTTGGTAATTTGGTTGAAAAGGAGCAAACAGTTTACTTTGGACCCAGGAGGTCCGATGGCACCTTTACGTAGATCGGGACGATACGAATCGGTAGACAAGAGGCACGTCGAATTTGGACGTTCGATGGAGAAGTTACGGTACACGAACGTTTGAACGTACTATTGCACGTTTTACGAGACGAGAGACTTTTGGCAGCAAATGGGCCCCAAATATTTGTCCCTGGCCCAATGGATGAGTGACATGTGTCACTCATCCATTGCACACTCAAACATACTCATGCATATCCACCCTTACTCGTGTTCGACCATTTTGCCCATTTCCAACCCAAAACCGATCAAACCCTTCAACCCCAATCCAAACCCTTCCACTTCTGATCATGTTTGAGAAACTAAGAGAGTGAGAGGGAGGACTAGAGGATGTTGGTGGCTGGCCAGGACGGAGCCGCCGTGGATGGCGGAGGCAAAACCCCGAGCAAGGTATCAGTTTGGCCCTTTTCAAGTTATTTTTGATTCTTGACGTTGGGGATGGTTTTAATCGATTTTAATGATTTAGTTAGGTTGCTAAGGGAGTTCTAAGAAGGTTTTGGTGGTGGTTGGAAGCTAAGGATGCCCTGGGGAGATTTTGAAAATATTGAACCGTGAGGGACAAATCAAGTTGATGGATTTTATGAGGTTTTAGGTTGTTTTAATTCCATATTTAGGTTCCTAGGATTAACATAGGAAGAATAGGATTGATTAGGAAGAGAAAGGATGAAGATTGAACAATGTAGGAGCCTGGAATGGTCACGCCGGTCCAAGTTGCAGGAAAAATCAGACAGCCCGGTTCGGACCGGTTTGGCCGAGGAAGAAGATGACCCTGTGCAGTAGCGCGTGAGGCCCACCCGCAGGGCCATCTAGTGGCCCGTGATGGCACGTGGTGAGGCTTTTGAAGAAACTTCCAACATGTGAAATCATCTATTCGATGTAATGAATATTTTGGGACTGGTTTCGAGTCGATCGGACATCGTCTCGATATAGTTCGGGTTGTCCAAAGGTTTCGGAGCGTATTTAAAAATAGTTAAAAATCCTGAAAAGTTAAGGGGCTTTAGTGACGGGTTAATTAAGTAGTTAGTAACCCTCTAAAGTGATTTGGATAGGTTTGGGAAGCCCGGAGACCACGATTCGCCCGGGAAGACGTACGCCGCGTGTATCGAGGAGGCAGAGCGGACGGTCTGTGAGTGGACTTTCTTTCTGAAATCAATGCATGCATAAATATTTTATATGTGTTTTAATATGTGTTTTTGGATGCCTTGAGTGAATTTTGTGTGTGTGTTTACGTATGGGCAAGTACTTCGAGGTTTTCAGTTTTATACATGATTATTCTTTCGGTTTTAATGAAATGGTTTTGAAAAGGTAAAACTGGGCATGAGACCCATTTGGATTTGTTTTAATTCGGGCATGTGGCCCTATTGATGACCCACGGGTCTGAGTCGTGGTCGGTACGGATGCTGTGTGCACGGCGATGGACGACGTGACGCTTGCCTCCAGATTAGGATGCGTTCCCTCCGGAGAGGTCACGATGCACGTCCCATTATCGAGCAGGCACTAGAGGCTCGACTTCAGAGTGTGCACCATGGTCTCGAGATGGTCGCGAGATGTGTGCACCATGCTCTCGAGACGTGTGCACCATGGTCTCAAGATGGTCGCGGTAGTGATGTGTTCACGGCGACACACCAGGATTGAGAGCGGTTCTGGATTGATGGTTGCACGCATCGCTATGATCAGAATCAAGACTGACCCTGAGATATCGGGTTCGTTGCCCCGTTGATTTATGAGTTTGGGCTCGATGCCTAGTTCATTGTGAAATTGGGCTAGAATCCCTATTGAGTCCTAAGTTCGGGCTAGAGGCCCAGTTGCTTTGTGTTATCGGGCGTGAGTCCCGCTTATTGTTTCTATACTAGTATGTATATACCCTCCTTATGAGCGTATTGATTGGTATCCTCCAGTCGTCGACCTGGATAGTCACGATCGACAGACCAGAATGGGTATCCTCAAAGGGATCCTGTTGGAGGAGATGACGCTTGGCCCGAAAAGGCGTACGACGCGCGTATCGAGGCGGCAGCGCGGACGGTCTGTGAGTGCACTTTCTTTCTGAAATCGATGCATGCATAAATGTTTTCTATGTGTTTTGGGATGCCTTGAGTGCAATTTGTGTGTGTGTTTTAATATGTTCACTAGGGCCCGTGTGCCCCGAGTTGACATCAAAGGATGTCTAGGATGGGTTCTATATATATATCTATGTATAAGTGGATGAGTTTTCACTGAGACGGCGTTGGGCTGAGACCCACAGGTGTTGCACTGGACTGAGTTCCCAGGTACTTTGATTGGATTTTGGGCTAAGGCCCCGCGTTCTATGTTGAGAAATGGTTTTCGAATGCATGCATATGTGTTTAATGAAGGGCATAACGGTTTTTATGAATTTTTTTATATTTAAAATATTTGTTTTGTCCACTCACAGCTTTGGTGTTTTGAATGCCCTTCAGGTTGATCGCAGATGCAGGCTGTAGCAGAGACGAGACATCATATTCCTCAGCCGAATCCTGGAAACTCTGATTGTCCCAGTTGGGCTAAGTACAGAATTATCCCTGGTTTGTGTCAGATGGGAGCAAGCACGTCCCACGATAATCCCGAGGGATTTGGGACGGGTCCTATCAAGTTGGTATAAGAGCCAGGTTAGCTCATATGATACCCATAGTACTCTGATTCTCGTTGGTATCAGAGTATGTTTTACTCTTAGAGAGGCGTGGAGGTCGAGGAAGTGATGTCTCTGCAGTCGTAACAGCCCGTCATCAACCTGATAGTTAGGGTATTAGAATGACGACTCGGTAGAATCGACCGTAGTTCGTGTACATTTGGCACGAGGTGTGATGGTTTAAGGATTCATCCGACATTCTCTGTCGCGTGTTTCGAGGAAGTAGATTCCGAGGTGGACTGTTATTCGTGTGAATCTGACGACTTAGAGCCGTAGCATTACTGGAGATAGGATCTAGTGGACTAGTAGGACAATATAACGACCCGAGATTCGGGATCGTCGAGAGGTCATGACGACGTGGATTGGAGCCACGTGGATTTGGTAGAGGTAGGACATTGGGATCGTCCAAGATAAGAACTGCAAGGATCGGAGATTGCGCTACTAGGAGCGTTCCGGCGCATGAAGACCCTAGTCGAGACTATTTGGAACTGGAAAGCGTGAGCCTATTTGGCATGAGGTGCCATGTTTAGAGGTGTCGAATCCTGGAGGGATGTCGATCGGCAAAAGATGCCCGGAATAGTTATGGTGTGGCGTGGTAGGGTACGATTGCGTACGTAGTGCTTGTATAGTGTTAGCCACGGAATATGGCCAAATTCTTGTGGAGGCCAACGGCTGAGAGCCGTAGAGTTACGAGAGGATGAGATCATCACAGTGTAGTTACCGATTGTTTGGACACCAGTATCGAAGTACGACGACTCTTTGGAGTCGAAAGCGAGGGATCAGTCAGGTTGGTTGTGCTGCAGTGAGCAGCCGGGTTGTGATAACCCTAGTAGGTGATTGATCAGACAGGTTACCAGTAGTGTGGTACTTGTCGACCGGATCTTGAGGTGGACCGATCGGCGGATGTTGTGTATTGAGCGGTTGGTGACAGGTACCCTAGGTCATTGTGGATGGTTGGCACAAGTGTTAGGTGCTGAATTTGGATCCCATAAGGATTGGGACGTGAGAATTAGGTTACCGATGTGAACGGCAAGGGAAGAAGCCAAAGGGAATCAATGGTGGTGTTTAGTCCTGAAGGAAGGAATACCATAGAATACTCTTAGTCGGAAAGAAGGACTTCTAGCTCAGGAATAGAAATAGACTGAGGCCTGGTTGTCATTGGAATGAATTGCCTTGCTGATTATGCTAAGCTAGGAGCAGAGGAGAACTTTTAAGGATCCCTTAGCATAGCTGGTGAGATGACAGAGTTTGGAAGTGGGAATAAAGGTGAGATGAGGACAATACGTAGGTATCGATCAAGAAGAGATGAATAACTGATGCCTCGAGATGGATTTGTGAGTAGAGATTGTGTTGGATTGAGGCTGGCTCGTGACACACGATTGAACATCTAACCGATGAGTACTATGATCGGATGCGTTCCGACATATTTGTATAGTGACCGGATGTCGAATGTCGTGTGCTTGAACAGAGTTGACAGAGAGGGCTCGAATATTTGGTGAGCTGAGAGCTTGGGCCAGAGGAACTCTAGTGCCTATTTGTGTTTTCTGCTGAGACAAGTATTCGATTGGAATCCCGATACACCCGAATAGGTGAGACGTCGATTATGGGTCGACAGGACGAGTAGTATGATGGTTGAGACTCGAGGTGAGTCTAAATGTCAGCGGAGATCGCTGAGTGATGTGAGATTTGATTTGGGGACTCGAGAGCGAGTCGAGATCATAGTGTGCAGCGGAAGCACAGTGGAGCTGAGCACTACCGATTAGACCCGATCACGCTCATGGACTTAGTGAGTATTAGAGGAAAATCGTATTCCTCAAAATGGTGAATTTCGATGGTGAACTATTTAGTGACGGAGGTTGAGTATCGCTTCGTGGGAGCAGTGAGGGTGGTTGTCGAATTAGATACTGAATAGGATATCAGCTCCGATTGTCGGATGACAGAGGTCGCCAAATTGAAAAGATAACTTAGATGTCAGATAAGAAGAACCATCGGACTGAAAAGTCAACTTGATGGTAACTGGTAGGTCGAAACGTGTCAAGAAGTTATACTATAAAGATCTGAAATCAACTTAGTATAACTAACCAGTCAGAGTGAGTGATAGGCGAGGCATCGACGCTGTCTCGAGTGAGACTTACGAGCCAAAGTGTGGCTTCATGAGAGTTGAGTGGAGCTTGGGAGCTCCGGTGACAGTGCGTACCGACGAGTATGGTGTAATGACGAACGTGTACGTTTACACGAGAGTAACCGAGTCGAGGAACACGATTGGATTCCACAGGTTAGTTGTGGAATCGGGTTAGTTTGAATTTCGAGGACGAAATTCATGAAGGGGGGAAGATTGTAACGACCCGTCCCGAATTATCAAGATTAATTAAGACTTAATGACAGATTAGCGAGGCTAATCAAGGATTAGATGAGGATTAACGGACGTTCAGGGCGAAATGACGATTTTGCCTCTAGAATGGGTGAAACGTTAACTCTTCGTTCAGGCAGTCAAATAGACTTTAGCCGATGACTGTGATGTAGTTCGGTACGTCACGAGTTCATAAACAGGTGGCACGTCCGATTCCGACGTTCAAGGAAGAAGTTATGACGTTTGGAAGTTTGGGTGTAACGACCCGTCCCAAATTCCTGGATTAGATTAGTGACTAATCGTGATTAGTGAGGCTAAGCCATGATTAGTTGGGCGAAATCGGACGAACGATGCGAAATGATTGTTTTGCCATTGGGCGTGGGTAAAACACTGACTTTTTGTTCAGGCGGTCAAATGGACTTTGACCAATGACTGTGACGTAGTTTGGGACGTCCTAAGTTCATAGACAGGTGGCACGTTCAATTCCGACATTCGAGGAAAAAATTATGACGTTCGGAAGTTTAAGGGCAATTTGGTAATTTGGTTTAAAAGGGGTAAATAGTTGTCTTTTGGATTGGGAGGTCCGATGGACGAGGGCCGAGGATCATTGTGTAGATCGAAACGATACGAATTCGTAGACAGACAGCACGCTGAAATCGGACTTCGAACGGGGAAGTTATAAGTCACAGAAGGTTGATTTCACTATGCACGTATTACGAGGAATTGATGAGTTGGCAATATCTGATTGGACATATATTTTGGTGGGACCCATGGATGAGTGTCAAGTGTCACTCATCCCATTGACCAATTTCCCTAAAAAAGGGATCTAACTAATTAAATATTATTATTATTATTATTATTATTATTATTATTATGATTCTAATCTAATATATCTACCACTTTATCCTAGCCATCCATTCCATCCCTCAATAAATCATCACCATTCATCAAATCTTCATCTCCCTATCATCTGATCACCCCTCATTTTCCTTGTTCTTCTTCGAAACCCGAAACCCCATTTCCATTCTCTCTAAAGCAAACACACAACACCACATCATACTATCACCATATCTACATCCTCATGGATTTGTGAGAGTTAGGGAGAGACTGTGATGATGAAGGACTGAGATGACGGGGATGGTGGCTCACGGTGGTGGATGGCGGAGGTGATAAACCGAGAGCCTTTTTAATATTCAAAAATTGGAAGTTGGTTTTTAAGGATTGGATTTTGCTTCTAGTGGTTTTGTGAGTCGAAAGGGATTGTTTTCGAAGGCTTGGACGGCCAGGAGTGACGGCGGGTGGAGGTTGCAGGCACCACCGCCATGGCCAATCTTCAAGGTACGGTTTTCCTTCGAGTTTTAGTGTTTTTAAGAGCCAAAATGATAGGGTTTGATGTTAGGAAGATATTAGGATCAAAAGGGAACAAAATGGACAGAGAATGGTTGAGTTTGGGCCTTGAACCGGTCCAGACCGATTCGGCCGGTTCAGTTGCAGGAAAAACCGGTTCAACGCATTTGGGAAGACGATGAACAGTGCGCTCGTGGCCTCACGCGCATGAGGCTTCCTTGGGCGCGTAGGGGCACGTGACCAATATTTTGGGAATGTCTTCAACACGTGAAATCTTCTATTCGATGTAACGAACATTTTGGGACTAGTTTTGTGTCGATCGGATACCGTCTCGATAATGTTCGGGGCATCAAAAGATTTAGGATCGGGATTAAAAATAGTTTAAAAATCTAGAAAATTACGGGGTTTTAGTGGGAGGTTATTTAAGTAGTTAGTAACTTTCTATTACGATTTGGACAGGTTCAGGAGTCCCAGTGACGGTGATTGGCTAGGGAGAGCCGTATGGCACGCATATCGAGGCGATAACTCGGACGGTCCGTGAGTGGACCTTATTTTCTAAATTGGTGCATGCATAAATGTTTATTATATGTTTTAATACTTGTTTGGTGATGCCGTGAGTGCATTTGAGTGTGGTTACGTATTGGCACGTATTTCGAGGTTCGGTCCTGTA
The DNA here is from genome assembly GCA_032719365.1 of Prinsepia uniflora. NCBI lineage: Eukaryota > Viridiplantae > Streptophyta > Magnoliopsida > Rosales > Rosaceae > Prinsepia > Prinsepia uniflora. The sequence continues at coordinate 36,589,265 of CM064872.1, forward strand.
TGGTGCCGACGCAGGTTTTTATTTCCTTATTGGTTTAAATGAAATGGTTTTGGATTTCAAATGGATAAATTAGGCCATGAGGCCCATTTGGTTTTGTCTCGGCCATGTGGCTCTATTTACGACCCACGGGTCTGAATAATGGTTGCGGCGAGTGCTATGTGCACGGCAACGGACGATACGACGCTCGCCTCCGGACTAGGATATGTTCCTTCCGGGGAGGTCACGATGCACGATCTGTGGTCGGGTAGCCGATGGAGGCTCGACTTCGGAGTGCTGACGGTTCAGGATATCGATCGGTGATGAGTGCACCATAATCTAACGGTGGTCGCAGCGGTTGATTCGTTCACGGCGACATACTAGGATTGAGGGTGGTCCTGGATGGATGGTTGCACACATCACTATGATCGGAGTCGTGACTGACCCTGAGATATCAATCATGTGTTCGGGCACGAGACCTAGTTACTTTACATTATGATTTCGGGTCGGGGACCCTAAATGGATTTCCAGGTTCATGACGATTTATGGGAATCGGCATGAACCCTTAAAAGGATTTTATGATACATGACGGCCTATGGGGACCGGGCATGAACCCTTGAAAGGATTCTATGATACATGACAGTTTATGGGAACCGGGTGTGAATACTTTGAAAGGTTCTAAAGATGTTTTCTATATATATATATATATATATATATGTATATATATTCATATACCTTCCTTTACTTGGATTATCTCACCCGAGGAGTGTCGTTGGCCTAGGTGGACCCCGGAGTAGTCACGGAGCACCGACTGAGTGAAGTCGCCCCCCAGTTGGGTTCCTTACTATCAGGAAGGCTTGGATCGTAACCTTAAGACGGGTCATTGGTCTACGACATTGACCTTGGACTATGAAAGACTTGGGTTTGAGACCCCGGGTAGCACGCGCATAGCTTTGGAAACCGTGACAGGATTGGTTGTGTGAATTATATGTATATATGATATATGATATGTGATATACGATTTATGATAGTGATGTGTACAGGTTTTGGGCTGAGTCCCATATGGATTTGGGTAGTGGCCTGTATGGTTGGTACGTTTATGGATTTGGGAAGTGGCCCGTATGGTTGGTTCTTTATGGTTCTTTCAGTTATGGTTTTGGGCTTAGTTCCCACATATGGTTCTTTTGGATTAAATGGTTTTCGAATGCATGCATGCTTTTTAGTGAAGTGTAAAAATGTGTTCTTATAAAATATTTTTTATAAACTCTTTGTTTTGTCCACTCACAGCTTTTAATGTTTTGACTGCCCTTCAGGTTGACAGCGGATATGGACTGTAGTAGAAACCGAGATATCACATACCTCCTTCTGATCCTGGCGTACTCTAATAGCTCGAGAGGGAAAAGGTTGGAAATTTCCCTCGTCTGACACTTAGTGTCAGACGGGAGAGAGGTCGTTCCGCGTTAATCCCGGGGAGGATTGGGACAGGTCCTGTCATCGTGGTATCAGAGCAGGTTTGTTCATGTTACTCTGAATTCCAGAGCGTGGTTGTCAATGCGCACCACAAGAGCAACTCACAGGTCGAGGATGTGATGTCTCAATGGGCTGTAGTTTGTTATCAACTTGATAGTTAGGATGCCGGTACGATAGTTAGTAGGATTGAATCATTGTTCGTTTTGGTTCGGCACTAGATGCCGGAGTTGCCATAGTTCTGTCGAGGTTGGCAATGTGGGACCCTACGAAGGGATAAACGTAATAGTATTTTAGAGTTTTGATCGTGAGACGGTTAGTTGGGATCGTCTCTCACGATACTGTAGGATCGATTTTAACGATTGGTTTGGTGTTGTGACCATTCGATGGTCGGATTTTGTTGAGTTAGTGGATTATACTGCTTTCTTATGTTGGGTTCAGGGGAACCCTAGGTGTGATCGTGGAACCCTAAGGTAAGATGTGTGGTTCGGAAAGGTGAGGTGGCGAGTGGTCTCGACTTCGATGAGACCAATCGAGGGTCATATTCGGTATTGTTCGGTCTAGTCATGTCAGCTTTAGTGATGGGACTGCACTCCGCAGTCAAGGTTGTAGTGATCGGTTAGATCTAGTTGGTCGTCGTACTACCATAGTTGTGATGGATTGTTGGTACAACTAAGGTCATGGGCGACCTGGTAGACGACAATGCTCGAGTCGAGTTACGACTAGTTAGAGTTTGGTTGAACAGGTTACCAGGGTTGGTACTTGTCGATAGAATCCCGGAGTGGGAATACGTAATTGTTAGTGCGTGCGATTGATTCCGTTGGATGCAGAGTCTAGATCGTGATGTCTGGTGGTTAGGTCTGCAAGAGTCTGTGGCAGGCACTACTACCGAGATTGGTTGTGGTTATGGTTGTTGGAAATCGGGGACGTTTCCTTTTCTCGTATGAGTTGTCAGGATAACTGTACCCAGAGTTGTCGGGTACGACGGAGGCAGAGTTTCTCCAATATGAGTAGAGGTACGGGATCATTGTTCGGTATAAAGCGAAGATCCAGGGTTGTCAATTTTGCACACCATGTGCTGATATAGTGTTGGGAATGGTGCATATACTGATGCTGGTTATGTGTGCTGATACAAGAGTGGATACTTGTGTGGTAGTGTTAGTGCTAGTGTTGGGGATCGTGCTGATGCTGACACTTGTGTTGATGATAGTGCGTTGGTGCTGGTACTAGCGCTGGTGCTGGTGCCGGTGATTGTGATGATAGTGAGTCGCGAGTCGGGAGGTGACTCCGTCGAGATGGGCATTTGTTCGGTATCTGTGGTTCGAGAGTGGATCGCCGATAGTGATGGACTAGATAGGATCCAACGGTAGTTGAGATGTGAGGATCGAGTACTGTCATGGGGGATCAGTAACCGGTTGGTCAGACTCAATCTGTCGCGGAGTTTAGCGACCAACTGGTCAGTGTTGGCCAGAGTTGGTCAGAATTGGTCAAATATGGTGGTATGTAGAGATTTGATTGCAGATCACAGTAGGTGTCTGTTGTAACTCGTCAGTCGAGCAGTACATCAGATTATGATGAATTGACATCCTTTTGGATGTACATATATAGTTGTAACCGGATATATGAGTTGATTGTTTACGGACAGGTGGTTGATGTCCAAGTGTGTTGGTTCTGACATAGTTGGAATTTCGGAATCGCGAGATTTTGCGATTGAGGTGACACGAGGAGTGCGGGTTTTCCACATTGGTAATGGGTATTTCGAAGTCATTTTGGGTGACTTCTTAAGTTCTGCCATGGCAGAGGATGGTAGATGATGGTAGATGATGGAATATGATGCAGATGAGGTTGATGATGACTGTTGTCACCAGTACATTGTTCGTGTATTGGTTGATGGACCCGAGATTTATCTTGGGTCATCAGGAGGAGTTGAGTATTTTGAAGTTAGGTGAATGAGATTTCTCATTTTCAGCTTGGTGGCAGACGATGTTGGATTACGTGGCGTGGTGGATGCAATGAGTTTTGTTTGCATTCACGTTGGACGGATTTTGTTGTCATTATCTTGGATCATCCTTGATTTTCCTAGGTGGAATGCCAAGGATCGATACGAGGTAACTGGAGAGAACCCACAGTCTCGGCATGTCTCGTCGTTGACTAATCTGTTTAGATGTGGGAATTGGTTGAAGAAGTGATGTGATCGACGAAGGATTCGAGAGGGAGTAAGACCTTATGATCGAATTCCAAGTGGATTGTTAGCGGAGTGAGCTTATGTGGATCACGATGTGGATCGGGATTGTGATGTGGTGAACTTTGGGCGTCGTGACGATCGGGGATCATGACGTCTATGGTCAGTTGACGTAGTGTTGGATCTGGATCGTGATCTTGATGGTCCAGATAAGTGGAGAGTTTATCGCTCTTACTTGGACGTTTGAGTTGAGGATGTTGGGACTGAACTTGTTTTCAAAGTGAATCTCGTATGGTGTATTACTCGAGCGAGTAGGTATCGGACGAGGTCTTATTCGGTCAGCCTTATTTGTGTGGATATTGTGATTGGTTTTCCTATGAAGTCAATCGAATGTATTGTGGTAATCGGTTGAGTAGGTAACCGATAGATTTGGAATTGGTGCATCTCGGTAGACGAGAACGAGATTTCAGGTTTTGGAATTGGATTTCAGGATGACGATTCAGGATTCGATTTTGGAACTTGAAAGTGGATTTCTGGATTTGGGTTAGCAATGGTTATTTCGAATGCTAGCTTATGGAATAATGATTTCGGATTCGTATTTGGAAATGGATAATGGATTGGAGTTTTGATCTATCAAATACTGGATGGGACAGATGGACTCCAGAATTGAAATGTGTTTGGCTACGACCTAGAAGGTTATAGGCTGGTTGATAGATAGATGTACATACCTTGTACGTTGCTCGAGGTACGATACTGGGCATACTTGTGGTGCCTGGTGATGGTATATAGGATATACCAGGGACGTGGACGTGGACTGGACATTGGATACTGTGCCCTGGGGACCGGGCATGAACCCTTGAAAGGATTCTATGATACATGACGGTTTATGGGAACTGGGTATGAATCCTTTGAAAGGTTCTAAAGATGTTTTCTATATATATATATATATGTATATATATATTCATATACCTTCCTTTACTTGAATTATCTCCTCCGGGGAGGGTCGTTGGCCCGGGTAAACCCCGGAGTAGTCACGAAGCACCGACTAAGTGGAGTCGCCCCCCAGTTGGGTCCTTACTCTCAGGAAGGCTTGGATCGTAACCTCAGGACGGGTCAATTGTCTACGGACATTGACCTTGGACTCTGAAAGACTTGGGTTTGAGACCCCGGGTAGCATGCGCGTAGCTTTGGAAACCATGACAGGATTGGTTGTGTGAATTATATGTATATATGATATATGATATGTTATATACGATATATGATATGTGATGTGTACAGGTTTTGGGCTGAGTCCCGTATGGATTTGGGCAGTGGCCCGTATGGTTGGTACCTTTATGGATTTGGGAAGTGGCCCGTATGGTTGGTTCTTTATGGTTCTTTCAGTTATGGTTTTGGGCTTAGTATCCACATATGGTTCTTTTGGATTAAATGGTTTTCGAATGCCATCATGCTTTTTAGCGAAGGGTACAAATGTGTTCTTATAAAATGTTTTTTTATAAACTCTTTGTTTTGTCCAGTCACAGCTTTTAATGTTTTGACTGCCCTTCAGGTTGACAGCGGATGTGGACTGTAGCAGAGACCGAGATATCACATACCTCCTTCAGATCCTGACGTACTCTGATAGCCCGAGAGGACAAAGGTTGGAAATTTCCCTTGTCTGACTGGAGCAGGGTCATTCCGCGTTAATCCCGGGGGGGATTGGGACGGGTCCTGTCATCGGGGTTATTTTTGTAAGTTGGTCGAAAAGGGGTAAACTGTTGACTTTTGACCCGGGAGGTCCGATGGATGAGGGCCGAGGACCGTTACGTAGATCGGGACAATACGAATCCATAGACAGGCGACACGTCGAATGTAACGACCGGTACCGGAGTTATTAATATTTTAATGTAAAATGACTATTTTGCCCCTAAGGGGGGAAAACTTTGACTTTTGACCCGAGAAATAATTTGGACTTTGACCCATGACTATGATGTAGATCAGGACGTCACGAATCCGTATATAGGCGACACGTCGAAATCGGAGTTCGTATGAAGAAGTTATGGTCACGGAAGCGTTTTAGCGCGATTTACGAACCGAGCACAACTGAATAATATATTAATTAATTATGGGAATCCGTGCCAAACTCAGATTTAAATCAAACCAGCGGATGAGTGACAAGTGTCACTCATCCAAGTAAACACTATTCCAATGAAGCAAACCTATAAGCCTATTGGTCCATTATATACTAATTAATTTTCCATCATTGAATCCCAGCCATTGGATATCTGATCAAACCCATCCCGGCCCTTCATTCTATCTGCTTTTTCTTCCTCATGCACGATCATTCCTCTCTCTCACACAAACACTCTCACATTTTCCCTAACCCGTGCACCCATCTTCCCTTCGATTTTCTCTCGACCCAAACACCCTAACCAGCAACCTTCACACCACCAAGCGACCATCCACAGCACCACCATCATCCCCAGAACCCCACCGTGCACCACCAATAGCCACTACCCTTCCCCCGGCCTGCACAGACCCGAACAACCCCCAGACCCGAAACACAGAGGAATCGGATCCAGGGAGCAAACTCCACATCCTCACCATCTCGACTTGAACGGAGCTCTAGTTGACACTTTGAGGACCCCAGGAGCACGACTAAACTGACGGTGAAGGCTACGGTGGCGACACGGCGGAGGTAAGGCCCAAAACCCGTGAGACCCGTTTGTGTTCCCTGTTTCGAACCAACCCATTTTAACGTTTAGGAATCGATTCTTTGGTTTTGGACATGCTCTAGGGTCAGAGGCGAACTGTTAGGGACCGATTTGGACGGCTCCGACGGAGTGGATAGCCGGAGAAGAAGACCGGACTTTGGCTGTGATCTTCATCGAAGCCTAGGTGAGTTTCTACCGGTTTTCTTTTAATTTTAAGGTTATAGAACCATAGAACAGACCTAGACGACTCTATAGGAATGAACCCCGTCGAAAATGGTGGGCGGAAACGGACTGTGGAATCGGGTCAAGCCGTGGGTCAACGACGACCCGGTTCCAGTAAACGGATTGACCCAATACTGTAGCAGTGATGACGTCATCATGCTGACGTCACTGCTGACGTCATCCTGTCAGAAATTGTCAGACCAGAGGCCAACTAGAGCTTGCCACGTGTCACCTGATAAGTGTCAGTGATGACGTCAGCATGACGTCACTGCTGACGTCAGCAGCACTGTAGCAGCGTTGACCCACTCATTGACCAGGCGCGTGGGGGCGCGTGTAAACAATATTTTTGGTGGGACCGGTACCATTCGTCAAGGTTTTGACGATACGGATCCATTGATGGTGGTTTCGTGTCGATCGGAGATCGTTAAGGTAGTCAAAATGGGGTTTGAAGCCTCGAGAATAGTGCCCGGGTTGCGTAATCGAGGCGGATCTATTCTAGGGTCTTGGTATTGGAGTTATAGGGTCCTTTAGTGACTCTCAGATATGTTAATACATGCTTTAGCGGACGTTGAGCAGCAAGGAACGAGCGTGAGTGGGCTGTTTGATTTATAAAAGGCTTGCATGCATAAACGGTTTTACTATTTCCACTTATGATTTCGATGAGTGTTATATGAACTGTTTATATCTGTTATTACAATGTTTTGGGCATGAGACCCGTTTGGATTATATGTGGATTTTGTTCTGGGATGTCCGGGGGGACATAGGGTAAACTATACTGTTATTGTACTGTACTTTCCTACCTGTCTCTTGTGTCTCCTCCAGGGAGGGTCGTTGGCCCGGGTGGACCCTGGAGTAGTCACGGGGCCCTGACTGAGTAGAGTTGACCCCCGTTGGGCTGCTTACTCCCAGGAAGGCATGTTCGTATACCTCGGGCAGTGATCGGGATACCGGGCACTGATGTACCTAGAGAGTCTTGGGTGTGAGACCCTGAGTGGCAACGCGTAGACATAGAACCGTGACATCATTTGGGTTGGGTTTTACAGTGCACTGATACGTTAGTTTCTCCTTTCGATTACTATTATGATTCTGTGGTTACGATTTCATTAAAATACTATATTTTACTGCATGCAAGATTTGGAAAACGGAGGGGTAAAACCTTATGATTTACTTTATTATGAAATGGATTTATAAACTATTATTTTTGGCCCACTCACTTTTTACTTGTTTTACTGACCCCTCCAGACCGTGACACGGAAATAGAGGAGGATCCGGAGGAGGAGGAGGAAGAGGCTTAGTTTGTTGGATGTGCACCTGTACACCCCCTTGTGGGTAGGTTGAGCACCAGAATAATGTACTCTGACTATTGTGCTCACGTTTTGTTTTTTTACTATCCCTTGTCTGACAGCTATCGCTCTGAACAATGTTGTTGCATGTTATTTATCTATTTGAATATTTAGTTTTAATTAAGGGTAATTTTGGTATGTTTGGAGTTGTTGTCAGACGGGAGCGGGGAACGTCTCCGGGTGGTCCCAGTGGGATTGGGACGGGTCCTGTCAGCTTGGTATCAGAGCACTAGGGTTAGCAGTCAGTGTACTAGGTTAGCGGTATGTACTTGTACATGGTCACTTTCGATGTATTTTAACCTGTTTGCCTCTTAACAGTTTGATATGGCTCCCCGGCGTGATCCCCGTGCACGTGTTGACGAGGGCAATAGAGGGAATGGAGACACTGCGAGCATTGAACGGGCTCAGCGCCTGGGTGCCACGATCTTCAGCGGGCGGACCGACCCCGAGGAAACATACCAGTGGATTGACCACTGGGAGAGGATCTTCGAGGTCATGCACTGTCCACCTAAGGAGCGCGTAGTACTGGCGACATTCCTACTGGATGGGAACGCCTACCGATGGTGGCACAACCTTGTCCTGGCCGGCTGGACCGTTCACACCATTCCGTGGGAGACCTTTCGGGAGCGGTTTCTCAACCAGTTTTATCCACGGTCGTTTCGCAACGCCCGTGAGGCAGAGTTCCTGCAACTCCGGCAGGGAGACCAGACTGTAGCAGAGTATGAGGAGACCTTTCTGATGTTGTCTCGCTTTGCTGAGAACTTCGTGATCACCGAGGATGACCGATGTCGCAGATTCGAGTAGGGCCTACGACCTGAGATTCAGGCGATGGTGACTGCGACTTCCTTTGCTACCATGAGGGATCTAACTGATGCGGCGATCAGGGTTGAAAACAGTATTCTGGAACGCCAGCGAGCTGAGGGGGAGTCACGGCGACGTGATCGCCCACACTTGGGATTTTCGGGCCGTCGGGGCTCGAAAGGAGGACATTCTGGCGGATCTTCATCTTCGAACAGCCGAGGATGTTCTGGTCATTTCAGGAGTCCTCAGCGGTCTGGACAGCGTTCTGGTGCTTGGCAGTAGCAGTACTCACCGATGAGCACCTCACCAGGAGGATACTCAGGTCGACCGAAGGAGGTCACATGCTTCACTTGTGGTGAGCCGGGGCACTATGCTTCTAATTGTCCGCTGATTCGGGGCAGCACTATGCCAGCACAGAGCTCAGCCCCAATCCAAACCATTCCACTTCTGATCATGTTTGAGAAACCAAGAGAGTGAGAGGGAGGACTGGAGCATGTTGGTGGCTGGCTAAGACGGCTCCGTCGTGGACGACATAGGCAAAAATTCGAGCAAGGTATCGGTTTGGCTCTTTTCATGTTATTTTTTATTCTTGACATTGGGGATGGTTGAAATCGATTATAATGAGTTAGTTAGGTTGCTAGGGGAGTTCTAAGAAGTTTTTGGTGGTGGTTGGAGGCTAAGGAAGCCCTGGGGAGATTTTGAAAATATTGAACTGTGAGGGACAAATCGGGTCCATGGATTTTAGGATGTTTTAGGTTGTTTTAATTCCATATTTAGGTTCCTAGGATCAACATAAGAAGAATAGGATTAATTAGGAAGAGAAAGGACGAAGATTGAACAGTGTAGGAGCCTGGACCGGTCACGCCGGTCCAAGTTGCAGGAAAAACTGGACTGGCTGGTTCGAACCAGTCTGGCCGAGGAGGAAGATGACCATGTGCAGTGGCGCGTGAGGCCCAAGCGCAGGGCCATCCAGTAGCGCGTGACGTTGCGTGGTGAGGCTTTTGTGGAAGCTTCCAACATGTGAAATCATCTATTCGATGTAACAAACATTTTGGTACTGGTTTCGAGTCGATCGGATATCATCTCGATATAGTTCGGGTTGTCCAAAAGCTTCGGAGCACATTTAAAAATAGTTAAAAATCCCCGAAAATTAGGGGGCTTTATTGAGGGGTTAATTAAGTAGTTAGTAACCCTCTAAAATTATTTGGATAGATTTGGGAACCCTGGAGACGACGATTGGCCCGGAATTTGTACGACGCTCATATCGAGGCGGCAGCACAGACGGTCTATGAGTGGACTTTACTTCTGACATTGATGCATGCATAAATGTTTTATATGTGTTTTAATATTTTTTTTGGGATGCCTTGAGTGCATTTTATGTGTGTGTTTACGTATGGGCACGTACTTCGAGGTTTTCAGTTTTATACGTGCTTATACGCGCTTATGCTTTCGGTTTTAATGTAATCATTTTGAAAAATAAAACTGGGCATGATGCCCTATTGATGACCTACCGGTCTTAGTGGTGGTCGCGATGGGTACTGTGTGCACGGCGACGGACGACGTGACGCTCACCTATGGACTGGGGATGTGTTCCTTCCGGAGAGGTCACGATGCGCGTGCTGTTGTCGAGCAGCCACTAGAGGCTCGACTTCAGAGTGCTGACGGTATCCGAGATCGATCGGCGACGTGTGCACTATGGTCTCGAGATGGTTGCGATAGTGATGTGTTCACGGCGACATACCAGGATTGAGAGCAGTTCTGGATTGATGGTTGCAAGCATCGCTATGATCGGGATCGTGATTGACCCTGAGATATCTGGCTCGATGCCCCGTTGATTTACGAGTTCGGGCTCGATGCACAGTTACTGTGAAATTAGACTAGAGGCCCTGTTGAGTTGTACGTTCTAAAGGCTCAGTTGACTTGTGTTATCAGGCGTGAGTCCCGTTTATGGTTTTCTATACTAGTATGTATATACCCATCTTACGAGCGTATTGATTGGTCTCCTCTAGACGTCGACCTGGAGAGTCACAATCCACAGACCAGAATGGGTATCCCCATAGGGATCCCATTCCAGGAGTGGGAGTTATGATGTGGTTCTAGACCAGATCTGGAAAGATGCTCAGATTGGATCCGATGACAGAGCCTCCCAGATGGAGAATTCTTGGGAGAAGACTCAGAGTGAGATCCCGAGTAGTATGCATACTTATGTACACAAAAATCGTGACATATATCGGGGATTTGTTCCCTAGGGGCTGTGTGCCCCGAGTTGACATCAGAGGATGTCTAGGATGGGTTTTATATATATCTATGTATAGGTGGATGAGTTTTCACTGAGATGGCGTTGGGCTGAGACCCACAGGTGTTGGACTGGGCTGAGTTCCCAAGTACTTTGATTGGATTTTTGGCTAAGGCCCTGTGTTCTATGTTGAGAAATGGTTTTCGAATGCATCCATATGTTTTTAATGAAGGGCATAAAGGTTTTTATGAAATTTTTTATAAAATATTTGTTTTGTCCACTCACAGCTTTCGTGTTTTGAATGCCTTTCAAGTTGATCGCGGATGCGGGCTGTAGCAGAGATGAGACATCACATTCCTCCGCCGGATCCTGGCGTACTCTAATAGTCCCGGTTGGGTTAAGTACGGAAGTATCCCTGGTATGACACTTCATATCAGACGGGAGCACGCACGTCCCATGCTAATCCCAAGGGATTTGGGACGGGTCCTGTCAAGTTGGTATTAGAGCCAGGTTGGCTCATATGATACCCTTAGTACTCTGATACCAGTTGGTATTAGAGCGTGTTTTTCTATTAGAGAGGCGTGCAAGTTGAGGAAGTGATGTCTCTGCAGTCGTAACAGCCCGTCATCAACCTGATAATTAGAGTTTTAGGACGAGGATTCGGTAGAATCGACCCTAGTTTGTGTACGTTTGGCAAACCGTAATCAACCGCAGTCAACCAAACCATCTCCATCACAAAACTCAAGAGGTATGGTCAACCGCAGTCAACCAAACCATCTTCATCACGATTCATAGAATCTACACTAGCTGACGAATCCTTCTCGTCGTGTAGTGGTAGAGACCAACCATGAACACATCACGACTGAGCTACCCTCAACTCGTGGCTCGTCGTCTCTTCTCGTTAACGTCATCGCGTATAAGACCGAAACCATTTCATTAAAATCAAAACCAAAAACACCTATAAGCACTGTATAAAAAAACCTCGAAATACGTGTAAATACGTAAACACACACAAATGCACTCATGGCATCACAAAAGATGTTCATAAAAGCATATAAAACATTTATGCATGCATCAAATTAGAAAACAAGGTCCACCCACAAACCGTCTGACCAACCGCCTCGATCCACGTGCCATACGCCTCTCTCGAAACCAATCACCATCTCTAAGGTTCCCAAACCTGTCCAAATCACTTTAGAGGGTTACTAACTACTTAATTAACCCCTCACTAAAGCTCCCTAATTTACTGGGATTTGTAACTATTTTTAAACGCGCTCTGAAACCTTTGGACAACCCGAACTATATAGAGACGATGTCCGATCGACTCGAAACCAGTCCCAAAATGTCCGTTACATCGAATAGATGATTTCACATGTTACATCGAATAGATGATTTCACGTGCAGCTGGATGGCCCTGCCCTTGGGCCTCACCCGTCACTGCACAGGCTCATCTTCTTCCTTAGCTAGACCGGTCCGAATCGACCGGTCTGATTTTTCCTGCAACTTGGACCGGCATGACCGGTCCATGCTCCTACACTATTCAATCTTCGTCCTTTCTCTTCCTAATCAATCCTATTCGTCCTATGATGATCCTAGGAACCTAAATATGGAATTAAAACAACCTAAAACCTCATAAAATCCATGAACCCGATTTGTCCCTCACGGTTCAATATTTTCAAAATCTCCCAGGGCTTCCTTAGCCTCCAACCACCACCAAAACCTTTTTAGAGCTCCCCTAGAAACCTAACTAACTCATTACAATCGATTAATACCATCCCCAACGTCAAGAATAAAAAATAACATGAAATGGGCCAAACCGATACCTTGCTCGGGTTTTTTCCTCCGCCATCCTAGCCAGCCACCAACATCCTCCAGTCCTCCCTCTCACTCTCTTGGTTTCTCAAACATGATCATAAGTGGAAGGGTTTGGATAGGGGTTGAAGGTTTTGATCGGTTTTGGGTTGGATATACGGAATATGGTCGAACAGGGGTAAATGTGGATATGCATGAGTACGTTTGAGTGTGCAATGGATGAGTGAGACTTGTCACTCATCTATTGTGCCAGGGACAAATATCCGGGGCCCACTTGCTGCCAAAAGTCTCTCGTCTGGTAAAACGTGCAATAGTACGTTCGAACTTCCGTGAACCGTAACATCTCCATCGAACGTCCGAATTCGACGTACCGCCTATCTACGGATTCATATCGTCCTGATCTACGTAAGGATCCTTGGCCCTCGGCCATCGGACCTCCCGGGTCAAAAGTCAATTGTTAACCCATTTTCAACCAAATTACCAATATACCCCCAAACGTCTTAACGTCATAACTTCTTCCTCGAATGTCATAATTAGACGTGCCACCTGTCTATGAACTTGTGACATCCCGAATTATGTCACAGTTATCGGAAAAAGTCAATTTGATTGCCTTAATGAAGAGTCAACGTTTCGCCCATTCTAGGGACAAAATCGTCATTTCGCCCTGAACATCCGTTAATCCTCGTCTAATCCCCGATTAGCCTAGCTAGTCCGTCATTAAGTCTTACTTAATCCCGATAATTCGGGATGGGTCTTCACATCAAGGGGAAATGTTATTTGGTGATGTGATTGGTACGATTTTTGGATTGAACACAACTGGTGGTTGTGGTGATGGCCCACGCGTAGTGCCGCTGTGTGAGTCGGTTGGTACATGAAATAATAATTGGTTGAGTTTGTTGAGAGATCGGCGGATTCAAGTATGGTATGGTGGAGTGTCTGAAAATAAAACGAAGGATACAAAAGGGTAAGATTGGATATGTGATTTTTCCAAAACTATTCGGGATCCTGGGGTTAATTAAGTTGGTATAAAGTTGGGTGTCAATGAGTTTGGATTAAGTAGGGAGTCAATGAGTGGATTTCTTTCTCCCTTAAGCATATTTTGCTTGTATATTGAATTGTGTTAAATTGTTTTTTATATATGATTGCGATGTTCTTTAATGGATTGAAAACTTATGCCACGTATTATAAGGTTGTGCTCGGTTTGTGGACTTAGGTCCAGCGTTGTGAATTGCGATTTTTGGTTGGAATTGTTCTATATGTGATCATACCAATTTGGTGATATAATGTCATGATATTATATAAGAGCTTAAGTTGAGATAAAATTATATGTTGATGTGTTATGACGATATGTAAGATAGTGTGACATAGAAATGGTATAAGAAGAGGTGTTAAGAGCTTAGTAGCTATGGTAGGCGAAAAATGACTAAGCGTGGCTAAGGGACTTGTGTGCATTGGTGAAATCCTCGGATGGTGGTTCGTACAAATTCGAGGTCAGTTGATTGTGAGGTATAATTTTTTAATATTTGTTGATTTATGATGAATTGGTTGAATGGTTGCGTAAAGAGTAATTTTGGTTAAAATGTGGTGGTCAATTGCATTAACTTGATTACACATACTAAAAGACTCATATCTTGGGAAGAACGGTGAACAATCTCACATCGATCAGGGAGGAAAAAGTCAAGTGTCATATACGTGTGGGCATGTATCTTCCTAGCATGAGGTTTTTTGGGAGCTCACTGCTTTGGATTTGGTTGGAACTCCAAAATTAAGCAAGATTGGGGTGGAGCAATCCCAAGATGGGTGATCCAATGGGAAGTTGCGCGTGATTTCCCAGAAACAAAACCATGCGGGTTGGGCCCAAAGCGTACAATATCGTCTTAGGGGATTCGGGTCGTGATAGAATGGTATCAGAGCTGGATCCCAACCGGAAGTGTCCCAGTGAGGAAGCTGGGCCCCAAGGGGATGAATTGTAAGTCCCGTGTCTTGGGAAGAATGGTGAACAATCCCAAATCGCTCGGGGAGGAAAAAGTGAAGTGCATATATGCGTGGGCATGTATCTTCCTAGCACGAGGCCTTTTGAGAGCTCACTGGCTTTAAATTTGGTTGGAACTCACAAGTTAAGCGAGATTGGGCTGGAGCAATCCAATGATAGGTGACTCACTAGGAAGTTACGCGTGAGTTCCCAGAAACAAAACTGTGAGGGTTGGGCCCAAAATGGACATTATCATGTTAGGGGAGTCGGGTCGTGACACATACCACCTGCATTCTTAGATAGACTTCAGGGACGAAATTATTTTTAAGGAGGGGAGATTGTAACACCCCGGATTTCGAGAAAAAAAGTAAATGTAGGAAAATCTGAAACAAAACACAGTTTCCCCCGTGAAAAGTCAAATGTTGACTTTTGACTACTAAGTCAAATGTTGAATTTTTTTTCGGAAGAACTTATGGACATACTGAGAGGATCGTTATGAAGGTCTCGTGTAAGACCCGTGTCCTGCAGGGAACGGTGAACAATCTCACATTCCTGCGTGGGGAATGGTCTAGGAGAGAATGGTGGTGTGCCTTAACGGTGTGGGTACACACCTATCTAGCACTAGGCCTTTTGGGAGCTCAAGTGGCTTTGGGGGGGTTTGGAACCCCAAAGTTAAGCAAGTTGAGGCTGGTACAATTCCATGATGGGTGACCCACTGGGAAGTTGCATCATGAGCTCCCGAAAACAAAATCGTGAGGGCGAGGCCCAAAGAGGACAATATGGTGCTAGATGAGTCGGGTCCTGACCGAGGAGGGTCGGGTCCTGACATCTCGTCGCTCATGAGTACAGAGACAAGTTGCATGTCAAAAATGGAGTTTCGACTAATTCGTTATAAGATTATGAATTTCAAGGGCATTTTGGTAATTATAACATGAAGGGCATTTTAGTAATTTTCACAAGGGCCTAGAATGTTCTAAAACTTTCCATAATTTTCTCCATTTTCTTTCCAAATTATCCCCACCGACTTTAGAACCTATGTATAGAGGTATGAAGATGTGTAAAGGGAGAGTTTGGGGGGCATAGGCCGAAGGTGATAAACGGCCATAAACTCCCACACCGTGAAAGGAGGGTGGAGCAGAGAGGGAGAGAAAGGAAGTGAGAGTAAAAAGGAAGAGAAATATGGTGAGAAGAGATGAAACACATGAAGGAAATTGTGAAAGTAAGAAGGAACCCATGAAGTATCCTTTTTGGGTTTCTATTTTCAGTCTAAGAAACTCGTAGTTGGACGTGGAAGTGTCCTCGTGAAGTTCTTGTGATCATCTAGGATGAAGGAGGAAAGGTGTCGACATTGGAAAAGCTAGGGAGATGGCTGGGTAGCTATGGCGGAGAGGTGACAGTGTCGAACAAGTGAGAAAACGTAAGTATTTCTTCCTTTTGACCTCGTAGATCTTCTTTTTAGCTAAATTAGATGAAAATTGATATTTGGAACGAAAAAAAATGGACGTAGAACGGCGGAGAAACTCGCGGGTCGGACGACCTGGTTGCAAAAAATAACGAATTAGTGTAAATTTTACAAATTTATAAAAGATAATCTCTCGTTTGAATTATGGATATTTATTGAATTGTTGTATATGGGGTGTTAAAAAGAGTTAGAAATTAGATTATGATTCTTACTATAATTATACGTTGGTTAATTACATTCTCTCATCAAGAATTTGGAATAATTAAAGATAACTTAGTTACAAAAGGAAACATGATTGTTCAAAAGGTTCTTGAAAGAAAATGATATTCATGGTAGATATATATATATATATATATATCATGATTAATTACAAGTAGAAGTATTAGTTTAACATGTTGAGGCTTAATATTAATATGTAAAGTAAATGATGCTTCAATTTAAGATATTAAAATAAATTGGAATTGCTTGTTGTTAGATAATTATAAGGAATAATGTGTTCGTTAGGAAGACAATAGCTTATGTTTCTATGGAATATTGGTCATAATCTCGTATTTCAATTTTGGTAAATCTTTGGTAAATAAATTAAGGAGCTTTTTTCTCATTTCCTAAGTTAAGGTATTACTTACTCTATATATATAAATATAATCCGCATTATTAAATAATTTTATGTGATTAATTGGAAATCGGGAGCATCTGCTGCTTAACGGGGTAGTGGGTAGGATGCGGACGGTACCTCGTAAGGGAGGAACTTTCTTTGCTTAAGAATAATTAGTCGAAAGTGCGGTAACAGGAATAAATCCCTTGGCTGATGAGAATCGTCAGATGGGAGCAGGGCCGATTCGGGTTCTTGAGAATTTAGGGACATGTCCTGTTTGTTACCGCCCACATCCAACCCACTAATTCTCAAGGAGTGAATTTACTACTCTGACCTCAAACGGTCGTATTTCCGATGTTATAATTTCCATAAATTGAAACGTCAACATTAATCACAACAAAACATAAATATATCACTCATCACAATATTTCTTATATTATTAACTTTTACCCTTGCTCAACATAAACCCTATACATGTGAAATTATGGTTCATTCATTATATATTTCATTTATTTCATCATAGTTCATCAAGGACCCAAAATGTAATGACCCGTCCCGAATTCCAGGATTAAATTAGTGACTAATCGTGATTATTGAGATTAAATCGGTAATTAGTTGGGCGAAATCGGACGAACGATGCAAAATGACTGTTTTGCCTCTGGTCGTGGGTAAAACGTTGACTTTAAATTTTGGCTGTCAAATGAACTTTGACCGATGACTGTGACGTAGTTTGTGACGTCACGAGTTCATAGACAGGTGGCACGTTCAATTCCGACATTCGAGGCAGAACTTATGATGTTCGGAAGCTTAAGGGCATTTTGGTAATTTTGGTTAAAAGGGCCAAATGTTGACTTTTGGACTGGGATGTCCAATGGCCGAGGGCCAAGGACCGTTATGTAGATCGGGATGATACGAATCCATAGACAGGCGGTACGCTGAAATCGGACTTCGAACAGGAAAGTTATAGGTCACGAAAGGTCAATTTCACTATGAGCGCATTATGAGGCGAGAACACTTGGCTTATTCTGATTGGGTCAGATATTTTAAGTGGGACCCAAGGATGAGTGACAAGTGTCACTCATCCCATTGGCCCAAACCCCTAAATTGTGGATCTACATAATTAATTATTATTATTATTCTTATTTTATAATTAATCCACTCATCCTTTCATCTCAGCCCTTCATCTCTCATCTAATCTCCTCATCTCACCGTCCATTCCTCTCTCTCACTGATCAGCCATTATCTCCTTCTTTATTTCTCACAAACCGGAACCCATACTTCTCCATTTCTCTCAAAAATAACACACACCCACATCACACCATCATCACCTATTCTACATCTCATTGACCGTGTGAGGGGTTGTGAGTGACTGAGTGTGTACTTGAGGGACTGAGGACGACGGCGAGCCACGGCGGTGGCCACGGCGGAAAGGAACCAAAAAACAGAGAGGTAAGTTGGTTTGAAATTCGAATATGGGTTTTGAGAGGTTGTCGATCGATTCTAATGGTGGTAATGTCTCTCTGGAGGTCTTAAGGTTCGTTTGGGATAAAAAACGACGGGTTTTGACAGCGGAACAGTGCAGACCGACGGCGGGAAACTGGGCAAAGTTATTCGATGCTAAAGGTACTGACTTTGGCCCATTTTCTTCAATTTTAAATGATGGAAAGGTGGGAAATGTACGTCGGAAGAGATTGGGATAAAAATGAGATGGAATGGATCAAAACTACGAAAGTTTAAAAGATGAACCGGTCAAGCCGGTCCGGTCCATTTTGAACCAGGCGGGCCGGGTTCGTCGAGAGGTTGAATACGACTGTAGCACCGTGCGTGGACTTCACGCGCAGCCGCATGCGACGGCGCATGGGGCGCGTGGTGGGTCCGGTGGGGAAACTTCCAAAATGTGAAACACTCTATTCGATGTAAAGAACATTTTGGGATTGGTTTCGTGTCGATCGGACACCGTCTCGATAATGTTCGTGGCATCAGAATGTTTAGGATAGGGATTAAAAATAGTTAAAAATTTCAGAAAATTACAGGGCTTTAGTGGGAGGTTAATAAAGTAGTTAACAACCTTCTATTACGATTTGGACAGGTTTGGGAGTCCCGGTGAAGACGATTTGCCCGGTGAGGCTTACGGCACGCAAACCGAGGCGACAGCATAGGACGGTCTGTGAGTGGACCTTGATTTTTAAACTGTGATGCATGCATAAATGTTTTATATGGTTTATGAATATGATTCTATGAGGTTGAATTGGATGATTGGCATTTATATGGTTTCACGCTTTACGAGGCAATTTACGTGCTTGCACGTAAATCAAGGTTTTTGATTTTATACTGATTTTTCGTACTTGTGGTTTTGGAAATGATTTCACGAAATGGTTTTGGATTTGAAAAGGTAAACTCGTGTTTGAAACCCATTTGATCTACGAACTCTCGGATTTGAGGTCCATTTGATTTAACGAGGCATTGGGCCAGATGCCTAGTTGGTTTACGATTCGGACCGAAGGTCCAGTTTGTATGTGGATTGGGGCCTAGGGCCCAGCTATGTGTTACAAATGGTTTTTGTGGTTCATGATGGTTTATGGGAACAGGCACCAACCCTTGAAATGGATTTATGGTTCATGACGGTTTATGGGAACCGGTATGAACCCTTGAATGTAAGGTTTTATGGTTCATGACGGTTTATGGAAACCGGCGTGAACCCTTGAAAGGATTTTATGGTTCATGACGGATTATGGGGGCCGGGCATGAATCCTTGAAAGGTTTAAAGAATGATTTCAAAGGTTTTTCATATGCCATCCTTTATATATGATTGTCTCCTCTAGGGAGGGTCGTTGGCCTAGGTGGACCCCGGAGTAGTAACGGAGCACTGACTGAGTGGAGTCGCCCCCCAGTTGGGTTCCTTAATTTCAGGATGGGTATGGTTCGTTACCTCCAGGGAGGGTCATTGATCTACGAACATTGACCTGGGTGGACCCTGGAGAGACTTGGGTTTGAGACCTCGGTTAGACGGGATCAGGGCCGTTCCTCGTTAATCCCGGGAGGATTGTGGACGAGTCCTGACAGGTGGTATCAGAGCATAGGATTCCTTATCAGAGCAGGGTTGCTTATGTTACTCTAAATTCCAGAGCGTATTATGCGCGATACTCCGTACGCAGGTCGAGGATGCGATGTCTCAATGGGCTACATTTCGTTATCAACCTGATAGTTGGGATGCCGGTACGATAGTTAGTAGGATTGAATCGTGGAACGTTTTGGTTAGGAACTAGATGCCGGGGTTGCCATAGTTCTGTCAAGATTGGCAGTGTGAGACCTTACGGAAGGATGACGTAAATGGTACTTTCGAGTTTTGATCGTGAGACGGTTAGTTGGGGTTGTCTTTCACGATGTCGTAGGATCGTTTTGACGATAGTTCGGAATTGTGATCATCTGATGATCGGATCTTACTGAGTTAAATGGGTTTATTGCTCCTAGCAGTTAGTAGTCGGATTCGAGGAAACCTAGTTGGATTGACGGTAGGATTGGATTGACATCCTTACGATGTCGAGACGGCGTGGTCAGTCAGATCGTGGATTATACTGCTTTCCGCAGTTGGGTTCCGAGAAACCCTAGTGTGATCATGGAATCCTACCTTAGGTGTATGGTTCGGAAAGGTAAGTTGGCGAGTGGTCTCGACTTCGATGAGATTGTCGGTCGAGTCATGTCAGCTTTATTGTTGGGACTGCACTCTGCAATCGGGGTTGTACTTATCGGTTCAACCTAGATGGTTGTCGTGCTACTTTAGTTGTGATGGATTATTGGTACAACTAAGGTCATGGGTGACCCGGTAGACGACATTGGTTTAGTCGAGGTATGGCAGGTTAGAGATTGTTGGACAGGTTACCAGGGTTGGTACTTGTCGATGGAATCCCATAGTGGGGATACGGAGTAGTAGTACAGGCGGTTGATTCCGTTGGACGTGGAGTCTGTATATCGAGATGCCTGGTGGTTAGGTCTGCACGGGCCTGTGGCAGGCGCTACTACCGAGAGTGGTTGTAGTTACGATTGTTGGGAATCGGGGATGTTCGGGGGACGTTTCCTTTTCTTGTATGAGATGTCAGGGTGATTGTACCCAGAGTTGTTGGGTACGAGGGAGACAGAGTTTCTCCCATTCGAGTAGAGGTGCGGGATCGTCACTCAGTACGAGCGGAGATCTAGGGTTGTCTGATTCGCACACTTTGTGCTGATACTGACATGTGTTAGTGATGGTACTGCTACTAACGCTGGTGCTGGTGCCGGTGATTGTGACTCCGTCGAGTTAGGCTTATATTTGGTTTCTGTGGTTCAGGAGTGGATCATGGATAATGATGGACTAGATAGGATCCAGTAGTAGTTGAGACTCGAGGTATGAGATACGAGTGTTGGAGACCGTATATGCATATCCGTAAATAGTATACAAGGCTTAATCTTGAGTCGCGTGAATTCCACTCGGAATGAGTGTACCTACCTAAACGGTCGTAAATGGGCATGTGTCCGTAAACAGACAAAAAGGGAATACGTGGTTGATGTTTGAGTGTGTTGGTTCCGACA
Organism: Prinsepia uniflora; assembly: GCA_032719365.1. Taxonomy (NCBI): domain Eukaryota; kingdom Viridiplantae; phylum Streptophyta; class Magnoliopsida; order Rosales; family Rosaceae; genus Prinsepia; species Prinsepia uniflora. Next base: position 36,610,592 of record CM064872.1, read on the forward strand.
TGGTTGGAGCTTTGGAATCGCGAAAGGTCGTAATTGAGGTGACGAGAGGAATGCGAGTTTTCCGCATGGGTAATGGATATTTCGAAGTCATTAGGGTGACTTCTCAGGTTCTGTCATGGTAGATGGTGGTAGATGATGGTTGTGTCACTATTACAATGATCGTGTGTTGGTTGGTGAACCCGGGATTTGTCTTGGGTCGTCAAGAGGAGATTAGTATATCGAAGTTAGGTGACTAAGATTTCTCATTTTCTTCTTAGTGGCAGACGATGTTAGATTACGTGGCATGGTGAGTGCAGCGAGTTTTGGTTGCATTCACGTAGGACGACTTGTGATGTCATCGTATTCGATCATCCTTGATTTTTCCTAGGTGGAATGACAAGAATCGATACGAGGTAATCAGTGAGGACCCACAGTCTCGACGTGTCTCGTCGTTGACTGGTCTGTTTAGATGTGGGAATAGGTTAAGGAGTGATGTGACTTACAAAGGATTCATGAAGGTGTAAGACCCTATGATCAGATTTCAGGTGGATAGTTAACTGAGTGAGCATGTGTGGATCACGATGTGGATCGGGATTGTGATGTTGTGGACTTTGGACGTCGTGATGATCGCGGATCGTGACGTCTATAGTCGGTTGACGTAGTGATGGATCTGGATAGTGATCTCGATGATCCAAATAGGTGGAGAGTTTATCACTCTTACTAGGATGTTTGAGTTGAGGATGTTGGGACTGAACTTCTTTTTAAAGTGAATATCGTACGATATATTATGCCCGAATAGGTGTCCGATGAGGTCGGATTTTGTCAACCTTAGAAATGTGTTAATGTTGTGATTGGCTTCCCTATGAAGTCAATTGATTGTATTGGAGTAATCTTTAAGCAGGTAACCGAAAGGTTTGGTTTTGGTGTGTCTCGGTAGACGTGAACGAGATTTCGGGTTTTGGAATCGAATTTCAGGATGACGATCCAGGATTCGATTTCGGAACATGAAATTGGATTTATGGATTTGTGTTCGGAATGGTCATTCCTAATACTAGTTTACGGAATGATGATTTCAGATTCAGATATGGAAATGGATAATGGGTCGGAGTTTTGATATGTCTGGTACTGGATTGGACAGATGGACTCCAAATTGAAATGTGTTTTGGCTACGAACTAGGTTGTGGTCATCGTGTTGTGGGTGTTGTGGTTGTCATTGTTGTTGTAGTGGATTAGTTGATGGATAGATGTACGTACCTTGCACGTTTTTCGAGGTACGATACCGGGGCAGACTTGTGATGCTTGGTGCTGGTATATAGGATATACCAGTGGTATGTTGGCGTGCTTGTTGGTAGTCGGCTTAGTTCCGATACCATTGGATTAGTCGAGGTCGTGAACTGGGCATTGGATACTGTGCACTTGGTCATGGTATTCCTGATGGATCTAGTTATACACAGGTCAAGTGAAATGTTGGTAAGTGTTTACTCAAGTTGAGTAAATTGGTGGTCGGTGTAACCACAAGTGAGTACCGTGTTAGTTTTCGACTGGCGACTGTCAAGTGGTGACAGTTTGTCGGATGTTTCAACGTGGATCGTTGTGTGAGGTCTGATGACTCCTAGTGGGAGCAGACGTCAGGATAGATTGAGATTGAGAAAGGAACCTTTGAGTTGTTGTGTTAGCGAAATAGTAGATTTGACAAGTGGTGCCAACTCGGAACGTACGATTACTATCATTCAACATGGTCGAACGTAGTCAATGCGACGTGAGTGTTAGTGGTACGTCTGGGTGCAGACGAGTTTTGTTCTGGTTAGTTGGTGTACGAGTGTACACGTGTCGTGAGATCGAATTATTTCCACGAGGTGGATGTGGAATCAGAATAGTTGGAGTTTCGAGAACGGAACTAGTTAAGGAGGGAAGAACAATTGGAATTAGGTCGGTTGGAATTTTGAGGACGAAATTAATTAAGGAGGGAAGGTTGTAACGACCCGTCCCGAATTCCAGGATTAGATTAGTGACTAATCGTGATTAATGAGGTTAATCGGTAATTAGTTGGGCGAAATCAGACGAACGATGCAAAATAACCGTTTTGCCCCTAGTCGTGGGTAAAACGTTAACATTTCATTCTGGCGGTCAAATGGACTTTGACCGATGACTGTGACGCAGTTCGTGACGTCATGAGTTCATAGACAGATGGTACATTCAATTCCAACATTCGAGGAAGAAGTTATGACGTTCGGAAGCTTAAGGGCATTATGGTAATTTTGGTTAAAAGGGGCAAATGTTGACTTTTGGACTGAGATGTATGATGGCCGAGGGCCAAGGACCGTTACGTAGATCGGGATGATACGAATCCATAGACAGGCGGCACACTAAAATTAGACTTCGAATGGGAAAGTAATATGTCACGGAAGGTCGATTTAACTATGTGTGCATTACGAGGCGAGAACACTTGGCTTATTCTGATTGGGTCAGATATTTTAAGTGGGACCCATGGTTGAGTGACAAGTGTCACTCATCCCATTGGTCCAAACCCCTAATTTGTGGATCTACATAATTAATTCTTATTATAATTCTTATTTTATAATTAATCCACTCATCCTTTCATCTCAGCCCTCCATCTCTCATCTAATCTCCACATCTCACCGTCCATTCCTCTCTCTCACTGATCAGCCATTATCTCCTTCTTTGTTTCTCACAAACCAGAACCTATACTTCTCCATTTCTCTCAAAAATAACACACACCCCCATCACACTATCATCACCTATTCTACATCTCTATGACCGTGTGAGGGGTTGTGAGTGACTGAGAGTGTACTTGTGGGACTGAGGACTATGGCGAGCCACGGCGGAGAGGAACCGAAAAACGGAGAGGTAATGTCTTTCTGGAGGTCTTAAGGTTCGTTTGGGATAAAAAACGACGGGTTTTGACGGCGTAGCAGTGCAGACCGACGGCGGGAAACTGGGTAAAGTTCTTCGAGGCTAAAGGTACTTACTTAGGCCAGTTTTCTTCAATTTTAAATGATGGAAAGGTGGGAAATGTACGTAGGAAGAGATTGGGATAAAAATGAGATGGAACGGATCAAAAATACGAAGGTTTGAACGATGAACTGATCGAGCCAGTCCGGTCCGATTCGAACCAGGCGGACCGGGTTCGTCGAGAGGTTGAAGGCGACTGTAGCACCGCGCGTGGGCTTCACGTGTAGCCGCTTACGGCGGCGCGTGGGGGCACGTGGTGGGTCCGATGGGAAAACTTCAAACATGTGAAACACTCTATTCGATGTAACGAACATTTTGGGACTGGTTTCGTGTCGATCGGACACCGTCTAGATAATGTTCGGGGCATCGGAAGGTTTAGGATCGGGATTAAAAATAGTTAAAAATTCTGAAAAATTACAGGGGTTTAGTGAGAGGTTAATTAAGTAGTAAGTAACGTTCTATTACGATTTGGACAGGTTTAGGAGTCCCTGTGAACCTTACGGCATGCAAACCGAGACAGCAGCATAGGACGGTGTGTGAGTGGACCTTGATTTCTAAACTATGATGCATGCATAAATGTTTTATATGGTTTATGAATATGATTCTATGAGGTTGAATTGGATGATTGTGATTTATATGGTTTCACGCTTTACGAGGTGATTTACGTGCTTGCACGTAAATCGAGATTTTTCGGTTTTATACTGATTTTCCGTATTTGTGGTTTTGGATATGATTGCATGAAGTGGTTTTGGATTTGAAAAGGTAAACTTGGGTTCGAAACCCATTTGATCTACGAACTCTCGGACTTGAGGTCGATTTGATTTAACGAGGCATCGGAGTGGAACCGGCATGAACCCTTGAATGAAAAGTTTTACGGTTCATGACGGTTTATGGGAACCGGCGTGAACCATTGAAAGGATTTTATGGTTCATAACGGCTTATGGGGGCCGGGCATGAATCCTTGAAAGGTTTAAAGAATGATTTCAAAGATTTTTCATATGCCATCTTTTATATATGATTGTCTCCTCCGGGGAGGGTGGTTGGCCTGGGTGGACCCCGGAGTAGTCACGGAGCACTGACTGAGTGGAGTCGCCCCCCAGTTGGGTTCCTTACTCTCGGGATGGGCATGGTTCGATACCTCCAGGGAGGGTCATTGGTCTACGGACATTGACCTAGGTGGACCCTGGAGAGACTTGGGTTTGAGACCCCGGTTAGCACGCGTGTAGCTCTATATACCGTGACAGGTTCGATGATATGAAATATAATGGATAAACATGATTTCAATTGGTTTGGGAAATTGTGTTTTATGATGATAAATGGATTTGGGCTGAGATCCCACATATGTTTACTATGTTATGGTTTTCTGTAAATGATTTTGGGCAGGAGCCCGTGTGACTTGTATTTACGGAAATTGGGGCGGAGACCCTAATGATGGTTGTTTAAACATATGTTATTGGATAAATAGTTTTACTATGCATGCATGTTTTTTAGTGAAGGGTATAAAGGTCTTTATAAAATGTATTTTTGAAATATTACTTTTTGTCCACTCACAGTATTTTTTTTTCAATACCCTTCAGGTTTGATACGATGCGGACTGTAGCAGAGACCGAGTTATCACATACCTCCTCCGGATCCTGGCGTACTCTGATTGCCCGAGAGGGCAAAGGTTGGAAATTTCCCTTGTCTGACACTTCGTGTCAGACGGGATCAGGGTCGTTCCTCGTTAATCCCGGGGGGATTGAGGACGGGTCCTAACAAAAAATGTTCTTATACTTATATTTCATTATTTTTAGGATCTTATTAAAAATTTAAATAACACATATTACTTCAAATAACAAAATAAATCATACCTTCCACCATTCCTTCCTTAATTATATGTGTTCCATGATAAGCATGTATAACATATACCTATAACAATCATAATTTCATAATTAGAAACTAGTTACTTGATTTCATATTATTATCAAATACTTATCATCTTATCCTCACTTCATAAAAAATCTTCATATTTTACATCGTTGTCGCATCATGTTATTTATGCATTCATCACCATCATCACAATGTCCAAACGAATGATATTCAAGCCCTTAAATTGATACCCAAACATTGATAAATAAATAAAAATTGATAGCCAATTACCATGAAAATTCTCAAATTATTCATATCCATTTCCTATATTAATTTCCAAATTTTTAAGTAAGCATATAATATCAAAATTCGAAAATAGACTCAAATGATGCCCAATTGATCCAAACCTTGTACCAATAAACTCAGTACTACACTATAAAAAAAATTTCATGTTGATCAGAAGTCCAAACGGTGATCCATGCACCACCACAAGCCACCGGTGGCCTCTGTGCATGGGTTTCACGCGCTTGTGCAAGGGTCACTTCTTACCTTCAGTCGAGTGTGCAACCTAGATTGTCCGACCCGACGATTGACCCAAGCTGTAATTCCCTCATTTTACGTATATTTTTCATGTTCCAATAACCAAATTTTATCTACTTAATCTTAGGAAGGGTTCTATAATGTTAAAACAAGGAAATACTTACCCAAAAGTAATGCATGATCCTTTCTGTTTAGGCCAAAGTTCCAGAGCCTATCCTTGGGCTTTCCTTCGTCTAACATTCCATATTTCTAGCTTAAAATGATGACAAGGACTACCTTTTATTTACTAGTGTCCTTAGTTTCAATCTAACAACCTCAAAATGAACTTAACCTCCTCGGGCCAAATTTAAGCCATACGGGGTTTTGGACTTTGGAGAGTTGCTCCTCCTCTGTTTCCTTCCTCTCTCTCTTTTCTCCCTTCCTCCTTCTGGTTCTTCCATCTTTTCTCTCTGGTCACTTTTCTCTCATTTTGCTTGGTTGGTGATTTTCTTCATTTTCACTTCACCACTACTGATGACCCATAACAAGCACATACCATATTTATCTCTTTACTAAGTTGGTGGATTGTTCAAGGATGGGAAGCTTGAAGATCTTTCTAGATTGCACATATGTATCACATGTCAAAATTGCGAAATTACTCAAATACCCTTTATGCCGAAATTACCAAAATGCCCCTAGCTATTTTTGACCCATAACAAACTTATACAAACTCCATTTTCATCATGTCGCCTTTTTACGTACTCAGAAGGTCGAGACCTTTGTAACGGTCATTACATAACAACTAAAAAATCTCCCGATCAAAAAGTCAACCATTCACCCTATATAGGAAAAATGGTCATTTCCTTTTTTATTTTCCAATTTTACCGTTATCGAGGGTCCGGACCATTACAACTTACACTCAAGAAATTTCAGAACAACGCTAATATTTTTTTCAAACTCAAATTGTACAACTGAGTTTCTCAAAATCACCTCATCGATATCTTCTATCAGCTACATTACTTTATCTAGACGTGAGTACTTTTGGGATCCTGTATAGCCTTAAATCGCTCATATAAGCAATCTCATACTAGACACTTTTCCAGGCACATAAGAATACCAATATTCCTTTTATTTATCAGTCATAACCAGACTCAATTCACTTAATAGCTTAAATACCTAATTGTATCACACAACGACACTATGTGTAGGGCTTTCCCACAACATCATCTAGGTAAAACCCCCAAAACAACGTACAACATCCAGACAATCCGCCGGGGGTATCTGTATTACCGGTAGCCACTCGAGAACTAGAGCCCTACACGACATCCGAGTGTAACCTCTTTTAGGAACTGGAGCCCTGCTCGACGTCTGAGTGAGAACTGACTCAAGAAGTGGAGCCCTGCTTGACGACTGAGTCATCACAATACTAGTCTCAAGAATTGGAGCTCAGCTCAACGTCTAAGACTAACTATCACAATACTAGTCTTGGGATCTAGAGCCCAGCTGACAGGACCCGTCCCAATCCCCCTAGGATTAATGCGGGACAACCCTGCTCCCGTCTGACACGAAGTGTCAGACAAGGGATATTTCCGACCTTTGCCCTCTCGGACTATCAGAGTACGCCAGGATCCGGAAGAGGTATGTGATATCTCGGTCTCTCCTACAGTCCACATCCGCTGTCAGCCTGAAGGACAGTCAAAACATTAAAAGCAGTGAGTGGACAAAACAACCAGTTTATAAAAACATTTTAATGAAGACATTTGTACCCTTCACTAAAAAGCGTGCATGCATTCGAAAACCATTTATCAAACCGTTCATTAGGGCCTTAGCCCAAAATCGTAAATGAAACCGAATACACTGGCCACTGCCCAAATCCATAAAGATACCAAACATACGGGCCACTGTCCAAATCCATACGGGACTCAGCCCAAAACTTATATACATCACATATCATATATCATATATACATATAATTCACACAACCAATCCTGTCAACGTTTCCAAAGCTACGCGCGTGCTACCCGGGGTCTCAAACCCAAGTATTTCAAGGTTAAGGTCATTATCCGTAGACCAATGACCCTCCTTGAGGTTATAGTACAAGCCTTTCTGAGAGTAAGGAACCCAACAGGGGCAACTCCCACTCAGTTAGTGCTCCGTGACTACTCTGGGGTCCACTCATGCCAATGACCCTCCCCGGAGGATATAGTACAAGTAAAGGAAGGTATATGAATATACATACATATATATACATAACATAAACATTCATGCCCGGTCCCCCTGAACCGTCATGATCTATAACATCCATTTAAGGGTTCATGCCGGTTCCCATAAACCGCCATGAACTTGGAAATCCATCTAGGGTCCCTGACCCGAAATCATCAATGTAAAGTAACTGGGTTTCGTGCCCGAACATATAAAATCACCTGGGCATTATGCCCGATATCTAAGGGTCAGTCACGACTCCGATCGTAGTGATGCGTGCAACCATCCATCCAGGACTGCCCTCAATCCTGGTAAGTCGCCGTGAACGTATCAACCGACGCGACCACCAAGAGATCATGGTGCACTCATCACCGATCAATATCCTGAACCATCAGCACTCCGAAGTCGAGCCTCCCTCGGCTACCCGACAACAGATCATGCATCGTGACCTCTATGGAAGGAACACATCCCAATCCGGAGGCAAGCGTCGTATCATCCGTCGCCGTGCACATAGCACTAGCCGCGACCACGATTTAGACCCGAAGGCCATAAATAGTGTCATATGCCCGAGACAAAACCAAATGGGTCTCATACCCAAGTTTATCCTTTTGAAATCCCAAAACCATTTCATTTAGACCATCATAGAAATACAGACTCGTATAGGCACCGTAGAAGGCCGGAACCTCGCAATATGTGCCTATACGTAACCACAACCAAATACACTCATGGAATCACAAAACATGTATTAAAACATATAATAAACATTTATGCATGCACCAATTTAGAAAACAAGGTCCACTCACAGACCGTCCGAGCTGCCACCTCAATATGCGTGCCATGCGGCTCTCCCGAGCCTATCACCATCACCGGGACTCCCAAACCTATCCAAATTGTAATAGAAGGTTACTAACTACTTAAATAACCTCCCACTAAAGCCCCATAATTTTCTGGAATTTTTAACTATTTTTAATCCCGATCCTAAACCTTCCGATGCCCCGAATATTATTGAAACTGTGTTCACGAAACCAGTCCCAAAATGTTCGTTACATCGAATAGAAGATTTCACGTGTTGAAAACATCCCCAAATTGTGTCCCACGCGCCCTCACGCGCCCAAAGAAGCCACTGCGTGTGGGCCTCATGCGCGGTGCTACAGTGTCATCTTCTCCAATCGCTGAACCGGTTCTCTGCAACTGGACCGGCCGAACCGGTCTGGACTTGTTCAAGGCCCAATCTGGTCCATTTTCGGTCCATTTCAACCTATTTTGATTCCTAAAGTTTCCCTATCCTATTTCGCATCTTTTTACACCTTAAAAACAGAAGAAAAACTATGCAACCTGTACCTTCTTGATCAGCCATGACCGGGGGGGGGGGGGGGGGGGGTGACTTCCTCCGCCGTTCCCCGTCGTTCCAGGCTGTCCCAGCTCCCCATTTTGATTACAATAAGCTCCTACAACTTACAGAAACCCTTTTCCATTAATAGAATCGGTTAAAACTCCCTAGAATTAAAAATCTAATTTTTGAATCTTTACCTCACTGTTTTCGGGTTTCCCCGCCGTGGACCGCCGTCGTGGCTCACCACCGTCCTGCCCTCACCATCTCAGTCTCTCACACTCTATCAGTCACACACACGAGCACATAGCATGGTCATAGTGGTGAGGTGTGGTGTTTGTTTGAAAAATGGAGAATGAAGAAATGGTGTAATGGATATGGTTTCGGGTTTGTGAGAGACAAGGGAGATGAAGGCTGATCAGATGAGAGGCATATGGGATGGATGGTGAGGATTGAGAGATTAAATTAGAATGGAGGGCCAAGATTGAGTGGTAAAAAGACTAATTATAAAATAATAATTATAATAATATTTAATTAATATAGATCCACAATGTAGGGGTTTTAGCCAATGGGATGAGTGACACTTGTCACTCATCCATGGGTCCCACCAAAATATCTACCCAATCAGATATTGCCAAATCATCATCGCCTCGTAAAGCACACATAGTGAAATTGAACTTCCTTGACCCATAACTCTCTCGTTCGAAGTCCGATTTCAGCGTGCCGCCTGTCTATGGATTCGTATCGTCCCGATCTACGTAACGGTCCTCCACCCGTGGCCATCGGACCTTCCAATACAAAAGTTAACTATTTGCCCCTTTTAAACCAAATTACCAAAATGCCCTTAAACTTCCGAACGTCTTAACTTTTTCCTCGAATGTCGAAAACGAACGTGCCACCTGTCTATGAACACGTGACGTCCTGAACTACATCACAGTCATCGGTAAAAGTCCATTTGACCGCCAGGACGAAAAGTTAACTTTTTGCCCACGCATAGGAGTAAAACGGTCATTTTGCATCGTTTGTCCGATTTCGCTCACCGATTAACCTCACTAATCGTGATTAGTCACTAATATAATCCTGGAATTCTGGACGAGTCGTTACACCAGTTTGACGTTCGAGACTACCCAACCACTACCGACTTAAGAACTGGAGCCTAATTTGACATTTGAGTCGTCACCTCAAGATGTCAGTCTCAGGAACTGGAGCCCCGCTCAACGTTTGAGACTCACTATCACTAAAGATGACAGGGCCCGTCCGAATTTTCAAAAACAAACCGGACCATCCCTTCTCCGTCTAACAATTCTTGTTAGACAAGGGATTGTACAACTTTTAATTTGATTCAAACTTTTAATGAACCACACTAATTCCACCTTGTGGGGTTTCTACCCTCATCCTACCACTTCCCAGCAAGCAGTGGAATTACAACTTTGGTTATCACAAGATTGGTTATTCGACTTAGTATAAAATACACATAATTAAGGGACAATTAATGAAAAAATTAAAAAATAATTAGTTTATAAGCAAAACATATTAGATGTTCGGAACTTTGCCACAATGGTGTCCAATAATTCTAGAAACTATATAATTAAATTCAGAAAATTAAATTAAAAATATTTCATGTTGACTAGACCACCCAGAATGGCCGGACGTGCCTACAAGCGTCGCCTCTTGAGGATGCGCGTGAGGCCCACGCGTGATGCTACAGTGTCATCTTCTCTACCTGAATTTTTTTTTCCAAGTCACTTGGCCCAACGACTCGACCCGGTCCAAACTCACTCATTCGACGACCATTTCTTACGTTCTTTATATGGAATTGAATCGTTTTAAGCCAAGGAGTATGTCTATGCATTTAGAACAATGTAAAACTTACTAAAATTAAGGAACCGTGACATGACCCCTCCCGACATAACTAGATAATCCAGAGGAATCATGCTTCAGTCTGACAGTTACAATGTCGAAAAGACAAAATCAACTTGAATACATTTATAACAACCACAAAACAGTCAACGACTAGCCAAAGGGTACCGACATTTGTGTCTTATCATATACAGAGCATAAGTTCACAAAACAAATGATAGGACCCACCCCGATTATCACCTCGATAATCGGGAAGAACCCTGCTCTCGTCTGACAACCGAACGCAATTACCAGAATAACCATAATAACCATAATACATACATTGTAAGACCATGGAGAACCTATGACACATCTTAATGCACAATAAGTCAACAATATCACAGAGCATAGTTAATAGTACAAGATAAGAACAAAACCCTACTCTATGAGTTAACTACACGTGCAATGGGACAACTTTATGCCTCTGCCTCTGCCTCGGCTGGAGGGTGTTAAAAATATAAAAGTGTGAGTGGACTAAAAAAAATAAGAGTTATGAAAAATTGTTTTAAGGAAAATCAAGGTTCACCATCCTTTTTCAGAACATGCATGCATAACCAAGTATCTGAAAGCAACTATATGAACAATGTGAAAATAGTTATGGAAAACAGTCATGAAATCATGTAAATCCGAATATAACTTCAACGAATCGAACCTGCTGGATCTATCCGAGTCTTTAAACTCAATATCAATCCGAGTCTTTAAACTCAATCAGGCCTTATCAGTAATCCGAGTCTTTAAACTCTCGAGTTTTTAAACTCAATAGGCCTCAGGGGGAAATCACAATATATGAGTCTTTAAACTCCGAGTCTTTAAACTCAATATCACATATCCGGGTCCACCCCCGTCACATATCATATCCGGGTCTTTAAACCCAATACCAAATCCAGAAAATCCAATTAAAAACCATTTTATCAAATCCAAATCCATTAATCCATTTTCGAATCCGAATCCAAAATTTTCCTTTGAAATCCCGAATCCAAACCCAGAAATTATCTCAAAACCGAAATCCGAAATCATATTTAATCGAAATGGGACTCACGCCCGAATTCACTTTCAAATCCCAAAATCATATCCACAAATCATTATCAAAACAGAATACATATAAACAGCATAAAATCATCCATCAAATGCATAGCAGAAACCATATTCTCGAAATACGTTTAAATGCAATAAACCACATTGATATACGTGCAATCATGTAAACCATAAATACCATAATAGTAAGCATAGAATCATATATTGAAAACATATAATAAGTATGTAAAAACAGTTATGCATGCTCGGTTAGAAAACAAAAGTCCACTCACTAAGTTCGAACATGTCAATCGTGTCCTTCACTCTCCCCGGACGACTTAGGAATGTCCTGGCCTGTCAAACATCATAATTTTAGGTCACAATCACTTTAATTAAGCTCATATTAATTTCCCCAATTTTCGGGATTATTAAACGTAATTAAACTAAACCCTAAACCTTCGGACACCCAAAACTAGCCCGAAACGGTGTCCGATCAACTCGAAACTTGTCCCAAAATGTTAGTTATGTCGAAAGGATAAAATCATATGTTGACCTTGACTGGACACACGGCCCCACTCGCCTTCACTCGCCGACTACAATGTCGTCCCTGTCCTGCGTTGAACCGAGTTCGGGCCGGATCTCTAGTTTCCGGTTCGATCGGACCGGCGCGACTGATTCGCCGCGATTCCTCGACCAAAATCAACAAGGTTTCCACCCATGTCTTCTTCTCATCATCCTCTATCGGTATATCTAATCAAAACCCTAAGAAAAAGACTAACTCTTACCTTCCAAATCGAAGAAAAACTGAGTATTCTAATCCCCGCCACCACAGACGTCCTCCATCCATGGTTTCACGTCCTCTGGACTTGTCTCAGCCCCCAGGAGCTAAACTAATCAACCAAATCTTGCATTAACCAATAAATCCTAGGTTACCATTTCTGAGCAGAAACAGAGAGACAGAGTTTTCTGAGAATGGCTTACCTTCACTCTGTTACTTTGCCGTGGCCACCACCACGATCCTCACATCTTCCTAGTTCCCTTTTTGTTCACTGATCACATGTAACGACCCGTCTCGGGAATTAGGGTTAAGGAATTATTTAAGGCAAGATTAGTGAGCTTAATCGGGGGTTAGTTGGTCCCAATAAGTTCGTTAGGGTAGAATGACGATTTTGCCCCTAGTTTGGGCAAAACGTTGACTTTTAGTTCGGGCGGTCAATTGGGTTTTGACCGATGACCATGATGTATTTTAGGACGTCACGAATCCGTAGGCAGGTGGCACGCCCGATTCCGACATCTGAGGAGGAAGTTATGATGTTCGGAAGGTTGAGGGCATAACCGTAATTTGGCTAAATTAGGGGGAAAAGTTGACTTTTCGTACGATCGGGTTTTGACACGTTGACTTAGGATGGTTAGCTAGATCTCCTCGTCTTGAGTTCGATGACAGGCGGCACGTATTCATCTGACTTACGATGTGTGTGTTACGGGTCTAGACAGGAAGTGGCAAGATCGTAATTTTGGCTTAAAAGGAAGGGCAATTTGGTATTTTGTACTTTGGGCCTGGTGCAACAGAGAGGAACAAATGGAGGGCTGAGATTGAGCCACATGGGAGAAGAATTGTAGGATGGTGACACGTGTAGGAGGGCTAGAGGTTTCTAGCATACACGGTCCAATTATTTGGGGTAATCGTATACCCGTGTGTGATTGTTTGTGTTCGAGAACAGAAAACAGAGGGAGGAATTTAGAGAAAATTGAGAGGTGATCGTGAGGGTTGGTGAGTTCTGTGAGTGTGTGAGAGTGACCAGAGAGTGAGAGGGAGGTAGTGAGGAGGTTTGGAGGTCCAGTGGCTGTGTGTGTGAGAGAGGTGAGCGACGGGAAACCAGGGGGAAAACAGGGAGGAAGTGAGTGATCATGGTGGTGGTGTGGCCGTATGCAGTGTAATTGGACTCGATAGGGAACAAGGACGACTATGTGGACGTCAGGGAGTGCGGCGGTGAGCACGGCGGCGGTCGACGGCAGGTAATTCCTTCTCCCTATGTAAGTGCTCTGTTTTGCCTGATTTTCAAATTGGAAAGTCGTGGCTTTTGGGGTTGAATCGAGGAGTCTAGCGAGGTTTAGGGGACTCAGTAGGGTCCTAGGTAGCTGCTGGTTGTGCAGCCGTGACGGGGAGTGCACGGCGGAGTCCTGGACGACGGAGGATACACGACTTCCTCTGTTTTTCAGTCTGGGTTCAAACGTTGAGTCGTGGGTCTTGAGTACGAGTCGAGGGTTTTGGTTGGTCCTAGTCGACTTCTTAGGTCCTTAGGAACCGTCTACGGTGGTTGCCGTGGCGGGGGAAGACCTGGGTGGCCGGAGTAGAAAACAGGGGACAGTTTGGGTTTCTGTTCGAGCTTGAGTCGACAGATTTTAGGTTGAGTCGAGGTGTTTGGAGTATAGGAATGGATAGCTCAGGTCTGGACGAAGCAGTTGGTGAAGAAATGAGTTGTTTTGGTTTAGGTACGGCAGTGAACCGTCCTCGCCGGTTCGAATTGCAGAGGCTGATTCGACCGGGTCGACTCGAGGAAGACGATGGTACTGTAGCTGGCGCGTGAGGCCCATCCGCAGCCACTTTGGGTGGCGCATGGGGGCGTGTACGGTGGTTCTTGAGGAAGTTTTCAACGTATTTCTTGGTCTAGTAGTTGTGACGAGTCTAATGGGATTGGTTTCGGGTTAATCAGACGCCGTTTGAGATTAGTTCCGCGAGGGTGAATGTTTAGGGTTCCGGTTCGTTACGTTTATGATCGCTATGGTTTTGGGATTTCAAACAATAAATGGTTTTCAATGATTATAAAGGGATTTTGGAACATGATTTGATGATCAAGGTTTTTGGTTTTAGAATCGGATTTCAGTAATCGAGATTTGGTTCTTAAAGTTGGAAAGTGGATTTCCGGATTTGGGTTCGGAATGACGGTTCTGGACGCCGGAAGGGCTTCGAACCAATGATTTCGGATTCGGATTTGGATGTGGATTTAGAAATGGTTTTCAAACGGTCTTGGATTGGATTTGCTAGATCTGGTTATTGGGTTTAAAGACTTAGAGAGTATATTTGACGGGGGACGGGCTCGGATTGAGTTTAATGACTCGGGAGTTTAAAGACTCGGATATATTGATATTTCCCCCGTAGGCCTGTTGAGTTTAAAGACTCGGGATTTTAAAGACTCGAATATCATTGAGGTCTGGATTGAGTTTAAAGACTCGGGAGTTTAAAGACTCGGATAGATCCAGCAGGTTTGATCGGTTGGTTATGGCTTGGTATTTATGTTTTCTGATACAGTTTTATGACGCTGATGATATGATTTCTATAACTGTTTTATAGTGTTTCTGTTTTTTTGATGAGGTTTATGTGATTTATAATTGTTTTAATAACTAGGTTATGCATGTGGTTTCAAAACGGAGGGCTAAACCCTGGTTTTATTATGAAATGGTTTTCGGAAATGATTTTATTATTTATGGTCCACTCACACCTTCTGTTTTTAAATTTCCCTCCAGGTCGTGGAGCTAGAGCGGGGTTTCGGCGTCGAGGCAGCGTCTGAGGCATAGAAGTCGCGGAAGGGATCCCGGAGTGTTTCAATTTTCCGTAGTGCGTGTACTCTGTGTATCATTTTTCTTTCTGTTGTATTTTATTTTAACTTCGGGATGTTTTAAAAGTTCTCCTGCGTCTGACTGGGTGTTTTAATGCCTTTTCGGGTGTGTTCAGTAGTTTTTGTGTCAGGGTGTCAGACGGAAGCAGGAGTTACCTCGATTTTCGGGGTGAAACCGGGGTGGGTCCTGACATCACAACCACAAACGAAGTTCACAAAGGTTTGCGCATTGAAAGTTTCACGGTTTAGAGTTTTCACAATTTCAAGCTGTTCCCCTTCGATCCACTTCTCCTTTCCTCATCTCTATCTTCTCTATATTTTACTCACTCTCACACCACGATTTCACTCTGGTTTTCACTCAGTCACACACACACAACACTGATATCTCTCACTCGACTAAACCATATCACTCAAACAATTAACCCTGCCCGTGTTATTTGTTCGTCCAACCAAATTGGGCAATGCTGGAAACAACCAGAAGAAGGACAGATGTCTCCATCTCCCTGCCCCCAGGTGTAAATATCCCACCATCAGGGACAGATGTCCTCATACCATTGATCACCATTTATAAATCTGTCAAACAACCATTTTACCCTTCTCTCACAAACTACCATTTTATCCCTAGCGCATTTAGACCAAAATCAGAGCCATTTGAAGTTCGTTGATAGCATGCCGCCTGTTGTTGTACTCCGGGGATCGAGACCTACCTAATGGTCCTTGAAATACATGAAAAACACATGTCATAGAAAAAGTCAACTTGACCACACTATTTACAAGGGTAAAAATGTCATTTTTACACGAAAGGTTCCCGAATTTACATTTTTGCCCTTTTGACGTTCCAGGCCATTACAACAAAACATATACATAAACATAGAATCGCTAAAAATACACACCAAAACATGTATGTGTCTCTATGCCTCCGCTCCTAAACGGTCCCTGACATCGTGTCATGCCCTGGAGGGCAAGTAAAAACCATAGAAAATGTGAGTGGACGAAAAATACACTTTCGAAAATATATTTAAGAAAAATACAATTTACCCTCCATTTTAGAAATTCGTGCATGCATAAAAATTGTAAGACTCAATGGAAACATATCACACATTAGCATCTCGATAAACGTGAAAAGATAATAACACAATGGACTGAGGCCAATCACATCACTATCCAACCACAACATCATAGAATTCACACATAGTCAAAGTACCACCAATGCACAAGCACACACTAATCATCGTCACAAACACTTCACTACTGGTAGGAATATCATTCACTCACTCAGGATACAGAGTCCAGCTCGATGTCCGAGTGTAAACCGACTCATGAGACAGATCCTAGCTCGACGTCCGAGTTGCTATCTTACACTAGTCTCAAGATACAGAGCCCTGCTCGATATCTGATACTACTCAACACAATATCAAAACATATCCACATATAACCACATCGTAACCTAGTCATAAACACATATAATACTCGTCTCAGGGTTCGGAGCCCAGGGCTCAACGTTTGAGACTCACATCCAATCCACATAATCAACACACATCATCATATCATTACACATCATGTATATCGGGCAAAGACGTTTTCAAATCCTAACTCAAAATCACATTTCACCATAACATATCACATCGCATATCACAGTCCAAATCCAAATTCAGAATCACAGGCCTAAGCCCCAAAAACAGCTTAATCACATTTTCTCGTAAAATGTGCCATTAAGGCTACTTCCGTAAAAACTGTTTAAAAATCAAATGAAATCCAAAAATATCCCAAATCACGTATCTCATGCCATTAGTCTCATTCAATTCAAAATCACATTCGAATTAGAAAATCAAAATGGAATTTATAGAAAAACCTCGAAAAATGTGTAATAAAATATTAATTAAATATTTGTAAAATCACCAAAAATCAGAAAAAATGTCCCATCACTCAATTATCATCAAAGTACATAAAAAAATTTAAACTCATACATATGCATGCATAGTAATTTAATACGAGGATATTAAAGTTTCCCGAACCTTCATGGTACAAACCCTAAATCCCATGAATTTTGTACTAATTTTAAACCTTAAATAAGTGCTTTGGACACTCGAAACTACCTCAATACGGTGTCTGATCACCTCGAAACATGTGCCAAAACGTTCGTATTATCGACAAGATGAAAACACGTGTTAACTATTCCTCAAAACTCCTCTGCACGCGCCCCCATGCACTGCCCAAAGTGGATGCCCATGGGAGCCACGCGCTGCTACAATAACCACCCACATATCATTATTCACTTTCTATTCTACCCCATTTTCTCTGTAATACGGGTCGCCCAACTCGAGCAACCCGACTTGGCCAAAACTCCTCATTTTTAACCAATTTTCAATTCTAGTTCGACTAATAACTTCTACACTAGATTAGGGTGGGATCTACATAAAAAAAAAAACTCAAAGAAACATGTCCAAAACCACGACCCAAATACTTACCTCGCAGCCAAAAATGGTGTTCTTCGGTTTTGGACAACTCTACGTTCACAGATTCAATCCAAGGGACTCTAGAAGATTGATTCTAGCCTCCTTTCCACAAGTTATGTTTGAAAACCAGCCCAGCCAATCCTAACCCGAAAAATCTTCACGGGTTTCGTCATCTTCATTGCTCAATTCTTATCTTCTGCTGTTCTGAATTCGTCCCTCTTTTTTCCTCTCTTGTCTCACAATCTTCCCCTTCCTCTCTCTTTCTCTTCTGCTTCACTTCTCTGTTTTCTCACATTTTTCCTCTCGATCGTTTCCTCACAACACACGCACACACAACTAAACACAAAGGCGGTGGCACCAGATTTTAGGAGATAAAGGGACACTTATCCTACTTCTAGTGGGTCACAAAAAAAATCTCACAAGGAAAAGACGAAAATACCCTTTACCTAAACATTTACCATATTGCCTCTAGGTCGTTTAGACCCAGAACATAATCGCCCGATCTCCTTTTCCAACATGCCGCCTGTCAATGTACTCGGCAGACCGAAACCTTCCTAATGGAATTTCCGGAATCACCAAAATCCATCCAAATAAAAAAGTTAACATTTTAACTTGACCAAGAAAAGTTAACCCTTTGATCATGGGTAAAATGGTTAATTTCTGACCCTTGGAAGTTTGGGCTGTTACAAACCGTACCTGCTCTGTTTCAGCCATGGTTGCCGCATTCTAAAGCTACTACTTCTTGCATATAATTCTCTTTATTTCTGCTTAGAATGACCTCAGAGACTCCCTTAGCTTTTTAGCTCCTTACTTTTCACATTGAACATCCTCAAAACTTCATTGAACATCCTCGAACGTCTTAAAACTCTTCATTCCTCAATTAGGCTTCACGGGTTTGGGTTCTGTTCTTCCTAGACCCATGCTTCTCCTCTGTTTTTTCTTCTATTCTTTTCCATTTTCCTTCTTTATTCTCTCAAACATCTCCTTCCGCATTCTAAAGCAACTACTTCTTGCATATAATTCTCTTTATTTCTGCTTAGAATGACCTCAGAGACTCCCTTAGCTTTTTAGCTCCTTACTTTTCACATTGAACATCCTCAAAACTTCATTGAACATCCTCGAACGTCTTAAAACTCTTCATTCCTCAATTAGGCTTCACGGGTTTGGGTTCTGTTCTTCCTAGACCCATGCTTCTCCTCTATTTTTTCTTCTATTCTTTTCCATTTTCCTTCTTTATTCTCTCAAACATCTCCTTCCCTCTTTGAATCAGTCTCATTTCTTTTTGTTTCTTGCTTCACTTGATTTTCTTGGGTTTTCTCCCATTTTCGGCCTCACACACCCGAACCTCCCCTTAGCACATACACTCACACATATAAATAATCATACAAGTCGATGGAGAATCGGGCTGAGAATTATTTTGAAATTTCAAGAATTTCTCATGTGAATCACATGCTTAAAATATGAAATTACCAAATTGCCCTTAGTTTCATAATTACCATAATACCTTTGAACTTCCTTCACCCATAACTGTCTCATCCATCCTCTGATTTTAGTGTACTACCTTTCTACGTTCTTAGAAGCTCGAGACCTTCCTAACGGTACTCTCAGTATATCCGTAAGAATTCCCGATCGAAAAGTCAATATTTTGACTTTTTAGTGGCAAAATGTCATTTCTATTCTTTTGAAAGTCTAGGGCGTTACAATCTCCCCTCCTTAAAAAATTTTGTCCTCAAAATTTGAGAATTCTATCTTATGTTCATACTCCGAAGTAATCAATCTTTTAGTTTAAAAAATCATGTTTACAAACATATTTATTTTAAAACTCAATGAAAATATAAGGTAAGGCATGACCTTAAAACAAATATGTAAAGTATCCATAATGCAAATGTTATCGATATCAGCTTAACCTTCATGTATAAATTACAGTAGCAATCACTCATCAATATTCTATTCATGATACTCTTATATCAACTATCAAGGAAACTAATCTTTTTTTAACACTTTATGCTATGCCAATTTTATGCTATACCATTATTACGATATAAGATCTTAGATGACAGTATAGCATCATTATATCAACCTTATTTCATCACCACACATTTTCATGGCATCATTGCATCATCAAATTGATATAATCATTTCATAATAAGTATGAAACCATTTCCCACAACTCATTAAGGATTTGGCGTTTAATAAGCCCAATTTCCTCGCAAAACGTTTTGAATAACATTTTTCTTAATTATTCATAAAATCACCAAAATTCATATAAAATTTCATCAATCCTTTACCAAATCCTATGTCAAGTACCATTCACATCAGTTATCACCCATATCTTACTTGTCCATATATGATTCCAATTCAATTCGTATCTCGAGTACTATCCATATCTCATAAGTCACACCTCACATTCTACAAGGACACTAACGGTAGGCCAAACCGTAATTACTAGCAAATATCAAACATCCAATACACATTTCCCCCGGGGGGAGGGGGGAAGGAGGGAGGGGAGTGGGGTATCATCCCATTATCCATATGGAAACGGACTCAGGATATAGATCCCAGCTCGACATCTGAGTTGTCACTACACCACTAGTCTGAGGATACAGAGCCCAACTTGACGTCTGAGTCGTTACCACACCACTAGTCTTAGGATACAGAGCCTAGTTCGACATATGAGACTAACCAATATCCACACATGCACACCACTCAAGATACAGAGACCAGCTCGATGTTTGAGTGGTTGGTAACTAAAGATACAGAGCCCTACTCGACGTCTGAGTCAGCTCCAGTCTCAGGATACAGGGCTCTTTGGCTCGACTTCTGAGACCAACCACCAAAATACTGGCCTTGGGATACAGAGCCCCTAGCTCGCCGTCCGAGACCCACCAATCACCATTCGCTCAGGTACTAGAGCCCTTGACTCGACGTCTGAGTGGTTACTCACGATATACAACTCAAAACATTATATCATCTTACATCATTACCTTATTACCTCATGGCAACATTTCCTCATCATGTGCTCATCATTATCAATCATCATGCCATAAAATTATTTGTCCACATATCATTATCATATCATCAATATACATCATGTTAGATCGTATGTAATCATCATCATTCATGTTATAGCCGTAGTATATGCCATCATGACATGATCCTCACTATGTTTATTTAAAAAAAACACGAACAATAAATTCAAAACTTCGAACCTCAACCCAACATAATTTCGTAAAATCTTGCAAGCATGTTGTAACGACCAGTCCCGAATTTGGAGATTAGATTAGTGACTAATCAAGTATTAGTGAGGTTAATCGGTGATTAGTGAGGTACTTTCAGAAGACGACGCGAAATGACGATTTTACCCCTAGAATTTGCAAAACGTTAACTTTTTGTTCTGGCGGCCAAATGGATTTTGGCCGATGACTGTGACTTAGTTCGGGACGTCACGAGTTCATAGAAAGGTGGCACGTCTGATTTCAACATTCAAGGAGGAAGTTATGACGTTCAAAAGTTCATGGGTATTTTGGTAATTTGGTTAAAAGGGGCAAATAGTTGACTTTTGACCTGGGAGGTTCGATGGCCGACGGCGGAGGACCGTTACGCATATCGGGTCGATACGAACCATAGATAGGTGGCACGCCGAAATCGAACTTCGAACGTGAAAATTATGGGTCACAGAAGTTCGATTTCACTATGCACATATTACGAGACGATGATTAGGTGGCAAAATCTGATTTGTTGACTTTTTAAGTGGGACCCATGGATGAGTGACAAGTGTCACTCATCTTATTGGTCCTTAACCCCAAAAAGTAGATCTAATTCTTGATTGGTGGGTTTTGGGATTAAAATAATATTATTATTATTTCATAATTTCCACTTCTCTCATCCCTTAATCCCAACCGTTCATCTTATCTTCCCCTCTCTTATCCACCGTCCATTTCTTCCTTCTTCATCATACTTCATCATTTTCTTCTTCTTCAAACCCGATCACCCATTTCCCTTCCACCTTCTAAACGTACAACACAAACATACCACCCCACACCTCAACCATTTTTGTGCTGGCAGAGAGAGACTGAGAGGGAGGTCATGAGTGAGCCAGTGACGGCAGGAGGATGGACAGACCGCCAGGGACGTTGGAGGACCGGTGAACCCGTGCGAGAACCATTTCAAAAGCAAATTCGAAGTTATGTTAGGGCACTGGGGAAACATTTCTGGCGAGTGGCTGATGGTTGTGAGGCTCCTGTGATTCGAAGGGGATAAAAAATGAAGGGTTTCGACGGCAGAGCAACGCATACCGACGACGGGAAAACTGGGCGAAGTTCTTCGATATAAAGGTACTGACTTTGGCCGGTTTTATTGATTTTAAAGTGGTAGAAAGGTAGGAAATGAGAGTAGGAAGAGATTAGGATGAAAATGGGATGAAATGGATCGAAAATACGAAGGTTGGAACGCTAAACCGGTCCAGACCGGTCCGGTCGGGTTCGAACCAGGCAGACCAGGTTCACGCGAGGTTGCATGACACTGTAGCAGGCGCGTGGCTTTCATGCGCAGCCCCTTTGGGCGGCACGTGAGGGCGCGTGGAGGGTAGTTTGGGGAAGTTTCCAAAATGTGAATTAATCTATTCGATGTAACAAACATTTTGGGACTGGTTTCGTGTCGATCGGACACCTTCTCGATAATGTTTGGGACATCCGAAGGTTTAGGATCGAGTTTAAAAATACTTAAAAATTTGGGAAAATTACGGGGCTTCAATGAGAGGTTAATAAGGTAGTTAGTAACCCTCTAGATTGATTTGGATAGGTTAAGGAGTCCCGGTGACGACGATTAGCCCGGTGAGGCTTACGGTAGCTTAGGACGGTCTATGAGTGGACCTTGATTTCTAAATTGTGATGCATGCATAAATGTTTTATATGGTTTATAGATATGATTCTATGATCATAATTTGGATGATTGTGATTTACATGGTTTCACACCTTTCGAGACAATTTACGTGCTTGCACGTAAATCGAGATTTTACGGTTTTGCACTGATTATCCGTGCTTATGGTTTTGGAAATGATTTCATGAAATGGTTTTGAATTTGAAAAGGTAAACTCGGGTTCGAGACCCATTTGTTTTGGAAACCCTCGGACCCGAAGTCCCTTTTAGCTATGTTCTCGGGCTAGAGGCCTAATTGGTTCTTGAATCGATTTCGGATTTGGGAATATGGATCGGGCACGAGACCCATTTGATTTACGAACTCAGAGACTTTAAGTCCATTTGATTGAACAAGGCATCGGGCCGAAGGCCCAATTGATTTACATATCGGGCTCGAGGCCCAGTTGGTTTACGAATCGGGCTCAGAGCCCAGTTGACTTACGTATCAGGCACAAGACCCTTTTGGTTTATGAAATCGGGCACGAGGCTCATTTAGTTTACGAAATCGGCCACGAGGCCCAATTGGTTTATGATTAAGGCCGGAGGCCCAGTTTGTACGTGTATTTGGGACGGGTCCTGACACATATACTCAAACTTCATGTAATGACAGGACCCGACCCTCCTCTGTCAGGACCCGACTCATCTAGCACGATATTGTCCGCTTTGGGCCTCCTTGCCCTTGCCTTCACGGTTTTGTTTTTGGGAGCTCACAGTGCAACTTCCCAGAGGGTCACCCATCATGGAATTGTACCAACCTCAACTCGCTTAACTTTGGAGTTCCAACTAAACCCAAAGCCACTGAGCTCCCAAAAGGCCTCGTGCTAGATAGGTGTGTGCCTACACCTTTAAGGAACACCACCATTCCCCTCCCAAACCATTCCCCCCACGTAGAAATGTGGGATCGTTCGCCGTTCCCTACAGGACACGAGCCTGACACTTGAGGTATTTTCACTACCAGTAGTTTGAGCACTCGGGAAAAGGAGCTTTACCTTGACATCTGAGTGGGGATCAACCCAAGCAAACGAGCTTTACCTAGACGCCTGCAAGTCGTTCCTAGTATTAGAAAATGAGCTTTACCAGGACGTTTGAGATTACTCATCATAACAAAAGTGATAGGACCCATCTTGAAAGGACTTTGATAACCGTGCCTGGTCCTGATCCTGTCTGGCAAGTCAACTAAAGTTTCAAAAATACCCCCACCACTTGCTAGACAAGGGATAACTTCATTGATTCCCACTCATGGCTCTGCTTCTCGATCAGCCCAATCTTTCTACCATGGCTTGGACAAACCCTCATGGCAAGTGGCAGATGCATTGAAGAAGTTTGGAGTGTGTTCCAAGTCTCGCAGCAAAGGGTCGACGACTCCCATTGATGGGGCTTCTTCCTAACCATTCGGCCTATTTTGATATTTTTCTAGACATGGCAGTTATGGAGTCACCGTCATCTTCCAAGTGGAAGGGGTTGATCTACATCGCTTTATCTTCCATCTATTGAGTTAGGGCCTTCTGATGCTGTGCTTTGCTCATCGCTGATTCTGATTGAGAGTTGCCTTTTTTGGACAAAAGGGATATGGGGGTTGATCTTGGATTCTTGGATCGTTTGTTAGGTAGGTTAGTCGGGTACCTTGGATCTGCACATGCCTCATATCAAGTAATTCATAAGTGTCATAGAAGATTTTTGTACCTGAAGGTCTAACTGCATCTGTTAGGTGGATGAGCATCCTCTAACGAACCGTCCCTAAATTTTCGAGATTTATTAAGAATTCATTATGGATTAGCGAGGCTAATCGGGTATTAGTCAAGGATTATCGGATGTTTAGGGCGAAATTATGATTTTACACCTAGACTAGGGCCAAAATTTAACTTTTCACCCAAGAGGTTCAATGCACGTGGATCGAGGATCATTACGCAGATCGAGTCAATATGAGTCCGTAGATAAGTGGCACGTTGAAATCGAAAATTTGATGGGAAAGTTACAGGTCACAGAAGTTTTAGGGCACTATTGCACGTTTTACGAGATGAGGGGACTTTTTTCTTGAGTAGCCCAAGATATTTTGCCAAGCCTAATGGATGCGTGACAAGTGTCACTCATCCATTGCCTATGACCCCATATACATGCACCCACCCCCCTTTATCTATTCCATTCGAACCAACCGAACCCGGAACGGTAACCCACCCCATCTTCTTCCTCACCATCTCACATACTGGTGGCCTGAGTTTGAGACTGAGAATGAAGGGAAGGTTGTGAGACGACGGAAGGACGGTTGTGCACGGTGGAGGAGCCGCGACCAGGTAAAACCTGAAACCGTTCAATGGGTCGATTTTCAAAGTTGTTTTTAGAGGATTGTTGGGCCATCTCTAATGATTGTGTCAGGACCCACCCCGGTTTCACCCCGAAACCCGAGGTAAATCCTGCTCCCATCTGACACCCCGATAGTACACAGTCAGACGCAGGAGAAAGTACTCAATAAAAACCGAAGTCAAAGTTTACAGAGCATAGTACAACAAATAAAAACCGATTATATTTACACGCACGCGGAAGAAAATGTAAACACTCCGGGAACCCTCACGAAATGTCTATGCCTCAGACGCTGCCTCGACGTCAAGACCCCGCGCTAGCTCCACAACCTAGAGGGCAATTCAAAACAGAAGATGTGAGTGGACCATCATAAAAGAAAAGTTCTAAAACCATTTATCCGAAAACCGAATTTAACCCTTCGTTTTGAAACCACATGCATAACCCAGTTATTAAAGAGTTAGAAATCGATCATCATAAAACATCATAAGAAACAGAAACACTATAAAACAGTTATGGAAGTTATAGCTAGGAATCATAAAACCATATCATAACCCTGAACGTCAAAATCATCATTTTCCGATCAAACCTGCTGGATCTATCCGAGTCTTTAATGTAACGACCCGTCCCGAATTCCGGGATTAGATTAGTCACTAATCTTGATTAGCGAGGTTGAACGGTGGTTAGTAGGGCGGAATCGGACAAAATGTGCAAAATGACCGTTTTGCCCCTGGTCGTGGGCAAAATGTTGACTTTTTGTTCGGGCGGTCAAGTGGACTTTGACCGATGACCGTGACGTAGTTCGGGACGTCACGAGTTCATAGACAGGTGGCACGTTCGATTCCGACATTCGTAGAGGAAGTTATGGTGTTCGGAAGTTGAGGGGTATTTTGGTAATTTGGCTTGTTATGGGCCAAATGTTAACTTTTTGATCGGGAGGTCCGATGGACGAAGGCCAAGGACCGTTACGTAGGTATCGTCGATACGAATCCAACGACAGGCGGCATGCCGAAATCGGAGATCCGACGACGACGTTATGGTCAAGGAAACGAACTAACGAACCGAGGCCGGGATTAAAATAATAATATAATAGTGAATAGTGACCGTTGACTATGCACACCTGGATGAGTGACAAGTGTCACCCATCCCCTGAATTCTGATCCTTGTTTCCCTCCAAACACAATCATTCCTACACCATCATTTCCTCTCCATCTTTTTCCCCCATTTCCTTATTCTTTGTTTTTCTTACCCGTGGACGATTTCAAAACAGAGAGTGTGAGGGCTGGAGGATTTGGCTGCCTTCTCACGGCAGAATTGAGGGAATTGAGAGGCTAGGGAGACTGGATTCATTTCGGGAAACACTGGGACTGAGTGTGGGTGGTGAGACAGAAAATTCGAAAATTAGATTATGGGAGGGAAAATTCGAAATCAAATCCTAAGGCCGTGAGGATCGAATTGGAGGTTACATTCAGCCTTCTGGGAATGCCACGATCAGAAACGTCGAAAGAACGAAGGGAATTGGTGCCGTTTTGACTCTGAACGAGCTTGGTGACAGAGGAGGAATTTCGAAGCTGAGTCGTGGAATTGGAGGCTTCGTTGGATGAAATTGAGGTGGGGAAACTGCCTATCATGATCCCACGATGCTTCTGGGATCATCAATTGAAGGAAACCGGCTGAGATCGATGAAACTCCATGGTTGCACAGTGGACGGTGTTCATACTTGAGTCGTGATCATTTACTGATCAAACG
Source organism: Prinsepia uniflora (assembly GCA_032719365.1). Taxonomy (NCBI): domain Eukaryota; kingdom Viridiplantae; phylum Streptophyta; class Magnoliopsida; order Rosales; family Rosaceae; genus Prinsepia; species Prinsepia uniflora. The sequence goes on from CM064872.1 coordinate 36,637,389, forward strand.
ACGAAATTGATGTGGGGGAATTGTTCCTCGTGGTCCACTGATGCTTCTGGTTGAACCAATTTAGGGAAATCAATCGAGATTGAAGGAATCCCATGATTGAACAGTGACCGGAGCGTTCTTCGTGTTCATCGTGGAATCGATGGAATCTGGGTAAGTGTTCGCGTAATTGATGTTTCAGACTTATAATTGGACTTAAAACGAAGCTAATGGATTGATCAATTAAAGGAATTAGGATCGAATTGACAGGATTGGAACCGGGTTGTGTCGCGGGTGAATTGGACCCGTTTACCAGACAAACGGGTTGGGCTGGTGACACTGTAGCAGGCGCGTGAGTTTCACGCGCAGCCACTCACGGCGGCGCGTGACGGCGCGTGGGCACGGATCTCGAGGTGAGGTCAACATGACTTCTGTCCTATTTAATGTAACGGATATTTTGGAATTGGTTTCGGGTCGATCGGACACCGTCTCGATAGTGTTCGGGATGTCCGAAGGTTTTTAATTAAGTTTAAAAATAAGTAAAAATTCGGGAAAATTACGGGACTTTGATAGGATGTTAATGATGAGGTTAGTAACCCTCTAATGTGATTTGGACAGGATTGGGAGTCCCGGTGATAGTGGTGTGGCCCGGGAGGGCCGGTGGCACGCGTATCGAGGCACACGGTTAAAACGGTCTGTGAGTGGACTTTGGTTTTATAAATTCTATGCATGCTTAAATGTTTTATATGGATTATGGTTGTGATTGTGTGATGTTGATTTGGTTGTTGGTAAATTGTACGGTTTCACGTATTTCGAGGCGATTTACGTGCTTGCACGTAAATCGAGGTTTTCCGGTTTTACATGGATTTTCCATATTTATGACTTGGATATAATGTGATGAAATGGTTTTGAAATTGGAAATATAAACTCGGGCTTGAGGCCCACTTGTTTTGGAAATTTCGGACTTGGAGTCCATTTGAGAATCGGGCCGGGGGCCCAGTTGGTTAATGAAATCGGGCCAGGGGCCCAGTTGGTATGAAATCGGGCTGAGACCCATTTGAGTTATGTTATCGGGCCAGGGGCCCAGTTGATTTGTGAATTCGGGCCGTGGGCCCAGTGGGTTTATAAGTCGGGCTGCGGGCCCAGTTGGTTTACAAATCGGGTCGTGGGCCCAGTGGTTCATAAAATTGGGCATGAGGCCCAGTTGGATAATAAATGTGATTTCGGGTCAGGGACCCTATATTTATATTGGTGATTTTGGGTCAAGGACCCTAAATGGAATTATGTGGTTTTATGGAAATTTCGGGCAGGGCCCAATGGTAATAATATGATAAAAGGATTTAATAAAACTGTTTTCCATATACCATCTGGACACAAGGATATATGATGGTCTCCTCCAGATGTCTGAGACACTGGGGAAGTCACGGTGCATTGCCTGCGAGGGGTCATTATACGGAGCAGCCGGACCGTATGATGACTCAGGAGCAGGATTGCTATGATTGACGTCAGGGACGTCAGACATCAGGGATGTCAGATATATGGACCCGGAGAGACCCCGGGCAGCACGCGTAGCTTATGAAACCGTGAGATATGACGTCAGGGACGTCTAGCGTCTGGGACGCTAAGCATCTGGGACGCTAAGCATCTGGGATGCTGGTGATGGTAATGGTAAAATATGGATTAATGAATAAAATGGCTTATTTGTTGGATATGTGTTATGTGGTAAAAATGGATTATTGGTTATGATATGGTATGTAGGGTCGGGGACCCTAAATGGTTTTGGATTTTTGAATTGATGTTCATCTATGGTCGTGGGTGGTGACCCACATGGTTTTAATATGTATGGTGGTGGTATTCCACGGTTTTGGGCTGAGTTCCCACACTTGGTTTTTGGTTAACGGTTTTCGGGCTAAGGCCCTAATGGCTCGGTTGAGCAAACGTTTTGGTTACTGGTTTTTGGTGGCATGCATACGTTTTTATTGGAGGGCATAAATGTCTTATAAATGTATTTGGTAAACTTATTGGTTTTTGTCCACTCACAGCTTTTGGTTTTAATGCCCTTCAGGTTGATTACGGATGCGATTGCAGCAGGGACTGGGACATTGCACACCTCCTCCATCGATCCTTGCGCACTCTGGATGCCCTGTTTGGGCAGTGGCTCGTGGTTATCCCTTGTCTGACACCCCTTGTTGGACGGGAGCAGGGCACATTCCACGGTAATCCCGGGGGGATTGGGATGGGTCCTGTCAACTTGGTATCAGAGCATGGTTGCTCTATTTGTGCGCGCAGGTCGAGGGTGTGATGTCTCATTGGGCTGCAATTCGTTATCAACCTGATAGATAGTTTTTGGGTTTGGATAGTGGATGGAGTGCGATTGGCCCGATACGCCGTGCGTTAATGTGATTCGACCCAAGTGGGGTTGATTGTGGTGAACTGGTATAGTGGGACCGTCGGTTCGGTCATGTGATATTGGATTGTTGTGCTGCTAGGTGCAGCTAGGTTCGGGGAACCTCATGTGAGTAATGGTTTAAAAATGTGAACCCTTGTGGTGGTTTCTCGTGTGCGGGATGTTGGTTCATCGGAGTTGGCCGATGACCTAATGGTGGAACCCACGTTGATGGGATGGTAGGATTGGATTTGACGTCTATTCGATGTCTAGACCGCGGGGTCGGTCAGGTTGTGAATTTTATATTACGGAAAGTGGTTGGGTTCGGGGGAACCATAGGGTGTGATTGTGGAACCCTAGTATTAACAAGGTAAACCTTAATTGTGGCTAATGGATGAGAACTTGTGCTGCGACGAGCGGCGGAGGTCATGGATGACCATGTGGATGGCTCTGGTGAGTCTAGGCAGGACTATGGGATTCGATTTACGGATACGGTTCTGAGATAAATTATGGAATCCCGTGTTGGATCGGGTATTGATGTGATGTGTGGATGCGGATCTCGATAGCAATGACAGTTAGTCGGAAGTCATATGGAGATGACTGGCTATCGAGGGTAATCAGTGTGGTCATAATACTTGGGGATCAGGGGACGTTCAGGGAACGTTCATTTTCCTGATGTGGACTGTCAGAATAGTGGTACCCATAGTCGTGAGGTACGGGATCGTCGTTCCGTATGAACGGAGATCCAGGGTTGTCGTATTTGCACACGGTGTGCAATATGGATGTTTGCGGGGTTGGTACTTTTGTGCTGATGCTAGTATGGATGCCTGTGTGCTGATACTAGTGTTGTTGATAGAGTGTTGGTGCTGGTACTAGCGCTGGTGCTAGTGTCGGTAATGGTGTTGACGATGAGCCACCAGTCGGGGTGTGACTCCGTCATGATGGACATATGTTCGGTCTTTGAGATTCGATAGTGGTTGAGTGATGGACTGGATGGGATCCAGATAAGACTGTGCTGTGTTGGGATAAGTTCCAATAGTGGTGAGATAACCAGTAAGGAGTGGATTAAAAAGGGTATAATTGAGACTTGAGTAATCTTGGGATGACGTCCCCTACGTCATGATAATTGGTGGATTTGGGGGAGTTGTTGGCAACTCCAAAATTTGTACGATTTTATGTTTTAATATCCCTAAAAAGTACATGGAAATGATTAAAACTGGAAAAGACGAGGAAAACCATTAGTGGTATAAAGGTAGGAATTTGTAATTGAGAACTTGGGAAACCGAGTGTTGAACCTGTAAAGGTCGGGATGTGCGAACGGGACAATAACGGATCGATTGTGGACACGTCGTTGTCTAAGTGAATTGAGGAGGTAGGAAGTCTAGTGGTTAGACTTGACGTCTTGTTGGGAGCATATCTGTTTCCAACATGGTTGGAACCTTAGTGTCGAGGAGAGTTGTGATTGGGGAACGAGAGTGGTGTTCGTTCTTGGTGATTGGTATTCCGAAGTCATTGGGGTTGACTTCTTGCTTTCTACCCTGGCAGACATCGACTGTAGTTACCAGTACGTTGAGCGTGTATTGGTTGGTGAGCTCTTGTGTGTTGCGAGGTCATTAGGAGGAGCTACGTGTTCGAAATTAGGTAAACGAGATTTTTCGTTTTCTGCTTGGTGGCAGACGATGTTGGGGTACATGTCGTGGCGAGTGCAGTGAGTTTTGTTGCATCCACGTAGGATGAGTTTTGACGTCATCATTTTGGATCATCCTTGGTTTTCCTAGGTGGAATGACAAGGATCGATACGAACTTGGGTGTGTGAGTCGTAAATGACGAGATTGAACTTCTTTTCGAAGTGGGGCCCGTATGGTATTCTACTCGGGTGAGTAGGTTTTCAAGGTAGTTGAACTTTGTCAACCTTAGACGTGTGGAGGTTGGATTGGCTTCCCTATGAAGTCAATCAAGTATATTGAACGGGTAACCGATAGGTTTGGTTTTGGTGTGTCTTGGTAAATGTGAACGAGATTTCAGGATTTGGAATCGAATTTCTGGGTGACGATTCAGGATTCGATTTTGAAACTTGAAAGTATATTTCTGGATTTGGGTACGGAATGATTATTCCAAATGCTAGCTTACGGAATAATGATTTCGGATTCGGATTTGGATAAGAATTAAAATTTGATGTCTGGGCTTGGATCCGGGATTTCTTACGAAATTGCGGATTCAGATTCGGAATTGGAACTAGATGTTGGGTGGAGTTTCGATTTGTCTCATGCTGGATTGGGCAAACGTACTCCACTATTGGAACACGTTCGGCTATGACCTAGGTGGTTGTAGTCTGGTTATTAGGTAGATGTGTGTACTTCGTACTTGGGTCGAGGTACAATACCTTGTAGACTTGTGATGTCTAGTTACGGTATACGGGATATACCCGAGGTGTGTTGGTGAACGTGTTGGTAGTCGGATTGGTTCCGATACCATGGGATTGGTTGTGGACCGGACATTACTATGCAATGGGTCATGGTAATTCCGATGTGTTTAATTACACACAGGTCGTGTGAAATGTCGGTAAGGGTATTGGTGAGTCGAGTACGTTGGTGGCATGTGTAGCCACGAGTGAGTCTAGTGTCAGTTTTCGACTGACAACAACTGTGTGGTGACAGTTTGTAAGGATGTGTCAACATAGATTGTTGAGTGGGGTCAGCTGACTCCTAGTGGGAGTGGGAAAGGAACCATCGAGTTGTTGCGTTAACGAGAGGGTCGATTTGACAAGTGGTGTCAAATTCGAAACAAGTAGTTTCAGTCATTCGACGGGGTCGAATGTAGTCGTTACGTTTTGAGTACTAGTGGTACGTTTGGGCGTAGACAAGTTTTATCTAAGTAGTTGGTGTACGGGTGTACACGTGTTGCGTGGTCAATTCCACTTTCCACGGGGTGTTTGTGGAATCAGGGTAATCAAGTTTCGAGAGCGAAACTTATTAAGGAGGGAAGTACGTTGAGTTTAGAGCGGTTGGAATTTCGAGGACGAAATTTATTAAGGAGGGAAGATTGTAACGACCCGTCCCGAATTCCGGGATTAGATTAGTCACTAATCTTGATTAGCGAGGTTGAACGGTGGTTAGTAGGGCGGAATCGGACAAAATGTGCAAAATGACCGTTTTGCCCCGGGTCGTGGGCAAAATGTTGACTTTTTGTTCGGGCGGTCAAATGGACTTTGACCGATGACCGTGACGTAGTTCGGGACGTCACGAGTTCATAGACAGGTGGCACGTTCGATTCCGACATTCGTAGAGGAAGTTATGGTGTTCGGAAGTTGAGGGGTATTTTGGTAATTTGGCTTGTTAGGGGCCAAATGTTAACTTTTTGATCGGGAGGTCCGATGGACGAAGGCCAAGGACCGTTACGTAGGTATCGTCGATACGAATCCAACGACAGGCGGCATGCCGAAATCGGAGATCCGACGACGACGTTATGGTCAAGGAAACGAACTAACGAACCGAGGCCGGGATTAAAATAATAATATAATAGTGAATAGTGACCGTTGACTATGCACACCTGGATGAGTGACAAGTGTCACCCATCCCCTGAATTCTGATCCTTGTTTCCCTCCAAACACAATCATTCCTACACCATCATTCCCTCTCCATCTTTTTCCCCCATTTCCTTATTCTTTGTTTTTCTTACCCGTGGACGATTTCAAAACAGAGAGTGTGAGGGCTGGAGGATTTGGCTGCCTTCTCACGGCAGAATTGAGGGAATTGAGAGGCTAGGGAGACTGGATTCATTTCGGGAAACACTGGGACTGAGTGTGGGTGGTGAGACAGAAAATTCGAAAATTAGATTATGGGAGGGAAAATTCGAAATCAAATCCTAAGGCCGTGAGGATCGAATTGGAGGTTACATTCAGCCTTCTGGGAATGCCACGATCAGAAACGTCGAAAGAACGAAGGGAATTGGTGCCGTTTTGACTCTGAACGAGCTTGGTGACAGAGGAGGAATTTCGAAGCTGAGTCGTGGAATTGGAGGCTTCGTTGGATGAAATTGAGGTGGGGAAACTGCCTATCATGATCCCACGATGCTTCTGGGATCATCAATTGAAGGAAACCGGCTGAGATCGATGAAACTCCATGGTTGCACAGTGGACGGTGTTCATACTTGAGTCGTGATCATTTACTGATCAAACGACGAAATTGATGTGGGGGAATTGTTCCTCGTGGTCCACTGATGCTTCTGGTTGAACCAATTTAGGGAAATCAATCGAGATTGAAGGAATCCCATGATTGAACAGTGACCGGAGCGTTCTTCGTGTTCATCGTGGAATCGATGGAATCTGGGTAAGTGTTCGCGTAATTGATGTTTCAGACTTATAATTGGACTTAAAACGAAGCTAATGGATTGATCAATTAAAGGAATTAGGATCGAATTGACAGGATTGGAACCGGGTTGTGTCGCGGGTGAATTGGACCCGTTTACCAGACAAACGGGTTGGGCTGGTGACACTGTAGCAGGCGCGTGAGTTTCACGCGCAGCCACTCACGGCGGCGCGTGACGGCGCGTGGGCACGGATCTCGAGGTGAGGTCAACATGACTTCTGTCCTATTTAATGTAACGGATATTTTGGAATTGGTTTCGGGTCGATCGGACACCGTCTCGATAGTGTTCGGGATGTCCGAAGGTTTTTAATTAAGTTTAAAAATAAGTAAAAATTCGGGAAAATTACGGGACTTTGATAGGATGTTAATGATGAGGTTAGTAACCCTCTAATGTGATTTGGACAGGATTGGGAGTCCCGGTGATAGTGGTGTGGCCCGGGAGGGCCGGTGGCACGCGTATCGAGGCACACGGTTAAAACGGTCTGTGAGTGGACTTTGGTTTTATAAATTCTATGCATGCTTAAATGTTTTATATGGATTATGGTTGTGATTGTGTGATGTTGATTTGGTTGTTGGTAAATTGTACGGTTTCACGTATTTCGAGGCGATTTACGTGCTTGCACGTAAATCGAGGTTTCCGGTTTTACATGGATTTTCCATATTTATGACTTGGATATAATGTGATGAAATGGTTTTGAAATTGGAAATATAAACTCGGGCTTGAGGCCCACTTGTTTTGGAAATTTCGGACTTGGAGTCCATTTGAGAATCGGGCCGGGGGCCCAGTTGGTTAATGAAATCGGGCCAGGGGCCCAGTTGGTATGAAATCGGGCTGAGACCCATTTGAGTTATGGTATCGGGCCAGGGGCCCAGTTGATTTGTGAATTCGGGCCGTGGGCCCAGTGGGTTTATAAGTCGGGCTGCGGGCCCAGTTGGTTTACAAATCGGGCCGTGGGCCCAGTGGTTCATAAAATTGGGCATGAGGCCCAGTTGGATAATAAATGTGATTTCGGGTCAGGGACCCTATATTTATATTGGTGATTTTGGGTTAAGGACCCTAAATGGAATTATGTGGTTTTATGGAAATTTCGGGCAGGGCCCAATGGTAATAATATGATAAAAGGATTTAATAAAACTGTTTTCCATATACCATCTGGACACAAGGATATATGATGGTCTCCTCCAGATGTCTGGGACACTGGGGAAGTCACGGTGCATTGCCTGCGAGGGGTCATTATACGGAGCAGCCGGACCGTATGATGACTCAGGAGCAGGATTGCTATGATTGACGTCAGGGACGTCAGACATCAGGGATGTCAGATATATGGACCCGGAGAGACCCCGGGCAGCACGCGTAGCTTATGAAACCGTGAGATATGACGTCAGGGACGTCTAGCGTCTGGGACGCTAAGCATCTGGGACGCTAAGCATCTGGGATGCTGGTGATGGTAATGGTAAAATATGGATTAATGAATAAAATGGCTTATTTGTTGGATATGTGTTATGTGGTAAAAATGGATTATTGGTTATGATATGGTATGTAGGGTCGGGGACCCTAAATGGTTTTGGATTTTTGAATTGATGTTCATCTATGGTCGTGGGTGGTGACCCACATGGTTTTAATATGTATGGTGGTGGTATTCCACGGTTTTGGGCTGAGTTCCCACACTTGGTTTTTGGTTAACGGTTTTCGGGCTAAGGCCCTAATGGCTCGGTTGAGCAAACGTTTTGGTTACTGGTTTTTGGTGGCATGCATATGTTTTTATTGAAGGGCATAAATGTCTTATAAATGTATTTGGTAAACTTATTGGTTTTTGTCCACTCACAGCTTTTGGTTTTAATGCCCTTCAGGTTGATTACGGATGCGATTGCAGCAGGGACTGGGACATTGCACACCTCCTCCATCGATCCTTGCGCACTCTGGATGCCCTGTTTGGGCAGTGGCTCGTGGTTATCCCTTGTCTGACACCCCTTGTTGGACGGGAGCAGGGCACATTCCACGGTAATCCCGGGGGGATTGGGATGGGTCCTGTCATTTAAACTCCCGAGTCTTTAAACTCAATCCAGGCCTTAATCATATCCGAGTCTTTAAACTCCCGCGTCTTTAAACTCAAAGGACTACGGGGGAAATATCAATATATCCGAGTCTTTAAACTCCCGAGTCTTTAAACTCAATCCGGGCCCGTCCCCCGTCAATCAATATCCGGGTCTTTAAACCCAATAACCAGATCCAGAAAATCCAATCCAAAACCATTTGTAAAACCCTTGTCCATTTCCATATCCAAACCCGAATTCGAAATCACTGGTCTGATGCCCTTCCGGCATCCAGAACCGTCATTCCGAACCCAAATCTGGAAATTCACTTTTCGACTTAAAAACCAAATCTCGTTTCCCGAAATCCGATTCTAAAATCGAGAACCTTGATTATCAACATTATGTTCCAAAATCCATTTATAATCATTAGAAATCATTTATCAATTGAAGTCCCAAAACTATAACATTACAATCAGAAATTATCGTAAAACGTGCCAAATACCGTATTTTCTCGAAAAATGTGCAATTATGTAAAATCAGATCATAAATCCAACAATTAGAAAATCACAATATATAAAACAAGTATAGAAAACAGTTATGCATGTTCGAGTTTAAGGAAAGGGTCCACTCACAGTACCGAGCCCTTAATCGCGTCCCGAACGTCCTGCACATTCCTCGGCTTCCTCGGGAAATCCCGTTCCTGTCCTCCGATCGCCGTCGCGAGCTCAGCCGTGAGGCAGTAGCTCCTCCCGTCCACCTCCAGCCCCTGGACACCTCCTCTAGCCTTGCTGGATCGATCACAGCCACAACACCACCCACAAACACTCACGTCCTCCCTGTGCACTCTGGTTTTTCCCGTGGCCCTCACTCCTCTCACACACACGGCCAACACTTCCAAACCTCCTCCCTGTAACCTTCCCACTTCTCTGATCACCCTCGCACACTCACAAACTCACCAGCACACATGATCAACCCTCAATCCGCTCAATTCTCTCCCTCTGTTTCTCTCTGTGTCAAAGAACACTCACACGGGCACTACACGGTTGCACCCCAATTATTGGAACCGTGCACACACGCGAGAACTCCCCAGAACCCACTACACAATTGCCACATGTCACCATCCCCTATTCTCTCTCACGCACATGGCCCCATCTCAACCCTTCATCTGCTACTCTCTGTACAATCCCCAGGTGCAAAAAGACGAAAATACCCTCCTGTTTAACTCAAAATTACAACTTTACCACTACCTTCCTAGACCCGTATCTCACACCTCGTAAGTCCGATGAATACGTGCCGCCTGTCATCGAACTCAGGACAACGAGATCTACGTAACCATCCTAGGTCAACATCTCAAAACCCGATCATCCAAAAATTCAACGTTTCCCCTTCTTTTAACCAAATTACGGTTATGCCCTCAACCTTCCGAACATCATAACTTCCTCCTCGGATGTCGGAATCAGGCGTGCCACCTGCCTACGGATTCGTGACGTCCTAAACTACGTCTTGGTCACTGGTCAACACCCATTTGACCGCCCGAACTAAAGTCAACATTTTTGCCCATGACTCACTAATCCCACCGTAAACACTATCGTCATCCCGGTTCTCGGGACGGGTTGTTACAGATTGGGCTGCACTTTGGATGGTTGTACTAGTCACTGGGGATCAGAATCGGGGGGTGAGGACGACAGAGCCGCCATGACAGGAAGCTAGAAAACTAGACGACTGTTCTTCGAATTAGAGGTAAATTTCTAGGTCGTTTTTCAATGTTTTGAATCCATAGATCAATTACCTAGGACTGGACAATCGTACTGGAACCAACGACATCGATTTTGGTGGCCGGAGGTGGAAGAACGGATCAGGTTGGGTATGTGGGTCTGCGTGACCCATTTGCAGTGATCCGGGTCGACCAAGATAGAGGACAGGGATGATGACATCATCGATGATGTCATTAGATCACGTCATCATGTCAAGTCTGACATGTCAGACTAACACGTGTCAGTGTTAGATGTCAGTGATGACATGAGCGTTGATCGCTGATGTCAGCATTGACTTTTGGGTCAACGTTTACCAGCCACTTTAACTAGCGCATGGCAGCGTGTGGACATGTATTTCAAGGTGGGACCAAGATCATTTTAATGGTTTAAATGATACGAATCCAATGGTGGTGGTTTCGAGTTGATCAGAGATCGTTAGGTTAGTCAAATTGAGGTTTAAAGCCTAGGAAGCATGTCTGGAACACGTTGACATTTCTGGGAATGCTAGGGACTCTTGATTAGGACTTGTCTAGGTTGGTAGTAACCTTTGAGTATGTTTTGGATAGGTTCGGATGACTCAGAGAGGTTGGATTAGCCCGACGAGGCTTATGGCACACGTATCGAGGCGTAACATGGACGGTCTGTGAGTGGACTTTGTTTTATGAATATGATGCATGCATAAATGTTTTATATTGGTTTATGAACATGTTTTGTGATGCCATGAGTGCATGTGATTTAGATATGAATTTTTTGTCATTTTCGAAGGATATGAATTTTTTGTCATTTTCGAGATTTATGTTTTATATGATGTTTGGGCTTCGGCCAAGTATACTACGTGCTTGTGTTTCATGTGATTCTGAAGGTTTCACGGAGAGGCGTGAAATCGAGGAAATGATTTCAATTTTGGAGGATTTCATGGAGATGCGTGAAATCGAGATTCGGGCAAGAGTCCCAGTTGAAAGATTATTTGAAAGTGTTTCAGAAATGAGAACTGGTTTTCAGCTTTGGAAATATCTTTCGGGTGTATAACCCAGTTGATTTGAGGTTTGACTTAGAGTATAGCCAAACATGAGATAAGCCGAGCGGTGACCCAGAAATGAGCTTATGAAAGATATTTTGGGCATGAGACCCAATTGTGGATTTTATAGGATTTGAGGAATCCTGGGATATGATGTGTCGTTAGACACTGGTTTTCGGGCTATGACCCTTTTGATGATGTTCCGTGCTTGAGGCCCTATGGATGATGGCATTCGGGTGAGTCCCGGATGATATGAAGCCCACCTCCACACTGCAAATATGTTCCTTCCAGAGAAGTCACGATGCACTACCTGTTGTCGAGCAGTCGCGGGAAGCAATGACCGAGGGAGGCTCGACTTAGGAGTGCTGATGTTATACTCTGAGATCGATCGACGATGTTTTCGCGATGATCTAAAGAGGGCAGCGGTGAGTGATGTCTTCACGACGACCTGCTAGGATTGTGAACGGTCCTGAGCTATATGCATATGTGCTAGGACGAGTTCCCATGGGATGTGTTCCCATGTGTTCTATGATTTAGGTCGAGGTTTTGTATGTACTTTCTGTTTAGGCTACGACCTGTACTGGTTTTCTATAATCTGGTTTTGTGCTGAGACCCTACTGAGGTACTAGCTTCGATTAAGAAGCAGTTTTCATTGTGTTTTGCTTGAGGGAAGCAATACGTCTTGCTTCCGAGAAATTGTTTGGAATAAATGTTTAATGATGCATGCATGCTTTTACGTGATGGGTATAAATTTCTTTTCGATAAATGAGATTTTTGAACTGTTTATTTTTATCCACTTACAAATTTTATGGTTTTTAATACCCTTTAGGTTGATGCCGGATACGGGCTAGAGCAGAGAGCGAGACATCACATGCCACCGCCGATCCTATCATACTTTGATGGACCCCGAGCGGGTGACGAGTTTATCACTAGTTTGACACACTGTGTTAGACGGGAGCAGGCATGTCCCACGATAATCTAGGGGGATTAGGACAAGTCCTGTCACATCCGCCCGGAAGGTTCCGGTCAGCAGGGCTTGGCTGACAATGCTTGCTCAATCGCCGCTCGCTACTCCTTGATTTATTCCTGTGTGGATTCGAGGATAGTGAATGTGTTTTGGTGTTGATCTCCCCACACATGATTTCTTCTCTAGATATCAACATTTCTTTTTCTGAGTTCTGCTATCTACTAACGGAGGGTCCTCGGCATTTCAATCATAGCCTCAACTATGTACCAAATAGTTGAGGCCTGGCCTTGCGGGCAGCATGTCGGTGATACATCCTACTGAGTGGCTTGCACACGTCTACCGACTGGAACTACTAGCATTGCCTGGTGATTGGAACCACTGGTGACACGACCTATCCTAATACCCCCGGAATTCACACGGGATGTGCCATGCTCCCGTCTGACACGAAGTGTCAGACAAGGGATAATTCAAACCTTAGCCCATACGGGGCTCCAAGAGCGCGCCAGGATTGGTGGAAGAGTACGATGTCTCGGTCTCTGCTACAACCCCCATCCGTGATCAACCTGAAGGCCATTAAAACCATTTAAAAATTGTGAGTGGACGAAAATCAATAAGTTCATAAAACACATTCATAAAAAGATATTTATGCCCTTCACTAAAAAGTATACATGCATCGAAAACTAGTGATCAAAACATTTACTCAAATGAACCATTAGGGCCTTAGCCCAAAAACCGTAAATCAAAACCAAGTGTGACGACCCGTCCCGAATTAATAGGATTAATGATGGATTAGAGAGACTAATCCGGGATTAAAGGAGGACTTGCGGACGTTCGGGCGAAATGACGATTTTGCCCCTAAAATGGGCGAAATGTTGACTTTTCATTCGGACGGTCAAATGGACTTTGACCGATGACTCTAACGTAGTTCGGGACGTCACGAGTTCATAGATAGGTGGCACGCTCGATTCCGACGTTCAAGGAAAAAGTTATGACGATCAAAAGTCCAAGGGCATTTTGGTAATTTAGTTGAAAATTAGCGAATAGTTAACTTTTGACCCGGAAGGTACGATGCCCGAGGGCCGAGGACCGTTACGTAGATCGGGACGATACGAATCCGTAGACAGGCGACACGTCGAATTCAGACGTAGGGGTGACATTTTTTGATACGACTCGATACACGACTCGAAACCCGTACAAAATTTATCCGGGTCAACCCGCATTATTAAAATTTCGGGTCATTTTTGGGTCAACCCGTTATGACCCATTTATTAAACGGGTGGATTTCGGGTCAACCTGTTAACCCGTATAATGACCTATTAACCCGTTTAATAAATGGGTATATTTCAGGTTAACAGGTTAACCCGTATATTGGCATATATATTAACCAATTTAATAAACGTGTCATTACTAACTCATATATCTACCCATTTATCTACCTAAATATCTATTAAATCTTATAATTTAAATAGGTTAAACATGTTAAACGGGTTTAAACGGGTCATAGGTTAATTGGGTTTTGAGTATGACCTGTTTATTAAATGGGTTAAACGGGTTATACGGGTCATTAACAGGTCGGGTTCAGGATGGACATTCTTGACACGATTATTAAACGGGTCGGATTCGGGTTGGGCATAAATGGGTAAAACAGAATTCATGACACGACACGAACCCGACACGACACGACCCATTGCCACCCCTATTCGGACGTTCGACGGAGAAGTTTCGGTTCAAGGAAGTTTGAAAGTACGATTGCACGAAGTTCGAGACAGCTTGGGTTTTGTCCTAAGTGGGGCCTAGATATTTTTTCCTAAGGCCCAATGGATGAGTGACAAGTGTCACCCATCCACTGGACACCATGTTCCCATTCATGCATCTCCCATTCTTTTGGGGTAGTGTCCAACATGTCAAATTATCTATTCAATGTAACGAACATTTTGGGACTGGTTTCGAGTCGATCGGACATCGTCTCGATATAGTTCGGGTTGTACGAAGGTTTAGGTTCGCGTTTAAAAATAGTTAGAAATTCCAGAAAATTACGGGACTTTAATAAGGGGTTATATATGTAGTTAGTAACCCTCTAAATTAATTTTTCAGATTCGGGAATCCCGGAGGCGACGTTTGGCCAGGAAGACGCTTATGGCACGCGTATTGAGGCGTGGCTTTAAACGGTCTGTGAGTGGACTTGTTTTATGAATTCGATGCATGCATAAATATTTTATAATTATTTTAGTATATGTTTTGTGATGCCATGAGTGCAATTGTTTGTGGTAGCCTAGGATTTACTTATTTGCACGTATTTCGAGATTTATGGTTTTATACGATGCTTATACGTGCTAGGTTTTCAACGAGGGTTTAATAAATGGATTTTGGATTTGGAAATATGAACTCGGGCATTAGGTCCATTTGATTTACAAACTCTCAGACTTGGAGTCCATTTGATTTGACGAGGAATCGGACCGAGGGTCCATTTGAGTTATATGATCGGGTCGAGGGCCCAGTTGGTGTACGATTCAGGCTTGAGGCCCTGTTGATTGTAACATCGGGCTTGAGTCCTGGTTCAGTTTGTGAAATGAGATTTCGGGCATGAGACCCTATTTAACTGTGGATTTAGGCCAAGGCCTATGAAACTGATTTGAATCGGATTCGAGGAATCCTGTTGAAATGAATCGGGTATGAGACCCAGTTGAGAAATGTTTTAAGAAAGAAAGAAAGTATTTGAAAATGAATGAACCCTCCATATGTTTATATGGTCTCCTCCAGACGTCGACCTGGAGAGTCACGATCCACAGACCAGAATGGGTATCCCCATAGGGATCCCATTCCAGGAGTGGGGGTTATGATTTATGATGTGGTCCCAGACTAGATTCCAGAGAGATGATCGGACTAGGTCCGAAGATAGCCTCCCAGATGGAGAATTCCTAGGAGAAGACTCGGAGTGAGACCCCGAGTAGTGTGCACACTAGGATAGAGATGATATCATGACATATATCGGGGATGTGTTCCCTAGGGGCTGTGTGCCCCGAGTTGGCATCTTCTCGGAAGTTCCGCGGATGGGTTATACGTATTTTGATACGTATGTGGTTTACAGAAAGAGATTTGAGGACGGAGACCCTTTGTTCCATGTTTTAGAAAGTGATTTGGGGCGAGACCCCGTATTCAATTTTTTGAGAATGGTTTTGGGATGTGTTCCCACATGTATTGTTTTATGGTTTTAAGGTTGTGATTTCAGGTCGGAACCCAAATGGATTTATGCTTCATGACGATTTATGTGAACCGGCATGAACCCTTGAAAGGTTTTTATGGGTCATGACGGTTTATGGGAACCGGGCATGAACCCTGGAAAGGTTTTCAATATGTTTGACAAATGATTTTATGAACGTTTGATCAATGGTTTTTGAATGCATGCATATGCTTTTATTGAAGGACATAAATGTCTTCTTGTGAAAATGTTTTAAATGAAATGTTTATTTTGTCCACTCACAATTTTCGTGTTTTGAATGCCCTTCAGATTGATCGCGAATGCGGGCTGTAGTAGAGACGAGACATCACACTCCTCCTCCTACGATCCTGGCGTGCTCTGGAAGCCCCGGTGAGGGCTAGAATTTGGAATTTTCCCTAGTTTAACACTTAGTGTCAGACAGGATCAGGTGTGTCCCGCGTTAATCCCAGGAGTTTTGGGATGGGTCCTGACAAAGTGGTATCAGAGCGTGGAGTACATGCAGTAGGATCCAGTGTTTCGATTGGCATTAAAGGCCACGTGTTTCGATGTTTGATCTCGAGGAGGATCTGTATTCGTGTGAATCCGACGGCTTAGAACCATAGCGTTACTGGTGAGTAGGATCCAGTGGATCGATAGACACAGTATGACGACTTGAGAGTCATGATCGCTCGATAGTAGGGTTGTGTCGGATAGAGGATGTACGGATTAATACCAGTGGTGATCAGAGGTCAGGGTCGTCCACTTTACGATGACCCTGTACGACTACAGTCACGACGGTTGGGAATAGGAACGTGTGATTCTATTTGGCATGTGTTGCCATGTTTCGGTGTGTCATATCCCTCCAGGATGTCGACTGGTAGGAGATACCCGGAGTAGTTGTGGTGTTACGTGATAGGATACGATTTCGCACGTAGCGCTTGTGCAGTATTAGACCCGGAGTATGGTCAGTTCTGGTGGAGGCCAGCGGCTGAGAGCCGTAGAGTTACGAGAGGATGAGATCCTCACAGTGTAGTCACTGGTTGTTCGGATACTAGTATTGGAGTACTACGACTCTTCAGAGTCGAGAGCGAGGGATCGATCAGGATGGTTGGGCTGCAGCGGGCAGCCAGGTTTGTGATAACCCTAGTAGGTTATTGATTGGACAAGTTACCAGGAGTGTGGTACTTGTGATCGGGTCAAGAGGTGGACCGATCGGTGAATGTTTTGTGTTGAGCGGTTAGTGCCGGCGGTGAGTCGACCGCGTAGTTTTCGAGTCTCGATAGCAGAATGTTTCTGAGTTCGGTCTACACGAGGTTGTGGCAGACGCTACTATCGATGGACGTAGTCGAGTCTTATCGAGCGGGATAGGCTCAGGTTACCGTGACGATTGTGATGATGGGATTCATCAGTCGTGACGATGATACGAGGTGCGTGAGTGACACACAGTACAAGCATAGATTCTGGATTCGACTTGGTTACGGCTGAGTGCGATCATAGAATGAGACGCTGACGTTGGAATGTTGGCACACTTTCCACGTTACCTCTGTGAAGTGATGGTGATGAGTAGGATATACCTGGATGAGTGGGATAGAGAGGATCCTGAGTGGCTCAGTGCGAGGTATGGGGAGTACTTGGTATGGAGATCAGTTTCCCAAGTGATGGAGATTAGTTTCCTCAGTGATGGAGACCAGTTTCCCTAGTGATGGAGATCAGTTTCCTCAGTGATGGAGACCAGTTTCCCTAGTAATGGAGACTAGTTCCCCCAGTGCTACGAGATTGAGTCGCGAGGGTGTGCTCAGTAGTTGTAACCATTGAGGTGGGACAATAGATCCAGGTACGAATGGATGACGTAAGTGATGTCTTATGACAAAAAGGTTGATTGGTCAGATATGGTGGTATGCAGAGTTTTGGTTGCAGATCACAAGAAGAGTCTGTTATGACTCTTCGGCTGAGCGGTACATCCGATTAGGATGACTGGACATCCTTATTGGATGTGCCTATACGGTAGTAAACGGATAGGCGAGTTGGAGGTTACGAACGCGTGGATGGTGTCCGGTTGAGCTGAGGATTTGAGAGTCCATTGTGGATTGGTTTTGGTTGACTACAGTTGACCATACCTCCTAAGTTGAGGACATGGTACTTGTTTACCTACAGGACGCGGGAATGTTTGTGTATTGAGTGAGCTCAGTAATTGGAAAAGAAGCATGTTTCCAACGTGATTGGAACTTCAGAATCAAGAGAAGTTATGTTTGAGACATTGAGAAGAGTGCTTGATTCCGCATTAGAGATGGATATTCCGAAGTCTTTGAGTGTGACTCTTTGGTAGATAGTGTAGTGTGTCGGAGGATGACATTGGATGAACTTTGATGTCATCATCTTTAATCCTTCTTGATTCGTTCCTAGGTGGGATGAGAAGTGACATGATAGCTAGGGGTTCAAAGAGGGTGTAAGAACCGAACACCTAGGCTGTGAGTCAAATTTTATTAACTTGACAAGTAAATGGTATTTGGCGTCATAAGATGTGACGAGTGAGTGTCCGATGGTGATGGATTGATGTTTTCCTAGTGATGGACGGTTGGGGTCCGAACCATGGTTGGTGTGCTGACAGTAGTATGCGGTTGGACGTTGCCAGAGTGCAGTCCTTTAGTAGGTTGGGTGACGTGTCGATGTGATGTGATGGGTGCACTAGTGTGTTGTGCACGTTGGATGATAGGATTGACCACGATCAATCGATATGTCGGGTTAAGAGTGGCCCGAGAGTTTGAGTATGTTGTCGATTGGATAGAGTCCTAGATGGACATGAGTGGCGATTAGATTAGATCCAATAGTGACAGGTTGAGACTCGAGGTGAGTCTAGATGGCAGCGGGAGATCGCTAAGTATTTCAAGATACGATATGAGGACTCGAGAACGAGTCGAGATCAGAGTAGAGCAGCGAAGCGTAGAGGAGCTGAGAGCTTTCGGCTGGTCACGAAGTCGTGACATATAGTAATAATGGATTGCTAGGTATCCGAAAAGTTCAGATTGGTATGGATTGTTGGGACTCTCCTGAGAGTCAGTTTCGAGTATAAGAATTGGAGAGAGTTGATTCATACGAGTATCGAGAGTCAGTATGGGCATAGGTTCTAGGATGACCTATGAGATGGGATTCGTGCCATTGTGATGGCAGGATCTATAGAATGTTGTCGGATAGGATGCTGAGCGGGATGCTAGCTTGGATGTGGTAGCCCTTAGTGGGAATGCGTATTTCACCCTGACGACTGCAGGATGGAACGCGTCAGAGTGTTAGATTGAAAAGTCGTTGGAAAGTCAGTTTGGTATTGCTGACCTGTCGGAGTGAGTGACAGGTGTGATTGACGAGTGTCGACATTTTGTCTCGAGTGAGACGTGCGAGCTAACGGGTAGTTATCGAAAATGAAATGGAGCTTCGGAGGCTCCGGTGTCAGTACGTACCGATGAGTTCGGTATGTGTGTGGCAGACGTGTATTGTTTGTAACGACCCGAACCGGATTTATTAATATTTTAATGTAAAAAGACTATTTTGCCTCTGAGGGGGGGAAAACTTTGACTTTTGAACCGGTAAATAATTTGGATTTTGACCCATGACTATGACGTAGATCGGGACGTTACGAATCTGTAGACAGGCAGCACGCTGAAATCGGAGCTCGTATGAAGAAGTTATGGTCACGGACGTATTTTAGCGGAATTTAAGAACAGAGCACAAACGATTAAAATAATAATTTATTATGGGAATCCGTGCAAACCCTAAATTCAAACGGATCTAGCGGATGAGTGACAAGTGTCACTCATCCAAGGGTACACTATTCCAATAAAGCAACCCTATTAGCCTATTGGTCCATTAGATATGATTAATTTTCCATCATTGTATCCCAGCCATTGGATTTCTGATCAAACCCATCCCAGCCCTTCATCCTATCTGCTTTTTCTTTCTCATGCACGATCATTCTCTCTCTCACACAAACACTCTCACATTTTTCCCTAACCCGTGCAGACACTTCCTCCCATTTTCACTCAACCCAAATAATCGAACCAGCCATCCTCCCACCACCAGGCGACCACCCACATCACCACCATCATTCCCAGAACCCCACCGTGCACCACCAGCAACCACAACCCATCCCCCTGGCCTGAACAAACCAGGACAACCCCAGACCCGAAACACAGAAGAGTCGGATCCAGGAAGCAAAACCCCATCTCCTCACCATCTCGACTTAAACGGAGTTCCAGTTGACACCTTGAAGACCCCAGGAACACGACTGAACAGACGACGAAGGCCACAGCGGCGACACGGCGAAGGTAACGCCCAAAATCCGAGAGACCCGTTTGTTTTCCCTGTTTCAAACCAACCCATTCTAACATTTAGGGTTCGATTCTCTGGTTAAGAACATGTTCTAGGGTCAAAGACGAACTCATAAGGATCGATTTGGACGGCTGAGACGGAGTGGATAGCCGGAGAAGACGACCGGACTTTGGCCGTGATTTTCATCGAAGCCCATGTGAGTTTCTACCGGTTTTCTTCTAGTTTTAAGGTAATGGAACCATAGAACAGACCTAGACGACTCTATAGGATTGAACCCCGTCGAAAATGGTGGCCGGAAACGGACTGTGGAAACGGGTCAAGCCGTGGGTCAACGACGACCCGGTTCCAGTAAACGGGTTGACCCGATACTGTAATCGTGATGACGTCATCATTCTGACGTCACCTCTAACGTCATGATGACATCATCTTGTCAGAGATTGTCAGATCAGGGGCCAACCAGAGCGTGCCACATGTCACCTTACAAGTGTCAGTGATGACATCATGCTGACGTCAGCATGACTGACGTCAGCAGCACTGTAGCAGCGTTGACCCACGTGGGGGCGCGTGTGAATAGTATTTTTGGTGGGACCGGTACCATTTTCACCGTTTCGACGATACGGATCCAATGGTGGTGGTTTCGTGTCGATCAGAGATCTTTAAGATAGTCAAAATGTGGTTTGAAAGCCTCAAGAATAGTGCCCGGGTTCCGTATTCGAGGCGGATCTGTTCTAGGGTATTGGTATTGGAGTTATAGGGTCCTTTAGTGACTCTCAGATATGTTAATAGCGGTCGTTGAGCAGCGAGGACCGAGCGTGAGTGGGCTGTTTGATTTATAAAAGGCTTGCATGCATAAACTGTTTTATTATTTCCACTTATGATTTCGATGAGTCTTATATGAACTGTTTATATCTTCTATTACAATGTTTTGGGCATGAGACCCGTCTGGATTATATGTGGATTTTGTTCGGAGATGTCTGGGGGGACATAGGGTAAACTATACTGTTATTGTACTGTATTTTCCTACCTGTTTATCTTGTCTCCTCTAGGGAGGGTCGTTGGCCCGGGTGGACCCTGGAGTAGTCCCGGGGCCCTGACTGAGTGGAGTTGACCCCCGTTGGGCTGCTTACTCTCAGGAAGGCATGTTCGTATACCTCGGCCAGTGACCGGGATACCGGGCACTGATGTACCTAGAGAGTCTTGGGTGTGAGACCCTGAGTGGCAACGCGTAGCCTTAGAACTGTGACATCATTTGGGTTGGGTTTTACAGTGCACTAATATGTTAGTTTCTCCTTTCGATTATTATTCTGATTCTATGATTACGATTTCATTATAATACTATGTTTTCACTGCATGCAAGATTTGGAAAACGGAGGGGTAAAACCTTATGATTTACTTTATTATGAAATTGATTTATAAACTGTTATTTTTGGCCCACTCACTCTTTACTTGTTTTACTGACCCCTCCAGACCATGGCACGGAAATAGAGGAGGACCCGGAGGAGGAGGAAGAGGCTTAGTTTGTTAGTTGTGCACCTGTACACCCCCTTGTGGGTAGGTTGAGCACCAGAATAATTTACTCTGACTATTGTGCTCACGTTTTGTCATTTTACTATCCCTTGTCTGACAGCTATCGCTCTGAACAATTTTGTTGCATGTTATTTATCTATTTGAGTATTTAGTTTTAATTAAGGGTAATTTTGGTATGTTTGGAGTCGTTGTCAGACGGGAGCGGGGGCACGTCCCCGGGTGGTCCCAGTGGGATTGGGACGGGTCCTCAAACTCGAGTATTCTCGTGTAGGTACAATATCCGAGTCGGGGGGACATGATTGGATTCCACAGATCGGTTGTGGAATCGGGTCGATTTGAATTTCGAGGATGAAATTCTTTAAGGGGGGAAGATTGTGACGACTCGTCCCGAATTAATCGGATTAATTAAGGAGTAATGACGGATTAGCGAGACTAATTCGGGATTATACGAGGATTAACGGACGTTCGGGCGAAATGACGATTTTGCCCCTAGAATGGGCGAAACATTAAATTTTCATTCAGACAGTCAAATGGACTTTGGTAGAGGACTGTGACATAGTTCGGGACGTCACGATTTCATAGACAGGTGGCACGCTCGATTCCGACGTTCGAGGAAAAAGTTATGACGATCGGAAGTCCAAAGGCATTTTGGTAATTTAGTTGAAAAATAGTGAATAGTTGACTTTTGACCCTGGAGGTTCGATGGCCAAGGCCGAGGACCCTTACGTAGATCGGCCCAAGGACCGTTACGTAGATCGGGACGATACGAATCCGTAGACAGGCGACACGTCGAATTCGGACGTTCGACGGAGAAGTTACGGTTCACGGAAGTTCGAAAGTACTATTACATGAAGTTCGAGACAGCTTGGGTTTTTCCTAAGTGGGGCCCAGATATTTTGTCCCAACGCCCAATGGATGAGTGACAAGTGTCACCCATCCAATGGACACCATGTTCCCATTCATGCATCTCTCATTCATCAACATCGATCATTTTTCCCATTTTCGCCACCAAAACCGATCGACCATCCAACCCCAAATCCAAACCCAACCCTTTGATCATTTGTGAGACCCAAGAGAGTGAGAAGAGGACTGAGGAATGACAGAATGGTGCGAAATATATAAGCACACAAATTAAACCCTCCTGAGACAATTGTAGTAAAGCATGTAAGTGGGGATCGTTATAGACCGGGGATTATGAGGGATTGCTAAACACTTGAAAACTGACTTAAAAACGTAAAAACAAAGTTTAAAACACTAATCTTGACTCAAAGAATGCAAAACTAAAGTTTAAAACATTAAAACAAACCAAAAACTCAAAACAGCAACCAAAAGACTCAAAACTGCCTTAAAAACACTTTATGGGCAGTTTCGAACACCTAACACTAATTTGGACCAAATTGGGTTATAACTTGAATCAAAACACTTAAAAACACAAACTAAAACACTTACTAACTAATATGACACTTCAAAATAAAGGGGGACTTGGTTTTGACGAATTTGAAAACAAAGAAAACAGATTGTAATTAAAACAGATTGTAAAACGAATTTGGATGAAACTATGGATGGAAGGTTAGCTAGATGGTTCTACTCCACACATGACATACTTGCACATAAACCAATTTCCAGTTGTTCTTTCGATAAATCATGGAACTCAACACCCCAGGTTAATTAGGTCCGCTTAAATTAACCTTCAAGTTCTCCTTAAGTTATTGAATTGGATGAGAAAGCGCATACAACAATTCAACACATTCTTCAAAAGTCCTTTACATGAAAAGCACAATAAAGATACAATCAAAGATCATTAAGTAATAAGAGAACTATAAGTATTGGCGAGGCATTCGTACTATGATGAGCATGAAACTCGTGCCAAGAATTTATTTAACGCGATCGTTTATAAGCGACCTCCACTACTTGTGAATATAAGATTGTAACTATTAGGTGAAACTCCCTTATACTCTAGCATCATATTCTTGCATGAAAACTAAGTGTGGGCAAAAGAATGCTTAATAAACATACACGAATAGGTTATCAATCAAGCAGTTAAACGAATTGGATTCGCAACTTATGAAATCACAATTATAGGTAATCAATTCATATTGCAAGTATGTACAAGGTTTCGAATCACCCCTTAATTAAGAGGGGTTTAGTTCCTCATACTCACAACACAAAGATTATTGAATTGAAACATTGAAAATAAAAGAAAGAAAACACCGAAACGTTCCAGCAATCCACAATTGAATAGCAAACACATTCAAGGCACTCCTCCCTCATCTTTGTTGCGCCACAAAGGATGGTGGTGAGTTTTGGTGGTTATGGATGATGTAGAACGGTGGAAAGGTGTCTAGGATGGGTGTATGGCACAGAAAGGAAGGTTTTTGGGTCAGAAAATATGGAGATTGGTGAAGGATGGTGGCTGCAGAGAATGGGTGAAGTTTTCTGGCGTGAATGGTGAGAGAATGGTTGAGTCCGTCCTTGAGAGAATGGAATGGTGCTGAATAATATCCCTAGGGTGCGGCCAAACAGATTTTATTTAAAGGGAAAGTAATCTCAGCCCTCTTAATTTCTGGAACAATTTAGGAAAACAAATCAAGAGAGAAAAAGGCAATTAAAATCAGAAATTAAGAGAGATCAGGAAAAGGGGGATGTGGCAAAGAATTTGGGAAAGAGTTTTGGGAAATTAAAACCTCCCAACTTAATTAGATTAACAGAAATTAAGTCAAAGATTCTAGAAAAAGGAAAACAAATCAGGAAATTAAAGGAAATAGGTTAGGTGGCTTAGGATCAGGAATTAGGAAAGATGGGCCTCCCTTGCACGGCAAGGACTTTAGGACAGGTTTAGGCTTCTAGAACAACCAATTAAGTGTCCTAAAATGTTTTGGAATCCTTTTGTGGCTGGAACTTAGGTGAATTAGGATTAGGAAAGTTTAGAGCCAAAAATAGAAACTACCAAGAATGGAACCATCCAAGAATAGAAACCTTCAAGAATAGAAACTTGGTTTCTAAATCTGAACTCTTTGTTCTTCATTTCATTTCTTCACTCACTCCTAGCCTCCTTTGGTCTTCACTTTCGTCCATTCCTTTTGCTCCAAGCATGCGATATCCATTCCAAGCCTAATTATGCTCCAAAAGACTCCAAAATGCACCTTCTTGCACACTTTGCCCATAGAACCTGAAAACACATGAAATTGGCTTAAAAGACTAAAATAACTAAGAACTAACAACGTAAATGCACAAGAACAAGCTAACTAAGTCGCATAAATATGCTCCTATCAAATTCCCCCACACTTAGCTTTTGCTAGTCCTCGAGCAAAACAAAAAAAAACAAAAAAATAAAATAAAATGAAACAAAACAAACAAAACACAACCTATCCTTCCAACATTTACGTCAGGGATTTCCAATGCACATGACATGTTAAAAATCATCATTCCCACAGAGTTTAGTCATCTTTACACTTGAGCACATACTTAATTACCGTCACCACTTACTAGTTCACAATTAACCAATTAAAACGATGTTTTGAATGTAGTAACATGCCTTAGAGAATTTGCTCAATTCCTTACACGATAAGCACTCAATTTTCACTCATATTTTCTAACTACACACCCCTACACTAGGTATATGTGAGAAGATTGATGTAAACGTGAAAACAAACACTCACATATGTTATAACAAAGAAAGCAATTTCTGGAGTTATTAAGCATGTTTAGATATGATCTCATGAATGGAATGCTACTACTTAGATGCGAGAACCAGTGACACCATATGCTAATACTAAATTCAAACTCCACAAATTGAAACACATAAAACTCAAGATTGAAGTCAAGGGTTGTAACGAGACTTGGGGTATTGGCTAACAACGAAAGGATAGGGATAACAAACGTTCTTAAAGCGATAGCAAGCAAAGTAATGAAATTGAAACTTAGAATTCACTTAGATTACAGAGATCGTCTTTTAAACACAGAGGGCAGATTCAAGCAACGCTTTGGGCCGAATTCAATGTTTTGGACCCTTTCTTCAACAAACAACACTTTAAACTCTTTTTCATATCTTTTCCAACTTTTTTTCATTCTTTTCACACACTTCTCTTCTTCTTTTTCTTTTTCTACGAATTTCTTTTATTTTTCTTTTCTACCCGTGCCTTATTACGGAATTTGGCACACACACACACACGAATTACTTCCCCCACACTTGTTTTCTGCAATACATTGATCAAAAGGAATTCATTTTGATTCATGCTTTACTATGCTTCAAGAACAAAGGTATGGATGGTCCTAATCTAAGCTAGGTGAGGATAGTGTTGGTTAATAAAGAACATAGGCTAACTAAGCTCAACGGGGTTAACTTAAACATAAAATGATGTAGGATACACGGCAGTTTGGCTATGGTGGTGGACACTACACAACTTCATCTTGAATATGTGTTATGCAAAACAATAGCATGCTTTGAATGAAATGGGCATGAGTTCTAGCATTTGGAACTAAGTGATGAGACCCCTTCTAAGTAGTAACCAAGCAAAGAATAATGAGATCAAGCAACGACTTAGAACACAATAATGCACAGATTATCAACTCTCCAAATAAACGTTTAGGCTCAAGTCCTCACAAGGTTGTAGCGTTAATTTGAGTGCATTCCTTCAAGCATGTTACAAAACTGTTTTTTTTTTCTTTGTAATTACATGTGAATTCATAAGTTATGACCATAACCAAGCATAAACCAAAGAGTAAATCAGATTCCATCCATGTTATAACTCTCTTTAACAATCATGCAATTAAAAACCGAATCCTCGTCATTGTGTTGGAAGGTAACCTAAGACACAAACAAACACACAAAAAACAACTCTTTTGGGTTGTTCAAAACAATTTTTCAAAAAAAAAAATAATTATTTTTTTTAAGTCAAAACACACTAAAACAGTCCAAAACAGCTTAAAATCACTTAAAAACAGCAAGGAACAAGTCTATAAGTAATGGGTGATAGAATCCCACGAATTTGCATAAAAAACACTTAGTTACCCCCCCCCCCCCCCCCCCCCCCCCCCCCCCCGACACTGAAATCAAACATTGTCCTCAATGTTTCATGCATAAAATCACACAAAACAAAAGTAAACACACAAACAGCAATTTAAATACAAAACTGGGCAGATTAGAACAACAACAAAGAGAA